>JAPMOR010120368.1:474239-555593 GCA_026543865.1 Argiope aurantia | reverse complement strand
TGTTATCACTCCATTCCTACCAAATAAATTTGGACTGTATGACAACTGCTATTGACACTCTTGCAATGAAAAAAAACGAACATTGATCGTATTATCTTGAACTGCTTGAAATATTCAACTCATACAAGAAGCATGATCTTAATCACAAATTAAAATTGTCTAACGAAAATGTTCAGTAAAAAATAGTTTTTAATTACCTGCATCTGAAAATCACTTTTCTATAATAAGATGGTTTCGATGTTAATTCTGATTCTTGGCATCAGAACAAAGACTTTTTTTTTCTAATATTAATGGTATACTGAATGGTACTCGAATGGTATACTGTCATTACACAAATTTGTATATTTCTATTACATTAAGAAAAAATCTGTCTGAGAAAGCCTGTCTAGACGTTTGAATATAACTATAATACAAAAAGAGGATGAAATTCGGTGCACAGATTTAAACGTATAGTGTAGACAAATATCAAATTTTAAGCCATGTCTAACGAAGAGTTGACGTATGTCAGACTGTACTTTCAAAAGCCTTGTAAACGCAATAATTCAAAAACGCAATGATTATATACATAATTTGGTGTAGAATATTGTAATTGTGAGTCAAATTTTAATTTTATTCTGTCGGGAAAAATGCTTCTAAAACCCAAATTCGATTTTCGGATGTTTTAATCGCATTCCAGAAATTAATCGCCAAAAGTTTCGCCAAGGATAACACTATAGATTCAGTAAAATTGCCAAATTCTAGCCAATACTTTCTAACTATTATAACAATGTGATGCAAGGAGTTCCCTGGGATAATAACTTTAACAGAGAGCGTGAGAATATTTTTGGGGGCAACTAATACCGCTGGCTAAACATATTTATTGAACAAATAGAGGAAAGGGCAGCAGTTGCTCAGACAGTTGGCGAGATTTTAGAACAAAACTATTAAAAAAATGATGTCTCTATCTACTTCATTATTATATGCTTAAAGATTACAATCTAAAAATAACCTTGAAATATCTTTATGAAACAGGGTTTCATCTTGATTCTGTTTTGTTCAAATATCATCTCTTTTTGAAGCTAGACAGTGATTTTTATTTGACCTACCTCTTGATGTTGATCTGTAAATACACAATTTGAAGTATAAATGAGCCACTTCTCTCGATATAAGAACCGTGACTCACCTAAAGGTAAGAATCATATAAATGAAAATTGGAAAAAAATATCCTTCCCAAATGATCACTGTTGTAATTCGATTTAGTTCAAAGTATTCTTTCATGGACAAAAGTCCAAAATATCCAAAGTCCAAAAATATTTTTTCAATGATTATTCAAGTGTGATTATCATTATTTAAATTTATTTGCACTCGTTTCCAAAATTAAGGTCAGGAACATAAAATCTGTGAAAATTGATGAGCTATTCACCGTGTTACCAAGAAATTTCGCTCAGAGATATATTATAATGGCAAAAAGAATAATTGATAGGATTTTGAAAATTGCATAACAGGGAAACGGTTAAGGTTTTAAAAACAATTCTTGCAACAGATTCACATGAGGAGGAAAATTTTGTACTGTGATTCTCACTTATTTAAGGATTTTGAAAAATTGTGATGCGATTTTCAACTATTTGTTTATTCATTATCTGTTTACTGTCCGCAGCTCCATCTGTATACAACTTTTTTAATTATCGTCAACTTATCGTCACATAAATTTGCAACAATAATTATTTTTTTAACTTTAACCGTTTTCCTGTTATGCATTTTTGAAAATCGTCAATCTATTTCAGAATACCTTGTAGCAACATAAAAATACGGAGAAAAATTAATTTAAATTAAGAAACAAGGCATATCAAAAATGTTAAATCAGGATGCAGAAATAAAACATTTATCTTGGAAAAAGTCTCTCTTTTGAATATGGAGTGTGAGCCCCGTGCACTCCTATATAAGCCTCACAACGAGCTCTCATAATGTTTATGAGGGTGTCAATAAATGTTTCTGACAACAAAGCCCATTCTTCCAAAAGCGTGGGTTTCCACTCGTGGAGGGCCTTGAGGGGGGGGGGCGTTGTACCGTGCCTCTTCCTAGAACATCCCATACATCTTCAATAGGACTGAAATCTGGAGTCCTCGAGGACCAATCCATACGGCGAAAATCTTCTACAAGAAAATCATCAACAGCTTAAGCTCTGTGTGGCCGGGTATTATTGTCCATAAAAATTGATCTTTGGACCAAGAGCACCTAGGAATCGTCTCACACAGGCTTCAAAAACCTCATATCTATAGCAATGTGCGATGGCATTACCCGATTTGAAGATTGTACCACTGCCCAACATTAGGTCGTCCAGACAAGAATTTGTTTGCAACCGAATCTGTCGATTTTTTTAGAGTAGGAAGGATGACAGCGAGCTCCTTGTTCTCTCCAGATGAATATTTATCAAGAATCAGTCTGTATGGTGAATATTGACTTATCACTGAAAAAAAAAACCGGCCCCATTCTTGTTGAGACCAAGATTGGTGCGTTCGTCTCCACAATAACCGGTTTTTCCTGTTGGATGAAGTCAAAGGGAAACACACACGACTAGACGTCGTTCGTAAAAGGCCTTCTGTGCTAGTCATTCAATACTGTTCGACTGGAAATTCCTATTTCAGACGCAGAAGCAAGGTCAGGAGCCTGCTGAGGAACAGTTGCCAGCCTACTCGTCGTCCGGTTAAGGCCAAGTAGCGATCCTGTGCAGGCATTGTTGCTCTGTGGCGGCCATGACCAGCCTTCTTGGTGACAGTACCTATTGTCTGGAATCTGAATACCACTGGACACCCTTTTTGGTACAGCTTTAAGCATCCAACCACCCCCGCTTAAGACTAGCCAGTTTCAATCCTGCCAATGTCTTCTCATCTCAAGGAATTACTTAAACGATTATGAGAACTAATTCTCACTGCAAACTTGTTTGTTTTTCTGCAATAATCACAAAACTACGGCAAAACTCCAAGACGATTAAACGGTCTAATTCCAGTTACGATTAACAACATCTTTTCCTAAACTGAAGATTAAAACTGTGTTACCTGTTCTTCAAAATCTATAAAATACCACTTCTATTAATTTTATTGGTAGCAATTTAGAATTATTTGAAAAACATGTTTGTAAACTTAATTTTGGACATGGGTGTATAATGAGCGACTTCAAACGCTATTTCAATGAAGTTTTGTGGTCATTCGAAACGTTTTGACAATAATGCAAAATCCGTCCGTCATTTCTATAAGTGTGATTGATTGATTACCCAAGGCTTGTGCTTTATTTGGCAGAGATACTTACCTCGAAGACTTTGGAGAATAAGAAAAGTCTTTTTGTAAACACACAAAGGATATCGGGGTATATATTTGCTTAATAAACATCGGCGAAACAAGTTCCTCTTTTGTTTATCAACTCCTTAAGAATATAAACTATCATTAGGACTATACCAATTTTCAATTTATCAAAAAAAATCGATATCAGGTTTTCGATATACGTTTTTGATAAATATCTCTTTATCGGTGTTATGACCATGAATCATAGTTTACGATGAATCTTAATGTGGTAAATACATATTCAAAATAAATTTTCGTTTTGGAGTTTCTTTCGGTTTTCGGTGAGTGTTTATTTTTGTTGCTCTTTATTATTCCCACCTTTGTGGGTAATTTTTGTTAACATTCCTATAAATGCTATCATATTTTAATATACTATAAAATAGATATATATAGAGGTATAAAATACTTGTCTTGTTTTAAATATGTTATTTGGAATATATTTTTTTCTGTTCCTTAAACTGAAAGGTACAAGAACAGATTTATATTTAAATATAATAAAAAAAAAATAATATATATTTTATTTTCAAATATATTTAAAATTTCAGCAACTTTTTCTGTGCTTTATTTATTTTAAACATCTGAAATATCTTCCAGGAATAATGGTAAGGCAATTTTGTAATGATTTTTTAGTACCTGTATGAATTAAATGATTTTTGTAGGAAAAAATCATATCAATAACTGAACTGTAAATATATTTCTACGACAATTGATGTTAAAAATTATTTACTTTGAAAACTTTTTATTATATTTATTCAATTAATTAATTAAGATATTATGGTTCAATTAAAATATTAAGAATTATTGTCATTAAAAATGCATTTATTTTTATTTGAGATTCGGAGCAGATATGCTTCAGGAATTATTCGAACGCTGCGTCATTTTCAAAACAATTTCTTTTGTTTAATTATTTCTATACGATTTTTTATAAATCTGAATTATTTAATGAATTTCAAAAAATTACTAACGGATATTATTGTGAAGTGGAAAACTAAATTTGTTATAAAATTCGATTTAAATAAAAATCCTATTTTTTAAAAAGGAAATTTTTAGTTCTACTGAATTTTTAAGTATTCGGAAGGTGTAATTTATTACAATAATTCTTTAACTTTTTTTACTGTCACAACTGACGTTTCTTATTTTTCTATAGTTGCTTCAGGTAGCAAGGGGACGGAGACTTTATTCTGTATACAGGGTGTCTCAAAAATCTTGACCACGGCTTTTATTTCATAAATATTGATTATAGATATATGTTGTAAATTACAAAGTTGCGTAAAAAAGGGTGTAAAATGTTATGAAATCTATTAAAATTTTTAGAGGATTAAACTTCAAAGAATACAAAATTTAAATTTTTATACGCATTAAGTACTAAGAAGTAACCATTGAGTAAAATGGGCCCCATCCTCTAATAAGTTCATGAACAAAATTTCAGCAATTTATCAGAAAAAAGTCTCAGGGCCACGGTGGCCTGGTGGTAAGGTCTCGGCTTCGGAACCGGAGGGTTTCAGGTTCGAGACCCGATTCCACCAAAGAACCGTCGTGTAAGGGGGTCTGTTGTACGTTAAATCCGTCAAGACCAAACGTCCTCCCACTGGTGTGGCGTGGTGTGGAGAGGGGGGTGCCAGCTCAGGTGTCGCCCTCGTCATCTGACCGCGATTCAAAATTACGAGGTCCGTCCCAAAATAGCCCTAGTGTTGCTTTAAAAAAAGGGACGTTAATATAATTAAACCAAACCAAACCAGAAAAAGTCTCAAAGATATGAAACTACATAAATGCTGACTTAAACCACTTTTCGATGCCCGGATATGAGTTCGCAAAGAGAAAAAAATCATGTGTAATGTTTGTTTTCTCACTGCACTATGCTCACTTTATTAAACACTCTCTCTGCCGATAGCTACAAAAAACTCACAAGATGGCGTTGGCGTCGTAACAAACCGCCCGCCTTGAAATATTACATTTCAAAAAAATAACACTGAACATCAATACAAAATATATCACACCAAAGAAAAATAATTATAATACAAAATACACTAAATAACTATACAATATTACACTGATTAAATTCTATTATCCATAGATAATTTACACAATTTTGAAATAGCTCTTTCGAAAACACCATTCTGTGTTTTCACATCACAAACTCTTACTTCACCATCCTTACTGTAGTAAATATTGAAAATACGACCAATGGCCCATTTGGTCCTCGGTAAATTTTCCTCTTTCAACAGTATCAAATCACCTATCTTGACATTGGTTTTAATTATTTACCATTTCGTGCGATTTTGTAAATGGCTTAAATAGGTAAATGCCAACGTTTCCAAATAAGTTGGACCATTTTCGTTACTCTTTGCCACAATTTTTACCTATTAGTGTCTACACTCGTAATATCTGGTTCAATTATTGCACTGATAGGCTTGCTTATTAAAAAATGAGCCGGGGTCAAGACCTTCAAGTCATCTATATCTGAGGATAATAGTCTAGAATTTAGAATTCCTTCTATATGATTTGTAACTGTCAAAAGTTCCTCATAAGTTAACCTAGCATTACCTACTACATGTTTCAGATGGTACTTAAAGGACTTCACTCCGGCCTCCCAAAGACTTCCAAAATTGGATAATCGGGGTGGAAGGAATTTCCATCCAACTCCCTCTGAGAGTAAATACTCAGCAAGAATGTTATCTTGATCAATTATAATCTCAAGTAATCTCTTAATTTCCCTATTCGCTTCAATAAAAGTTTGAGCATTATCCGAATAAATTTTGGATGATTTGCCTCTTCTCTCAAAAAATCTTTTTAGTGTAGCAATAAAAGCTTCACTCGTTAAGTCACTCACAATCTCTAGATGAATTGCTTTGGTTACAAAGCATATAAAAATACACACATAGACTTTGTTTTAAATACCTTTCCTCTGATTGCGATATTTTATGAAGAATGGTCCACAAAACTCAACTCCACTCACATTGAATGGCTTGTTAGGTGTTACTCGATCTCTCGGCAAATCTCCCATTATCTGATCTAACGTAACAGGTTTAGCCTTAAAACACACAATACATGAATGAACTATTTTTTTTTTACAGAAATCACAACTTATAATCCAATATTTTTGACGTATGAGATATAACAATAATTGTGGTGAAGCATGCACATTTTTTAGATGAAAATGTTCTACAATTAAATAAGACAGTCTATGATTTTTAGATAAAAGAATTGGAAATTTACTATCAAAATCTAAATCACTGTGGGCAAATCTTCCAACAATTCTCAAAATGCCATTTTCATCCAAAAAAGGAAATAATTTTTTTACCTGACTGTCAGTAATGACAAAACCTGATATCTTGAGAGACTTAATTTCTTTGTGGAAGTCTTCCTCTTGAACAATTTTAAAGAGCTTCATTTCAGATTCCTTTAATTCAATAGCATTTAAGATTCCAAAATTCTTAGGAAAATTAGCTCTACAATTGTTCAAGAACCTGTAAATATAACTTAATATCCTACTTAAACGAAATTAATAATTACTTAAACCAATTATACCATGCACAAAATTTTTCACTTTAGCATTAAGATAAACAAAGTTATTAGAGTCACTAAATACAAAACGTTCTAGTTCATGTTGTATCACTCTCTGGTTGGTCTTAAACTAGGATTGGAAATCTTCAATGGAACTCACTGGTGGCTCACTGGAAGACATGTCCTCAGTGGGCAAGAATGGAGGCCCATTCCACCATAATGAACTATGGTGCAGGCTTGATGGATCGAGACCTCTGGAAAAGAGGTCAGCCGGGTTCTCAGACGAAGGAACATGATGCCACTGTTCTGCAGATGTCAGTTCTTGAATGGTGGAAACTCGATTTCCCACAAAGGTCTTTGGCATGTTAGGGTCTTTTTGGATTCATGCTAAAACGATTGTTGAATCACTCCACAGATACGTTGGAGGTGAATCAACTTGTAAAGCAATCACAACCCGTTTCATCAGCTTTGAGAAGAGGACGGCGGCACACAGCTCAAGCCGCGGTATTGTGACACTTTCCACGGGTGCAACTCTGCTTTTGCTCGTCACATGTTTCACTGTTGGTATGCCGTTTGACGAATAAGAACGACAGTATATCACTGCCCCATAAAACTTTTCAGAAGCGTCGGCAAAACCGTGTAATTCAATCCTTGTCGCATGCGGATGCACAATACACCTTTCAATACAGATACTGTTTATACTCTTGAAATCCTCAAGGAACTGGTGCCATTCTTTAGCTCTTTCAGGTGGCAACTCTAAAAGCTCTGCATGAAGATCTTGGCTTTTGCGACTACTGAACCAAGTAGTTCCAGTGGGTCGAAAAGTCTAGCAATAGTTGAAAGAACACATCTCTTGTTGTAAGAATTCTTTAAATCAACTGCAACTCTGAAAGCAAAGCAGTCCTCTAGTGACTTCCAGAACACTCCTAATGTCTTTGTCTCGATAAGATTTTCAAAGTCATGCCCTCCATCGATATTTGAAGCCAATTCTAAGTGGCTGATAGACCACTTATGAAGCTGCATTCCTCCTTTCGCCAATATACCAGAAAGTTGACTCTTCAGTTCCTTAGCTTCTTCTAAAGAAGATGCGCCGCAAAGAACGTCATCCATGTAAAAGTTCTGTCTAAGAATTGGTGCAGCGAAGGGAAAGCTCTTCTCTTCATCTATATGCATTAAACAGAACTGTTTAAGGCCTACATAATAGTATGATTGAATTAGAGTTATCAAAACCAGAAGCTTAAAATTATTTTGCAGGGAAATGAACTAAGAGACTAATTTACATAAAATATTTTATTGAAAATTTTAACGATAATTAATACTGGTGAACCGGCTGGTCGCCAAAAGCGTCGAGTATTTATTATGAAGTTCAGTGTGTGTGTGTGTGTGTGTTTGTGTGTGTGTTGTGGCTCTACAGGCCAGACCGTTCGACCTATATCTACCAAATTTGGCACTTATATACCTTGGAGGCCGGGAATGTGCACCTCGAAGTGATTTTATTTCAATTTTTATTTAGAATTTTAATTAATTAATTTAAACGAAATTTCTGCGTTTTATCGCGATAATTTGTGAAAATATTACAGCACAAAAATGATATAATCATATCGAAGTTAAAAAAAAATTCTTTCAATGAGACAAATAATGAAATAAAAATTGAAATATAAATTAAATTTCTTTTTTTAATGAATTTAAAAAAAGAATTTAATCAAATTTTCCAACAATTTATTTCGCACAAGATAAAAAATAAAATTTAAGCTGCACGAGCACGTTGCACGTTAATGGAAAAAATTAAATTTTATCAATGCGTTGCCATCATATTAACAAAAACTCAAATTAAAAAATAAATCAACTATTATTGCAAATGAAACACAAAAAATGTAATTTTCAACACGTGTCTGTATGAAAGATGATATTTTCTGAAAAGTAAATGCATGGAAACGCTTTCTATGATCTTTTACAATACCTATTCTACTAATTCAATAAAACAGTTTTATTTAAGTCAAGTATAATTTACTATGTGCATCTACTCTAATTGGGATCCAACAGCTAACTTGTAAGCCTTCAATAATAGACATACATCTGCTAACAAATGGTCTAAATAAAATAAATAATTACATTTTATGTAAATTTAGTCAATAAATGCTGATGAATAACTAATTTTAATATTTTACTTTATCCTATGCCCTGTCAATCATATTTAACAAATTATTCTTGAGATGCTAATATTTTAAATAAAAAGAGTTGTACAGTTAACTAAATCAATCAGTAAAGCTGCCTGAATATCACTATTCTATAAAAACAGGGCGATTGTAGATTCTTCATCGACCGTCTCAAAGAAGTCAATAATCTTCCAAAATTTCTCAAGACCAATTCTCCTAGATTATGAAAATGCCGATTGTTTTAAATTTGTAATACACAAAACTTAATAAAGCGGTTAAATTTGATCGCAGAAGGTATAAATATTTATTAATTCATTTAAAAGTTGGAGTGTCAAGAATATTTTACAGAATATGATTCCTTAGGATTAAAAATGCCTGAACTTTAAAATTGTATGATATTTATAGCCGTATAAATAAGATATTATTATTGAAATCATTGAATCATTTTTTTAAAAAAGAAAACCAAAAACGTTTTATTCAATTCCCGAATTTTTTACTGTATAATTCTCTTAGATATTAAAATTATGAAAAGTATTCTGTAGTTCACATAAGATTTCAATGCCGAACGATTCTGGTTTTATTTTCATAAAAAAAAACATGCTTGGCTTCAGCAAAAAATATAATTGCAATTATATTAATTGCAGTTTCATTATTTCTACTTTAATTTAAAACTGAATTTTACTGGCACTGATAGAAAATTAGAGAGAGATGTGTAGTAAAATGAGCATAATGGCTTAAGATCTACATAATATTATAAGTGTTTTATACGACTACCAAAATTTGAATTTTAAAAATATTTTACTGAAAAACCTGTATGAGACCAAGTTAAATAAAATATAAACTGAACATTTTAGAGAACATTAATACTGACGAACAGACTGGTCGCCAAAGGCGGATAGTGAAAATAATGAATACCTGTTGCATGAAAGACATTCTCGCTTGTATATAATTAAATTAAAAGAAATGCAAACAAATTCTATCATTGCCATTCAATTAAATAAATCTTTTTGAAAAAATATTCTATAAAATATTTTAAAAAATCTTTGTTTATAATTTCCTTAATATTATATTATAATTGTTATTTTCGTTCTTTAAAATTCTGAGCAAATTGACTGATTTTTAAACCGTGACTGGAGACAGTGTCAAAATGACTGATCATCTCTTCAATACCTTCAAGTTGTTGTTTTAGCAGTGCGTTGGAAAACGTCTAAATATAAACCCGTGCGTATAACCGAGTTATTTTTTTTTTCAAATTTTTTGTTGTTATTTATGGGGTCATGTCCTCATGTCTATGAAACTGCTTTTATTTTAAATAATGCAAAAATAATAAAGAAATATTCTTAAAATAATATTTTAAAATATTGCATTCTTCGTTTTTGCCTGTTAAATTCTAATAGTTATTAAACATTAGTGTCATTCCGTAATATCTAAATGAAGTAAATACTTTTTGAAAGATTCTTGAGATTTTTCTGATAGCGTCTTTTTAACATTTAATTTTATAACATTTGACATTTTTAATATTTTTGGTAACTACATGATTTTCAGAATATATTATGATTCCATATAAATTCCAATGTTTTTTACAAAGGACAAAAATAGAAAAATAACAATGGAGTCATTTTGACTCCATGTCTCTGACTATGTGAGGGAATTCATGTCTCCAGTTATTGGTTAATTGTATTTCAAAAATAAGTAATTTAAATTAAAAATGCGAAACGAATCTTTTAAAGCAACAATTGTTTGCTCTTTTCACTGATACATTGATTTTTACTTTTCCTTATACGTAGTGAAAAAATTCGTCAAATATTTCCGAATTCGAAATTCTGATGAATTTCCATGTTTTGGACCTTTCCTGAGTTCGAAAGAGACATTTTCGAAAAATGTCTGCCTGTGTGTGACAAAAACAATTTCAACTAGACAGATGAAATTTGGTAAAATATTTTTATATCAGATTTGCAGATTACTGTCAAATTTTAAGTAAAATCTGTTCAGAGATAATCAAGCAGACCGAATTTTAGAATAAATTTAACATGGTAACAACGAAATGAAGACATCTAGATAGATAAGTTTTGTTACACAGATTTAACATTTATTGTGTATATGCTTGTCAAATTTCGAGCCAAATCCAACAAAAAGTTGAACTATCTATTGGTCTGTATTTTCAGAAACATGTAAACGCAATAGATCAAAAATTCACATAAATATATCAAATTAGGTATGCAATTTTGTGACTAAAATTGCGGTTTTGTGTCAAATTTTTGTCTCAATCGGTTGAGAAAAACGTGTCTTAAGTACGAAGTCGGTTTTCGGGTATTATTAACCAAACGCCAAATATCATTAGCCAAAAAAAAAAACTCTCCAAGAGTGGTTAATGATAGATTCAGTTAAAATGCTAAATTCATGCCAAAAGTTATTATTTTGAAACTATTGTCCTTTATTGCTACACAAAGCGTTTCTTGGCATGACCAGTTTTTCAGATGGCATGCGAGCAAATTTTAGGGAAATCACCTCTGCTAGTTTTTTACATTATTCGAGATGCTACTTCGAACAAAGGCGTGGGAACAATTAACTAGAATAATGCAAATACTAAATTAAAAGCATTAATATAAAATTATATATCTGAGACTCCAGAGTGCGTTTCTTACCTATTAGCATTATCTATGAGCCAGATTTCATTGTTTTAAGAACTATAGATTTGTAGAACACTCTAAGCAAACACACAAACACACACTAATAACTAAATGCTTTCTTTTGTAAGTATAAATTCATTAATAAAAATGTAAGAAATCTGAAAAAAATAATAAATATTAATTTACTTTTCCAAAAACAGCATCGTTTAGAATTTAAGGATCCAAACACGATAAAAAGGTAAATATTCTCTAAAAATGACGTTAAAAATATTTTATTATATATACTAGTTTTTGAGCTATCCAAAACAGGCTTACTTTTGTCTCTATTTTAATCAGAACTCAATATATTAATATTTTCAAGATATTAACATTTTAGCAACCGGAAACAGCAATTTTTAAGAGTGAAAAACATGAAAAAAATTTCTATAAACACAAATTAAGTTTGAAATATGGAACAGTTTTTTCACTTAAAAATGCAAAATACCAATGCGATGGCGTTTTGTAAAAATTTGTACCTAAAAAAGTTTTTGTTGAGCTCCGAACCCTCAGATTAGGTGCATTTATGCCTGTAGTACATTTTAACGAACGTTTTATGCTTAATATCCTTAAAGTTATTGGAGTGTATCCTAGTGCAAATGCAGTTGGAGCATTTGCTGAGCTTGATAATGACAGAAAAAATGAATCTAGGTGGCATTTACTGCCAAATGCAAAAATTGGCAGAAAAAAATTAAACTGATTAGAAAAGGAAAATTATTAAAAACTGAGGAGGAAGAAGATATTACTTATAAATGTGGTGAATTTTAAGTATGTTCACACATAATTTGTTATTAAAATATATTGCCGAATACTTAAAATGCATTTTTCTCAAAATTGATTTTTACTTACTTTTTGCTT
Source organism: Argiope aurantia (assembly GCA_026543865.1). Taxonomy (NCBI): domain Eukaryota; kingdom Metazoa; phylum Arthropoda; class Arachnida; order Araneae; family Araneidae; genus Argiope; species Argiope aurantia. The sequence continues at coordinate 543,092 of JAPMOR010120368.1, read as the reverse complement.
ACTTCAAATCAAATAACTCAAAATATAAATATCATATTACAATGAAATATGGTAGACGTTGTCTTTATACTATTTTCTACAGAATGAACTACCAGAATTAAGATTGAGTGAATATTTTTTTTAATTTACAACCTATAGTCTGAATAATTACGTTATAAATTTACTAAAACTTTTAAACGCTTGTAGTCCCTAGAGAAAATTATGCAGTTTATTTTGTTATAAATTTTGTTCGGATGAGTATAATAGTTTTTGGTGTAGCCAATTTGAAGCTCTTTAAAAATTACCTTTATTTATGCTAGTAAACACCAATTTTCAAAAATTATTAATGTTTGTTTTAAATATTGACATTCTATTGCTAATCTTGAATAGTCTTAAACCCAGAAATATGGTTAAAGAATGTCTACACCGAACGTGTGCCAGTACCTTAAAAATGGCAAAACAAAAATAAAACACTGTTGCTATAAATTAAAATATATATATATAACATGTATTCGAATATTTTTATATTATTAAATAGGAAAAAAAATCATTTATGCTATTTAAATTGAATGAATCATAATATCTTACCAAATATATGCAACAACTTCCTGCTAGAAACCATGCAATCAGAAGGAACAACCTTTTATGTAATCTACGATTCATGTCGTGACTGCGAAATGGGTGAAACAAAATTACGCGTGCAGTACGTTTGTGTAGAGGAACTAAATGAGGTTCTTCAAACGTTTTCTCTCACCTGTTTGATATATCTGAGAAAATCAAAAATGCAGTTTCATCATAAAAGGAGAAGAATTAATTTCTTGTATATGGGAAATACTAAATATTATTTTGCAGTTTTTTTTTATCAAAGTATTAGGTATAAAACAATATAAATGACAATTATACAAAAAATATATTTAATAAATAAATTTAAAAGATAAAAAAAGGATATATTTTATAAATACATTTAAAATATAGAAGAAAAGATATATTTTATAAATACATTAAAACGATAGAAGGAAAGATATATTTTATGAATAAATTAAAAAGATAAGGGAAAATATATATTTTATGAATAAATTAAAAAGACAAGGGAAAATATATATTTTATGAATAAATTAAAAAAATAAATGAAAAGGTATATTTTATAAATAAATTAAAAAGATAAAAGTAAAGATCTAATTTATGAATAAATTAAGAAGTTAAATAAAAAGATATATCTTATAAATAAATTAAAAAGACGAAAGAAGAAATATATTTTATAAATAAATTAAAAAGATAAGGAAAAATATAAATTTTAGGAATAAATTTAAAAAATAAATGAAAAGGTATATTTTATAAATAAATTAAAAAGATAAAAGTAAAGATATAATTTATGAATGAATTAAAAAAGTAAAATAAAAAGTTATATTTTATAAAAAAATTAAAAAGGTAAGAGGAGACATATATTTTGTGTACACATTCAAAAGATAAAATAAAAGATATATTATATGAATAAATTTAAAAGATAAAAAAAAAGAGTATATATTATAAACAAATTAAACAGATAAAAGCAAGGTTATGTTTTATTAATAAATTTGGAAAGATAAAATAAAAGATTTATTTTATAAATAAGTTAAATATATATTTTCGACATTTTGGCAATCTGTTAATTCGCACGGTTTACTGGTTGTTAAAAATTCCAATTAAAATATTTTTGAAATTTGTCATAATGATATGTTCAAGAAAATAATTTAAAATTCCTAAAAAATCAGCAAAAAAACTCCAATTTACTATTTAAACTAATTTAAATTTATTTAAACAACAAAATTTATTTTTGTGGATGTATAAGTCACACTAATTTAGAAACATTGCATCGTTCTTTTTAGTGCATTATACATTTTCTCAAATTTCTGTCTATATATTTACATATATAATTATATCAAAGATTGAGAAGTATTATTTAAAAATGGATGCAGGTTTGAAAATTTTTGTTACTGCTTATAATCATTTTGAGATGAAAAAAAAAATCGCTTTACTAAAAATTCCCGATTGCGCAATACAATAGTCACGTGATCATTCCAAACCAGTTTAAACCGGATTTTCGGGAAAAAATTTCGAGAAAAGTTTTTGGAACTCGCCCGATTTCGAGAGGAAAATGAACTCGTCGTTTTTCAAAATATCGATGTAATCTCATATGCGTAATAATAACCAGATAATCTAATCACGTGATTGCTTATAACCGTTTGACTTAATTTAATGACTTAAATGAAAAAGAATGACTTAAGAAATAATAGTGTTCTTACATGATAACTTGAAGTTTGCGATAGCAGATTCGAATCTTATATTTTTATATATTTACTAAAATCTTGATTTTGAATTTGAGCCTAAAAATGCAGCAACAATTGAAAAACAAAAAAATATTTCTACGTTCTATACTGGAATCAACACATTATGGAAAAATAGGAGAAATCATCATACCCAGAATATCAACAATAAGCAAAAATTCAGCAAAAAATTATTAATGGCATCTAAGAAAAAAAACATTTTCAAAAAAATAATTAAAACATAATTTTAAAAAAAATGAAAAAAAGTTTTATTTCAATAATGAAATGCATTTTTTAAAAATGGGCTTAAAGTACTGAGTGATCAAGAAATAACAGGAGGTGATCGGATCCCTGTAGCGTGTTATATATAATATATAATATATAATATATATATATATATATATAAATTGGACACCATACACATTAAAGTAAGCGGTTTCGATTTATCAAGGAAAAAAATTAGTACCAAATCCTGCCGCTGCGATCCAAAACTATATTATGTAATTTGCTTATACAGGTATTTTGTGACATGACATCGAAGATAAAACGAAGAGTTGCTGGAATTTATGTGATTTTGTAAGAATTCGCCGTCGATTACGTGCACACTACATGAACGCGCCTTATTAGTCAAACTGTTTTATCAGCGGGATGAAAATGCCAGAGCTGCTCTTCGTAAACACAGGTGGTTAAAAGAATTACGTAGAGGACATATGACCATAACTAACTTACGAAGAATGGTTGAAAGATTTGAATCAACAGGAATTCCTGGTGCGCAACCAGGCCGAGGACGTAATCAAGCAGGAACAAGTTGAAGAAGTTGCAAATGCCGTTATGGATCAGGTGATAGTTAATAAGCAGGTTATCAGCAATGCACGTTCAATATCACCCTTTCTCGTGGATGGAAAAGATATTACGTAAGATCCTGAAATTTTATCCGTATAAGATAACACCCATTAACTGGTGACACTGATCTGAATTTTGGCAATATCTGGTTTTGAAGCGGTTCTGGTTAACTTGAAAGGCGTTGTGTAGTTATTGGAATATCAAGTTTGTGGTCACCTTTAGCCAAATCTGTAAGTTGCTATAATAAACGTTTTTCATTGGTATTTGGTGTGTTGCGTTTTATTGTTTCCATTGGCATTTATGTATTTTTTTTCCACATATAAGCGCTTGCAGCGCTGGGATTTCTTCTATCGTCCTTTTTGGTACTAATTTTTTTTCTGGATAAATCAAACCCGCATACTTTAATGTGTGTGGTGGCTAAATTTTGTCATATTTCGCCTCATACATAACAAGTTACAGGGCTCCGAACACCTCCTGTTATTTTTTGATCACCCTGTATCTTTAAAAATTAGCATAGTAAATCTAGTATTTGTAGCCTATCTATTATGCGAATAAATATATTTTGTACGTCATTTTACCCGCTGATTGCCTCCAACATTTCATATGTAACTACAGTTGTAGTCACAAGTAACATACTCAATATGATTGTTTTAAACCATTGCCTCATCCATCATATGGTGAGCAGTCTTTTCACAGATTTTGTCCAGCATTTCACAAGAATCTATATTTTAGATTGTGAACTTGTGTACCAATTTCAACAACCTATCTCTTGCGTGTTGTAGATATTGAGCTTGTAGCAGCTATATCTTTATATTATTATCTTTGTTTTCGCAAGTTTGTCCTTTTAAAATTGGCAACAGGAGTTGCTTATTTTGAAATAAAAAATATGTCGGCATGATATAATTTCGCTTCATTTTAATTTGAAATATAATCTGCGTTAATCATACCGGAAATATAATCTCTTGTAATAGCTGATCCTTATGAGCTACATATAACTGCGCTACAAGTTCACTTCTACGAGAACAAATTGGCAAAGACATTCAGTGAATAGATTTCTTTAAAATATTGTCTAAAAACTTGATTCTAGATCTATCTACCAAATTCAATCTGGGTTGTTGTTACATATGGCACTCGTCATAGACAAGCCCGCTGACGAAGCCAGCGATTTAAGGCGAGTTGTAATGTATCTTCTGAGGGTAAAAGCCCCTGAGCAGAAGTCTGACTTCTAGCTCATATAAGATACCACTCACTTGCGCAACCCCTTTTTACAAGGGGGGGGGGGCTCTTCCACAAGCCACACTGATAGAGCGCAGGGTAAAGAACAACCATGTCAGAACCAGAACTCGAACCCAGTATGCCTAGACCACAGAGAAGAAGCGTTACCCCTAGGTCAGCAATCCGACTATCAATCTGTTCTAGCTTAAAACGTTTTAAGCCATCGTGTTTAGAGACAAAATGACAGACACGTGTTTATTTTTTAAATATAGTGAGGTCTGAAGCGTAGAGAGATTTCAAAATCATAAGTTTAAATGTTTCGACGAGAAAGTAAGAAAATATGTGTTGCCATTTGAAATTTTCAAACCGTAATTGCTAAAATTTAATGGTTTCTTTCAATATATTTCTTGAGTGCCTACCTCGAAATATACATTCATTTCAATTGTATTTAGTTTCTGTATACAGTTTTATAACTAGGGACAAGTATGATACAGTTCATTAATTAGGGACTAGTACAGTTTGATAATTAGGGACTACATGGAAAGTATTCCTGTGGTTACCTTAAGGAAGATAGAATTTTCCAACCAACGCAACGCATTCTTTTATGCCTGCATCTTATTGTACTAAACTAAGTTAATTTAAAACGTCATAACGCGGTCTATATTTGTTGGAAAAAAGTTGAATTTTTCCGCTTTTATTGCGTCTAGAATATTTAATTAAAAATACTTAATACGACCAACTAAATAAATAAAATTGATTCCGTATTTTCTTTAATTGTACACTTATTGTCTGGGAATCCATGTCACATAATTTTATGCATGATTATGAGTGCATATACAACTCTAAATGCATCCTGAATTATTGCATCACAATTAGTGTGGGCACCTGTCTCTTTTGTTTGTAGTGTATCTATGTTTCTGCCTGATTTTAGTTCTCATGAATAAAATATTTTTATGTAAAGATGTTTTACGCATTTTTCCCTTTCATTACTTTTCCGGCTCAAATGGACGGCAATGTTCTATACAAGATTGCAATTTCTGTTTTAAACAAGGAATGAGGGAGGCAAAGCAAGACAATTCTGCACCCCTCATTCAAAGTAGAAATCCCCAGTGTAGAATTTGCATGGCTGGTTGAAACAGATGAGTAGCGAAAGGACTATGAAAATTATAATATTCAAATAATATACCCATGTATCAAGCATATTTTTCAAGCATGTAGTTACATATTTTCAAAAGTGAATACATTAGAAATTTTGATACATATTACGAAAAATTACATAGAAATTGAAATTTGCTTAAAAATTAAGTTTAAATAATTTAACATTATAGAGATATCTATAAAAACGAAGTAATATTAATTTAAAATAACTAAATAATGCTTAGATAAATATTTTTTGTATATAAATTTAAATGCATTTATTCTTTTCCGAGTTATCAAATTATTCATCAAATACAAAAAAAAAAAATCTTTCTTCTAATTATGTTCAAAATTTAGAAGGAAATTATTTGCATGCAAATAAGAGCAACAATTGAACCGTCTAAAGGTGTGATAAAAGTTTTATCATATAATAATAATATGTATAAATAAAAATATTTATTAATAAATTATAATACTGGAAGAAGCAAATAAAAAAGAAAATAATACGATACATAATAAGTCTAAGAATATTAATGGAATTATCTTCTGTAAATAGCATAACTTTTATGTTTTTTTAAAACTTTCTATACAAATAATATATATTAAATAGCATTACTTTTATATTTTATAAATTTGAATCTAAAATAACTATACATATTTTTGCGATGTATGCATACACTTAACTATACTCATACTCAATAATACATAACAATTTTACTTATAATACATAACAATTAATACTTATAATTCATTAAAAGCATCAATTTTATGTTTGAAAGAAAAAGAAAAGAAAAAAAAATTTAATTTAAAATAATATTTTTGTAGATAAAATAATGGTTATAATATCTATAAATAAAAATAATTATATAATAAAAATAATTTTTATATAAATGAAAATACTTTATTTATAAAATATAACATGGAAAGAAGTAAATAAAAAAGAAAATTTTAAAAAAATTATAACAAGTCTAAGAATATATTTGGGACATATCTTTGATAAATAGCATCAATTTTGTATTATTTTGAATTTAAAATTTCATTACTTATTTTTGCAATTTCTTCGTATACTTACCATACATAATAATAATAATAATCCCTCCAATTTTATTTTTGAAACAAAAGGAAAAGGACAAAACTATTATAATTTAGAATAATATTTTATAGGGATAAAATAATAGTATTAATATGTATGAATAAAAATAATAATGTATTAATTTTTTATATATAAATAATAATACTTTATTAATAAATTAAATTATAATACTGAAAGAAGGAAATAAGCAGGAAATTAATACAATTTCTATTAAGTCTAAGAATATCACTGGAATTATCTTCGATAAATAGCATAAATTTTATATTGTTTTAAATTTAATATTTTATTTATAAATTTTAAATATTTTTGTATTTAAAAATTAAAATTTCTACATATTTTTGCAATATATGCATATCTTTTAATACATAATAATAAACGCATCAATTTTATGTTTGAAAGAAAAAGACACAAAAGTAATTTAGAAGGATATTTTGATATAGATAAAAAAAATGGTTATCATATGTATAAATAAATATAATTATATAATAAAAATAATTTTTACATAAATAATAATACTTTATTAATAAAGTATAACACAAAAAGAAGGAAATAAAAAAGAAAATAATTAAATTTATAACAAGTCTAAGAATATATTTGGAATTATCTTCTGTAAATAGCATAAATTTTATATTAATTTGAATTCAAAATTTCATTGCATTTCTTTGCAATACATGCATACACTTATAATACATACTAGCCGCCTTTGGCGACCAGCCGGTTCGCCAGTATTACCGCTCGCTACAATTTTCAATTAAATATTTTAAGTAACTGGTCTCTTAAAGGATTCTCAAACAAAACATTTTTAATCTTCAAATTTTGATAGTCATACCAAACTTATATTGTTTAGATCGTTTCGTTCAATTTACTATATATATTTTGCTAATTTGTTGCCATTTCCGGTAAAACTTAAACTTTAATTAAAAATGTAAATGACGAAATTGCAATTAATATTGAGATATTTTTTAATAAAACCAAGCGTTTTATTTTATTTATCATCTTTATTGTTATTTATTAATTATTATTATTATTGAATATGAGTATTGCTAACAGAATCGCTCGGTATTTAAGTCTTACGTTAACTACAAAATATTTTTCATAGTTTATGTAATATCTCAAACAATAATTCAACAAAAATTTCTGAGATTCAGTATAAAATTCAGTTTTTAGTTTTGCTTTCAAAAGGATTGAAATGAAATCAATAATAATATTTTGTTCCTGCTTAAAAATATATTTCAAAAATTATGAAGTCTATATTTAATGCGGTAAGATATCATATTCTGATAAATATTCTGGACGCACCAAATTTTAAATAAATGAATGAATGTTTCTATTTTCCATGATCAACTAAGACTTATTTATGAAGTTTTAAATGTTAAAAATTTAGAAAAACTCACCATTTTCATAATCTTAGGCCAATTAATCTTGAGAAACCTGCGCGCTTATTAGCGTATTTTCTTTGAAACGATCGATGAAAAATCTAAAATTATCCTTTTTTTATTGAATAGTAATATTCAAATCTTCATAAATCAGTCAGTTTAAGTTATTTGAAATTAACTCTTAAAAGTCAGTGATTTAGTTGATTGGAAATTAACTCTATGACCACCATAAAATCTGTGCTTTCTCTTGTGGTGTATGCATTCTCCTTAATATCCGATCGAATAAAACATCACATACAAAAGTACTACATAGAACCAACACATCAAAAGATAACATAACATTTCAATAATTGCCAAAAGCAAAAGAGAGAAAAATGCAATTAATAAGCAGACGATATTTAGAAAAGTACAGATATTTAGACTGGAAAATGAAATTATCTGAAATTAAAAACACGCGCAGACGATATTTACAAAAAAAAAATGTTCAAACCTGAAAAGGAAAATATATGAGTTATTCCATCAATAAATGTCATAAGTTTGTTTACATCTTCATTATTTTATGAATCCTTAAATATCAAAATGGATCCGGGACTGAATAAACACCCTGTATAGAGAGTGTAAAAGATCATAAAATAATTTTTCTTGAATTTATTTTTTAGAAAAAATAATATTTCATATTTGTTTCATTTCCTACAGACACTTGACGAAAATTATATTTTTGCAGATTTCATTTCCAAAAAGATTTAATTTATTTCCAGTTAGAGCTTTAATCAATGTGATGGCAACACTTTGAAAAAAGCTATTTTTTTCTCCTGAATGCGAAACGTGCTTAATCCTCATTTTTATTTTTGACGAAAAAAATTATTGAAAAACATAGTTAAAATATTTATTTAAAAATTCATTAAAAAAAGAAATTTTATTTTAAGATTAAATCAGTAGTATCATTTAAAAGATAAATTTTTGATCTTTAACTTCATGTAAAAATCTTTTTTGTGCGGTAATATTTTCGGCAGTTATAGCAGAAACACGTCAAAATTTCGCTTAATTTTTAAATAAATAAAATTCTAGTTAAAAATTCGAAAAAATAACCCCCAGGTGCACATTCCCGGCCTCCAAGGTATACACGTGCCAAATTTGGTAGCTGTAGGTTGAATGGTCTGCTCTGTAGAGCTCCAACACACACACACACACACACACACACGTTGAGCTTTATTATAAGTATAGATATAGATTAATAAACATTTCAACGTTTTTTTTGAAAACCAAAATAATTAATTTATTAAAAATCGTTTTACGAAATCACTTCTATTATTGCTAAATTAAAAAGGCTGAATTTCCTTAATATTAAAAATCGGGTGTCATTTTGACAGCAAACGAATTTTAAATATGCATATTTCCTTTATTAATTTTTCGATTAATTATTTATTCTTTGATATTTCCTAGTTATTGATAAAGAGAATATCAAATGAAAAATTATTTCTGCTCATTATTAAGGACGCTATAAACGTGCATATCGAGTGATTGTGATCGTTTTGATCACTGAATAAATATAGCTATCTATTTTGTGTGTTTTTCTTTCTACTTTTACCTTCTTAAGCATTAACCCATCTACCATTCTACTGAGATTTCTATAAATTTTATTGGAATTTCTATAAATGGGAAAGGATATTCGTTTCTATAAATGGGAAAGGATATTTGTTCCAAATGAAAACTTAGGCAGAATTTAGTGAAAACATATTTTACTATCATCTGTGATGTTAATTTAATCAAGATTTGATTTAATATAAAACAGAAAAATTCCTTCTTTTCCACCAAAAGAAAATGTATCACAAAATGATATGCTAAGATCTGAAATACATTCTGGATAAAAATGCTTTCACATCTACTTGTAGAAAATAAGTGCAATATTGTAAAATATGTTTTGGAATAAAATACTCAAAATTACGAAAGTCTCTTATTGCCCAAAATATTAATTTTAATTAAAATAAAAATATTTTTTGCGTCCAACAATTTTTAGATATCGCAGATTTTCGAAAAAATATAGTCCGCCAAACGACTTTTAAAAACTCACGAAAGCTAAGTTTTGAGCAAATTATTGATGAAATATTTCTTATATTTCTGGTGAGTATTTCGTAATTTTGATGAATAATGTAAAATTTGATTGATCTTAACACTTTAAATTAAAGTAAATATTTAGAATGTTAATAATAAATTTAATATTAAAATATTAAGTAGTAAATAAAATTTATTAAAATGAATTAAATATTAAATACTAACAATTAATATTAACAATATTTTTTTCATTGAGAATAACAAATTTAAGGATAATATAAATGTCTCTAAATAGGGAAACATAATTTTTAATGAATTAAAGATATTTATTCAGAAACTGCAATGTAACTTTCTTTTAAAAAAATTTCGCTTAACTTTGAAGAAACTCTTTTCATTGGTTTTGAATTTTAGTGTGGAATGCAAATAATTTGCTCGTGAGACTTTTCTTTATATTGATTGTGTTTATAGGAGAAACATGAAATTTACAAGAGCTTTTATCACTGATAAATAGAGTTAAAAAGCTAAAGGATGCTCTGTATTCTATTCATTAAATTATATTTTTAAACATGTAAAAAAATTCATAGAATAAATAAGATTAATCAGTAGCAAAATCTAATGTAACTTTGGATTCAAAAATTTAATTCATTTCTCAGTGAAAAAATAATAAAGAATGTTTTCTATTTTCTTAATAGGTTCTAAAATAAAATTAAAAAAAAATATTTCTTCTATTATTAGAAGAATAATAAGTGCTTGTACCTTAGTATATAAAGGTTAAGCATTATTTGGGAAATGCAAAACATATGTGAGTAGATATCGGCAAATTTGTACGAAATAATTTGTGAAGAATTATCTGTTGAAGTTGAAAATCAGTCTTTATGCAAAATCTTTCAATGGAGTCTTTATTTAATTATGTCTTTATGTAAAGCATTTCAATTTGTGCCATCATGCGCAAAACACCTGCGCACATTGGAAGGTAAATAAATCTGCGCATAAGCTGTTTAGTTAGAGCAATTCAAGTACGAATGAACGCTGTGAAAGATGAAACAGAAGAAATGATGTTACATAGACGACAACGAAAGGAAGAATCGTTCAAATCCGTCAAAGAAGCTGAAATGCCAGAAATTTAATACCCCAAACATATTATTATGCTTGCTATCAAGACAATTGCAAAGGTTTTAAATTATGGGAAATCTTAACTGACGCCTGAATCCGTCGAACAAACCGAAATGTCACGAATTTATCACGTACCCCAATCTGATTATGCTTAAGATAGAGACAATGACAAAGGTTTTAAAGTATGGGAAATGTTAACTGACAACCGAATCCATCGAACACGCCTGAGTGTCACGGATTCTAAACGTACCAGAAACATATGATTATGCTTTGCGATCAAGACAAAAAAAAATCAAAGTGTGCGAAATGTTAACGGAAATAGATGCACCAACAGTATGAACCGTTCGCCATTACCGATATTTGGAAATAATTGTATTAAAGGGACAGTTGCAGCGTCAAAACTAAGCTCTGGCCTCATATTCGCCAAAAATACGATTTCGGGGACAAATTGTTTGCATGAGACTTAGTCACGATGGTCTCTTAGTCCTGATGCGCACGCTAAGTCACGCATAGATCCACACAAGATGACAAGCAGCTTGCATTCACACTACGTCCCTGCACAGATGCGTTAGTTAAATGAAAGTATTAGTTGCTACAGTTTGGAAACGTGGAACAATGCAATATTCAGTGAGGAATATGATTTTAATTAGAACATGATTTTCATGGCGAGAATGTGAAATTCGTTTTCACCTGGGAAATATAGGTGTCGGTATCCGTCATGCTGAGTGGTTGAACAAACTTCTACATCTCTGAGATAGAGTTTGTGACTGTCAAAATCTTTAGAAATTAAGTTTTTTCGATTTATGCTCTGTTGTTTGAATGTGTCTCTGTCCTAGTTTCATAGTTATAGATGATAAGAAACCTTGTCTTTGTGCGAGACTGCCCAATGATTTTCATAAATCTGAAAACATACAACGCATATGGTGGCTTACGCATTCTCTTGATCTGAATGGTATCAAATATGTGTGGGATATGCACAGAAGACAACTAGCAGCCCTTTCATACTCACCAAGCTCTGGATAAGAACTGAATAAAGTTCTACTTGGCTTCCGGAATTCTTTTTGCCCACAAATCATAGACAGTATAGTAGCAAGTATGAGATACAGTTAATCAACATATCAGAACAGATCACACATCTTATTAAACTGCAATATTAGTTTTTTCATTTGATTTTCACTAAATGGTGTATTATTTATATTCCCAGTTTTCTTTCAAAAGGTTTTTATCGATAATAAAATTAATTATTACAGTCTTTCGATTGTTTTCTCAATTTACATACATTTTAAGCCAGCGTATCACATTTCCCTCCATTAAAAATTAGGATTCTTTCACTATTCACATAATTTTAAATTATGTTTAACTTTTGGACAACATTTTTCCCTGTTACTTTTAGCTACGAAAAAGTATTTTTTTGAACTTATGAGAGATAGCGCAAGCTTAAATGCTTTTTCTTCCTTAAAATTTCTTCGGAAAGCAAACTTTTAAACTTTATAAGCATTTAAATTGATCCCGGCATTAAACTAGTAGACACAGTCAATATCCTCTTCAAGCGGACATTTGAAATGTCATGCCGTTTTAAAGGTAATAAATTGATTATTATACAAAGCAAATTTACTGATAAGGATTTCTATTTTCTGTTTACTGTTCTTAATTCTCAAAAACTTATCATGATGAATTCTATAGAGTACACAAGAGTAAAAGAAATCACTTCTTACTTTCTCGAATGCGAAATATAGAAGAAATATTGTAATCGTTAAAAAATGATTTCGAGATTTTGACGAATCCTTACGTTTCAATCATTCTTAGTAAAATCCATTTTTTCATTATATCTGTCTATCTGTCTGTGAACAAGATAGCTCAAGCGAAATGGCTGCTTTAGTATATGGAATTACGTCAAAATGTGTAAATTTTTATTAAATTTTAAACGAACCTCATTCACAGAATCTGTTTATCTCTCCGTCTGAGTACAAATGAACTTTATAAATGCAAAAGGCAAAGAGCTAGGTAAATGATTCTACATTTGTCAAACTATTGATCGTCTGTTGCTTTTCACTTTTGCATGCATATAATAACAATGACTTAAATGACCGAAATTCTGTTATTTATCTTTTGATTTGAATTGCATTAAATGTCAAATTTTAATGTCAAACGACCGGCGAAATATTTCCAAAATTCATATTCTAGAAATAGATTAAGTAATTTTATAGATTCCACGATTATCTACCGCGAATCTCATGGCAAGTATTTGGGGCCTTCCCAAAGGTATCACATTTCAAGTGGAATAATGGAGATAAAACCTTTATTAGCATTAGAGATGCGATTAAGTTTTGGCGAAGCCACTTCTCTGCTTCAACTATATTGTTACGGATTTCCCTCTATCACTATCAATCCGTCGGGTTCGTTTACTTGTGTGTATTTAGTGGTTGATAACATACAATGATCAGTCCTTTCAGTAGACGAGCACACAACACGTTTATTGACACTACGACACATAGGACAGCACAAAGACGACAACTATATACAGCATAGGGAAGAAAATTATCTTCAGCCGAGACGTGCACACAGCAGAACACAAGACTCTACTGAAGACAGTAGCGCACAGCTTAGCTAATCTCTGGAAGACCCGTTGTTTATCGTCGATTCCGATTACCCCTCCGGCAGCTGCAGACTGCCTCCTTTTATAGGTCCCAGGAGGCGGGGCTAGAAGCCTTTCAATAAATCAGGAACTTTCGAGGCGTATTTCGGTTCCTAATGGACGGATCGGAAAAATTCTCAATGTTTCGGCTATAATCTATTTTGCCACCAAAGTCGCCAAATGGTCGCCAAGTTTGTCGCCAAGCTCTGAGACCTCCGCCGCCACACCTGGACTCCATTCAATACAGATGACTGTAAAACAATCTTTCCGATGATTAACCATCTATACTGGGAAGCAGCATCACAGATTCGTAACAATATAGTTATCATACATAAGTTATAAGGATATCTATATAGGTGAATATAAGACATTATAAAGATATCGATAATATCTTGGTCCGTATAGATTTTATTTATTCTTATGCAGTGATCAATTTGAATATCGTGATAATCTTTATAAGTTAGGGTAATCTTTATAAGTTGATTTTAGAAGGAGATATCTTTTAATGATGTTTTATATACACTGGTGCGCAAAACGTAAGCATTAGGTATGTTTTTTGCCATAACTTCACGAGAAAACATCTGAGAGACATGAAATTCAGAAATGAGATACAGCATTTTGTTCTGAAAGAATGACGAAAGCATAGTTGCGCAGAAATGAATACAATGCATACAGTATGGAATCAAACAAAAAAAAGGCTTTATTAAACTCATAGTATCGTTACACATGATTGTCTGTCGAAGAGGAAGAACAGCAAGCAGATATTCCTTAGTATGGGATATGCCCTCCACTAACTGCAATGGTTGCTTTGCACCGTCTCCCCATACTCAGCACCAGATTGTCCAACAGTACTTGAGGTAACAGTACTTGGCCATTCCTCAATCAGCATCTGTTTAAGTTATCGGGTGTTCCCAGGAAGATGTAATCGTGCCGTAAGACGTCTCCCCAAAGCAATCCCACACATGTTCTATCGGATTTATATCAGGGGAGCACGCCGGCCAATCCATTCGAGTGATATCTTCACTTTCCAGGAGCTCCTTACCAGAATAAGTCCTGTGTGGCAGTGCATTGTCATCCAAAAAAACGAAGTCTGATCCAATGGCACCTCGGAACAGACGCACATGGGGAAGGATCACCTCCTGACAATAGCGATCTCCAGTTACAGAACCTCTGTCGAAAACGTGGAGCTCAGTTCGTCCGATCATCATAATGCCTCTCCAGACGATAACTCCAGGACCACCGAAACGGTCTCTTTCCGTGATGTTACTGGGATGAAACCGTGTCCCGACCTCTCTCCAAATCAACTGGCGTTGGGAATTGCTTGTGGCACTAAAACGACTCTCACCTGTAAAGAGGACACGACTCCATTGATGAGATGTCCAGTTTTTGTGCTCCCTGTAAAACTCTAAACGGTGCCGCCGGTGGGAAACTGTCAAAGTGATGCAGCGTTAAGGACGGCGGGCGAATAGGCCACCTTTGTGAAGGCGTCTGGACACAGTAAAACGCGACACTTGTCGCCCCGTTGCTGCACACAGTTGCTGAGCAATGGCGCTTGCTGACTGCTTTCGGGTTCTTATCGCCTGCAGGACGATATGTCGGTCATCGACTGCAGTTTTTTTCCTGGGGCGGCCACCACCAACCTTTCTCACAGCTGTACCTGTGGTTTGGAAGGCTTTCCATCGACACTTTTACGACACTTTTGTTGATTCCGAACTCTTCAGCTACACTGGTCACACTACGCATCTCCTCCAGCTTTCCGATCATTCTTCCACGTGTGAAATCGTCCAGGTGATTTCTGCTAGCCATATTTCACGAAATAACTCACGTGCACTTGCAGCGAATGTCTTTAATTGAGTCTCCGTCCTTCCTTTTATTGTAGTGTTGAGCTGCGCGCGCCTTCCATACGTGTTTTGTGCACGCTCACGTCGCCTGTGACGTTTTGTTCCTGATATTTGAATACGCATGACCGTTCTCTTGAATTACGTGTTCATTGTACTGATCGCAAGAACTAATTTTCTGCAATTTCATGGCTTTCTGCTTAAAATTGGCATTGTTTCTTAAGTTTTGCACACCAGTGTATATTCTTAATTACATTTAATCTTTGACCATTATTTGTCATGGAACTTCTAGAGAGAATATCTCTATGCACCTTATTCGTTAAACCATTCTAACAGACAAAACACTTTACAATTATATTCTTACACTCAAGTGTATATGAAAGAAAATACTTTAAGACCTTACACTCTTGTGTCTATAAAGATACTTTGTTTAACGACATGATTTTGAGTTTTAAGGATTTATTTTATTCACGAATTTATGAAATTAAGCATATTTTGTTATATAGTTAAATGCATACTTTGATCATTATGATTCTATTAATTAAAATATATAGTTTGAAATTATATTAGGGTGTCCCAAAAGTTCCTTTATCATAGTGGTATGAATGGCCTTATCTAGCTCTACTCTTACAAACATGCAGTCTCTTTCATAGGTTTCTGTGGTCCCAGAGCTCTAAACTTTTGCAAAGTTAAGACTACAGCCCAAAAAAGTTATCTTGTCTATTTGGGGGGATTAGTAAGGTATAATTTTCTATGAGCCCCTTCCTCAAGGTGAAATAATAAATTTTACGAAATACTGTCATCAACTGGATCAATTTAAAGCTGCTATATCAAAAAACGGCCAGAATGAATGAATTTACAAGGCGTGGTTTTTCAACATGACAACCCGAGAGCACATATTGCATTCGTCGTAAGAGAGAAGCTTTTATAGTTTGATAAGGATGCTTTACCGCAACCTGCATACTCAACTGCTGGAACAAAAAAAAATAAATGAATAAATAATAATAATAATAATAAATATGCCTACTGTTCGTCAACGGATTCTGGGACGACCACGTTTCGACGATTCCATCTC
The DNA here is from genome assembly GCA_026543865.1 of Argiope aurantia. Classification (NCBI taxonomy): domain Eukaryota; kingdom Metazoa; phylum Arthropoda; class Arachnida; order Araneae; family Araneidae; genus Argiope; species Argiope aurantia. The sequence continues at coordinate 526,433 of JAPMOR010120368.1, read as the reverse complement.
ATTAAGGGGTGAGACGCGGAACCATAAGTGCATTTTCGGTATTCCCTTTGACCTTAGATTCCCCTTATTAGATACTAATAAATGTAAACATCTCCTTTCATCTTTCCTTTCATCCCTATTTTGATGGATTAAACCCATCCTAATGCATGCGTAAAAACGTGGAGGATTTTACAATCCGTTGCTGAACATTTGCAGTAAGAAAAATATACAATACAGCGGCATGTTGCTGCGAATGAAAAATGAATTTCTGATTTGAACAGTGTATTAATTTCAAAGAAAAGCTTTTTTATTTTATTTTGTATACTCAATTTGTGAAAAATGCCTTAAAAAGAGAAAGTACCATATCAGCAGATAATGAGTTGTAAAACAATAATGTCCAGCATCTAATTTTTTTAAATCCTTTTTTTTCTTATAAAAAAAAACTTAATTATTTATAATTAAGGGAAAAAATCTGTAAAAGAAAGGAAAATCCACTGAAAAAGAAAAAAAAGCTGGTAACTCCAACAAAAAATGTTGAAACATAAAGTCATTCTTCAGTGCTGTTAAAACATAAAAATGCGAAGAAAGAGAAATTAATCAGTCTTCATACATTAATCCTCCCTTCCAGTCAAGCAAATACAACCAGCCTACGATTTTAAAATTACCGACCATATGATTCAAATTCAATAAATTAATTCAAGTGTTGTTTTTATTCTTACTTTTCCTTCTTCCTTAGGCCTATGCAGGCTATCTATAGAAATATTACAAAAGCCTTTTTCAGAAGAAAAAAAATACAACACTATCTATCACTAGAAACATGACGAAGGCCTTTTTCAGAAAAAAAAATACACTATCGATCACTAGAAATATAACGAAAGCCTTTTGAGAAAAAAAAAACTCTATATATCATTAGAAATATGATAAAATAGTTTTTCAGAAAAAAAAATACACTATCTGTCCCTAGAAATAGGATTAAAACCTTTTTCAAAAAAAAAAAAAAAAAAAAAAAAACCTAGAATTACTAGAAATATGAAGAAAGCTTTTTAAAGAAAAATCAACACTATCTAAATATAAATCGCAAATATATAATAAATATATTGAATTCCTAAGTTTCATGGGTCGCTTTGTACATAACATTAAGCATGTAATCAAATAATAATAAAATATTACTCACAAACGACAATTAGTTTAACATGTGCTGTCCTAAGATGTGCCATACTTATGATGTCGAAGTCCTGCATCTACAAATTAATGAATCATGTTAAATACACATACTTGAATCAGAAGATTCCATACTTCTTGAAGATGAGTACTATTATTCATTTCAAATATTCAAATAAATCGATCTTCTGGATTCTACGAATCTTCTATAATGCTAAAAGTTTCTTTTACAAAAATGAAAACTGCTAAAAATATCGATAAAAGTACGCGACCAAATTTCTATAGATGCATATAGCTTTATTTCAAAAAATAAGTTTTATAAGTAATACGTTATGGATATTTTTATTCCTAAGAAATGAACTATTTCATTCGATACATTAAATTCTTCCATAAAAATTGCATATTATTAGTTGAAAAATAAGTGAAAAATAAATAAATCACATGAAATTGAAACTGAAGAAAAATTTAACAAACAGAAAAATCTCACAGATTTTAATCTTTAGTCGAAAACATTGTTGTTTATGACTAATTAAGGCTTGATTCTTCTATATCTATTATAAATATATAAATAATATATATTATTATACAATCGCAAGCAATACTCCGACCTAACCAGAGGCTATGCGCGAAACTTCATGGAGTAGCCGATGAGCAACCCCAGCTTCCACGAAGGAACAAATGACATTTCTTTGACATCGGCCATTTACAAGCAACAAAGAACAGTCTAGAGAAAACGCATATTGGTACATAAAAAAAGAATAGAAAAAAAACATTGCACTTTGCATTACATATTAAATTGTGAAACATTAAACGCATAAAATACATTAAATATACTTTAATTTTTTACTTAAGGTGAGAACTAAAGTGAAGAGCTTTGACAAATGTCTCGTATAGAAGATTTCATAGCTGAAATTTTTATGAGTTCTTCGACGTTAAGAAACATCCAATTTTTTGGTCTGTGTCTGTGTTCTCGCCATATTGCACAGGGTTTGTTAACATGATTTATAGATCCTTCTTCGGTGCCACACTGACAAGTTGAACTTTTGTCAAAGAAACGATTTTGATGTACAGAAAATCCCCCATGTATAGTGCATATTATTATATAATAAAATATAAAACATGATTCGTCTATATTTATTATTATTATTAATTTTATTTTAAAAATATTCTTAAATTCTAAAGCAGCTAAATCTTACAAATTAAGATAAAACACATTATGATTATTTCCCACTTTCAAAACGCTGTTATAAAAAGAAACACTGGTCAGAATGACATCAAACCTGAAATGCATATATTTGAAGGATGAAGAAACGGTATAGCATAGAATGTTCCAAAATCTACCAATAGATGGCACAGCAAGCAGTATACTATGTCAGTTAAAAGACACGCAATGCATTTAATTTGTCATAAACACGCTTGGTACGAGTTGTTTTCTTCATTTGCGTCTGAGCAGCTTGTCACGAGTCTCTCAAGGAAAGATCGCAATCTGCTTATGAAGATCTTACAAGAACGGCGAATGTGCGATAGCTGCTTTAAAGGAATTCTGGTCATTAAAGATATGATAAGAAGCCGATGTCTGCAAAAAGCCTTAAGAAATGGAATAAGTAGTCTGAAGAGACCTTCTTTCGAAATAAAATCGCGCCAAGTGAGATAATGAATTGCTTCGATGTCAGTGGAAGATGTGGCCACATCATTACATGAAGGAAAGAGCAGTGATATGCAAGCGTGCAGTACGCGGGTAATTACTTGGTCTCTAGACATGCTTGTGATAGCGTTTCATAAAATTTTACGCAATAATCCTGAATTGCTATCAAAACAAAATTATCCAAATTCAAGACTTGCTTTCAGCTGATTTATAAATAAGAAACACATGTGTTCTAGAATTTCTTTCTTGCATGGGAAGTAGACAACGAATAGCCATGGAATATTTTTATGAACAGACGAAGATCATTTCTGTCACCTACGCTTTGTCAATAAATAAAATTGAAGGATACGGACCGCAGAAAATGTATTCTCACATGCACCAATAAAGCTTCATTCTGCGGTGGTATCTGAATGGGGCGGGTTGAGGAGATCGTTTATTGTAGGGCCATTTTTTCGAAGGGATGGATCCTGCCTGCCTCATTACTGTTAATAGAAAACGCTGTGATGTACTGTTAATAGTGTGCAAGTTGAGGTTCGAACTCGCAACGTTAGGGTTCATAGCCGAGTAACAAAGCCACTAGACAAAAGTGTACACTCGTGTCCGGAAGTTGTTATCTGACTTATGAAGTTACCACCACAATACTCTCCCATCAGTGAAGTTTACGGCGCCAGTATGGCGAGCGACGAACGTGATAATCTCGCCAGGCGTTATGGCGAGCGACGAAAGTTGTTATCGCGCCCAAGCGTTATGGCGGGCGATGGAGAGCGTGTGTGAGTGGTTGCTGCCGGTAGATGGAGCCACGACAGCTGAACGAAGGATGCTGTTGTTCAGAACCAGGGTCAACAATGTGCAATTTGAGGTTCGAACTCGCAACGTTAGGGTTCATAGCCGAGTAACAAATCCACTAGGCAAAAGCGTACACTCGTTTCCGGAAGTTGTTATCTGACTTATGAAGTTACCACCACAATAGAAAACGCTTCGTTGCGTAATCAGATCATTCCAACACTACAACAACGTGCATGCCTGGAGAGAGTCATAGTCATTCAAGATGGCACTCCTCCACATATTGAAATAGAGATTTCGTAAAAATATAAAATTATCAGCCTTCATTTTCTAACAAACTGACCATGAAGTTCATCGGACTACAATCCTTGTGACTTCTCTCTGCGGTATTATTTTATAAATGCTGCATTTAATGACTCAATTGCAAAGTTAGCTGAATTGAAGTCACAGATTAAGCAGCACATTCAAAACGTGGCCCCTGAGACATTCCGGTTTGTTTTGGAACATGCTATTTATCGGTTTTAACTTGTGACGGAAAGTGGCGTGCAACATATTGAATATGTCTTGAGCAAATCTAACGAAGTTTAACAAGCATTTTCATTGTTGCTTTTTATGATTTTTTTTGGCCTAAGAGTAATTAAAAAAACCAAATCATTAAGAGCTATTTTTAGTGTTTTTGATCTAAAAATAGATAAAAAGCGATTTTCCCGTACAGTGAGATACGACCTTACCGTAATGCAAGGGTTTTCCACTAACAGTGCCATTACTATTAAATGATTTGAAGTTGTTTATTCCATAAGATAATCATGTGCATTGAACACTACAGTTTGTTTAATATACAGGTGCCATGGTATTTCAACTAAAATATCACTTGTAACCGAATACACTCTCGTTACACCGCTTATAGTGCCATCTATTGATAAGTCTGGAACTATTTTTCTAAGACCATACCGTTTCCCCTTTTTTCAAGAATATTCAGTACAAATTTGAAGTCATTCTGAACAGTGGTTCTTTTTTAAAAACATTTTGAAAGTGCGACTTTAATTATAATGGACGACATAAATATACTTTATGTATATTAATACAAGCATAAAATATATGTATATCGATCAATGAAGGTATATATAATCTCGGTAACTGAGATGAAGAAAAATAGTGCCCGTAAAATATGATTCTATGTTTTAAAGTGCGAAAATTTTTGCTGAATAAACACTCTATCTATATTAATGAAAAATAATTTGATTCTGAACTATACAAATAAAAGAGAACATAATAAACTTTTAAAACACAAGTTGCAAAAATTCTAATCTCTAACCGGAAATATCGTCATTTCTTCATATTAAAGAATGATTCATCTATCTTCCTTTTATTTATAAAATTAATTTAAATAACTATGATTTATTTAAAACAGTCGCAACAAGTTCGTGCATAAATCTTGTAAATGAAAGCATGAAAAGTGGCATATGAAATTTTACATTAAAATAAGGATGATTCCTTATTCGCGGAATGAATTTTAAAAGTTGGTACAAGACATTGTAACAGTTATTTATTTTATAGGAATGTAAGTGAGCAAATGATGCGATGAAACTGTAATAAGAAATCAAACATAAATGGAGTTACTGGAAAGGAAAGAGAAAGAAATATTTCAGGTTAAAATAGATTAAGGATGGTAAGCAAATTATTTGGCCACCGCGATCTCTAGATTTATTAGATTTATCCAGGATATATTTCATTTTATGGGCAGATCTAAAGAATCTCTTTTTTGCAGAACCATCTGTCTCAGATGATGATCTCAATGCTCGCATATTCTTGGCTGCTCTTATGTGTGAAATACCTGAAATCCGTCCTTGAACATGTACGTAATCGCTTCACCAGTGATGACATGCCTTTAAAAATTATACCATGAATTCGGAATTGCACTGTGCATGTTTTACGATACGTCATTGAATTTTTCAACAGGATTTTCATATCTCGGTTCTTAATAAAGAATGTGCCGAAATTCTTGCAATTTCCAAAGCCTTCGCTTTTCTCCCTAAATACTTCAAATTTAGCTCTAATAATGGTGACATTTAATGGTTACTTCAGTATCCATTATGGATCTGTCTAAAAACCTTTTTATCTTCTCTTTACCCACGACAATAATCTCTCAGGAAAATTATAAAGCAATATAAATATAATTGAAATTAAAGACACAGATGTGGATTCTGAGAGAAATTAGTTAAAATATAATGCATTTCTAATGCGCAAAATTAATTTTTTTTGTTCTAATATATTGAAAGTAATTCGCTTAGAAATCATAAATTTAATTAAACTCAATTTAATGTTTATTACCTAACATGTATCCACCATGTTATATTGTTCCCTGCATGATTTTATTTTCTGTCTACGATTCTCATCAATTTAGAAAAAGAATCTGGTTTCAAAATTTATAAAGTGTGTGTGTATGTGTTTTAAGTAATTAATTTCCAACTAATGTTAGTACAATTTATTCTTATGATTTAACATTTCTTTTGGACTTTGGGCTGTATCATAATTTAGTCAAAATGTCTAGTTTCTGTTAACATCTTTAAGGCTGATTCTGTACTTTTGTAAGGTGAGAAACGAGAAAATGTAACAATTTTTAATTCAAAATATTAGAAAAATTGCTCCGGAGATTAGAAATTGCAAAGTCTGCTAGGGCTCTTAAGGAGTTGACATATGAAAAAGATCTTTGCTCAGCTGAAGGCTATTAAAAGAGATTTGTTGAGATAATGTGTTGGTTCTTCCATTTTTCAGGAAATTCCCAAGACACATCTGCTCAATAAATCAAATTTAACAAATAGGTAGAAATTATCAGGAAATTCGGGCAATTTTTAAATTGGCCTGAATGGGCATTTCAATATTGAAAGAGTTAGTAATAATAAAGAAATATGGCTATTTGCTTTTATATTGGTATCTGCATTTTTTTCTCTACTGGACAGATTTTCTAGCCGGAATCTAACAAATTTAACTCAAATACATATAAGGGAAAATTTTCCTCATTGTAAATGAAATGTAATTCATTCAAAATTAATAATTTCGAATCTGTATATATGTATTTATAAAAGATTATTCAGCTATTGTAAAGTTTAAACATTGGAAATTAGAAGTACTAATTATATTTTACTTTGTATATATATATATATATATATATATATATATATATATACAAAATTTACACTTTTATATAGACCTCGTACAGAAAAATTACTAATCAGTAAAATGTTTCCCATCCTGTAATAAGGTCGCGTACAAAATTTCAGTAATTTATCACAAGAAGTCTGAAAGATTATGAAACTATATAAATGCTGACTTAAACCTCTTTTCGATGCCTGGATATGAGTTCGAAAGGAAGAGAAATCACGTCGGATATTCGTGTTTTAAGGGTCGTACACAAATTAACAAAGAAAGTAATGATTGAATAAATAAGTATTAATTTTACTATTTATTGGTTCAAAAGTATTAAACAATTGTAGAAATAATAACTTAAAGGAAAGATTACATAAAAGAAAGATTACTTAAAGGAAAGATTACATAAGTTTTTTTTTATAAGTGCTTTGACTGTGCTATTTTTAAGCTATATTCTGCAATTCATGATATAAAATCTCGAAGTATTTTTCATGAAGCATAGATTTTAAAAGTTGTATTTAAAACTAAAGATATAAAGCATATTTTATTTCCTTATGATGTATTCCTGCTTCACGTGATCTACACTGAAGCTGTAAACATTTGCTTTTTAATTTGTGATTGACCTTTCACCAACTTTGTTTTAACATATCCTTGAGAGTTTTCATGATAATTTTTGTGTGTGGGGTCCATATAAAAATTTAAATATTGTAATTTTAAAATTTAATCCCCTGAAAATTGTACTCGATTTCGTAACATTTTGCACCTTTTTTTAAGCAACTTTGTAATTTACAGTATATGTCTGTGATCAATACTTAAAGGATAAAAGCCGCGGTCAAGGTTTCTTTCCTATCTAATGTTATGCTGACAATGCCATATATTGCTCGAATTCCATTTCACCATGTAAGTAAAAAATATAAATTATGTAGATAAACTGTAAAATGAATACTGTAATACAGCTTAATTGTTTCGAATAATATTTCCAATTAAGTGTTTTCATGATTTTTTTTATTTAAATAGTCAGTTCATATGCAGGTAAGATTGAAGAATATACATATGCAATCAGTGATTCGTATCTAAATATTTTCTATATAAAAAAAACCCCTCGATTTTACAAAAAAAAACCGTCATAAGAATTTTGAATTTTTTAATATTATATGTATACATCCTTAATTGCTATGTCTATTATCGAATGAACAAGCACTTCGAAAATTCTTTTACAAGTGCAGTGTATAAAAAGGTGCTTCGCCACAATTTTTAATAGTCTGTGTAGGATGAATCACTTTTTTTCATCCTTATTATCCCATTATAAAACTCCTACTCATTATTTTTACTTTGCGGTTAGTCTCGATTGGTTTCTGGCTAAATATAGCACAAAATATTCTTATATTTATATATAAGAATAACTTCTATGAGAAGAATTAAACAAGAAGAATCGAATATTAAAAGCAAAATGACGTATTGTAGAAAAAAATAGACGATTTTTAGAAAACGATTTTTATTAAAATACAAAGACGATCAGACGATTTTTATTAAAATACAAAGAAAATTAAAATAACTCTTTTATATGCGAAGATAAATGAAATATAGAAATCAAATTTCTCTTTTTAACTTCTCTTTTTTTATTATTTGAAATTATATTTCAAAATGAATTTTATTTCTAAAATAATTAAACGATAAATTTGTTCAGTTGACAGTTATAAAACGTTTTTTCTTTTTGTGAAAATGTTATACATCACAACCACAAGAATAACTAGGATTAGGAAATACGAGTTCGCAAATTCGCTACCTAGTTCAAAGTGGATGGAAATGGTGGGAATTGATATTTGTATTTCACTACTACTTTCTTAATATTGAAGGCAGAAAAATAAATCGAATTAGTCAAACTAGTGCCTCATTAAGACCAAAAACTTTTGTGTTTGAAACTTTTCGATAACTGCAATATCGTAGAAGTTAGTGGTTGAAAAGTGATTTTCAAGCCCCAATATTGATTGTTTCGAACATCAACAATTTCCGTTGACAAATAGTAACTTAGATGCCTTCCAGCTTGTCGAGATGAATTTTTTTTAAAATCCGAACAATAATTTCTAATAATATTTGAGATAAATTCTTATTAAAAGCAAAATTATTTTCTTCCGAATATAAATAGCGGAATTTAGAAATTGAATATTTTAACAGGAATATTCAGAGTAAGATTAGTATTTTTAGGAAAAATTGAGATCAATATTTTCTTTATGTTTATTTTTATATTTATCAGCATTTCGCTTATCCTTTACGTAAAATGTAAAAAAAAAATCTAGTTTAAAATAAAACGTGATAATATTACTCCTGTTAAATATATGCATTCTCAGCAAAGTTTTCAAAAAATTGACTAAGAAAAGTCGTATTTTTATTTTTAAAAAATGGTTCTGAAAATTTAAACTGTAAATAAAATTCCGATACTACCTTAGGATTAAAACAAAAACTGCGTGGAAATCACATATATTTCTTGATTAAGTAGAAAGATTAAGAAAACAATGATCTCATACAGATTTTGAGAAAAGCGCCGGCAGCGAAAACCAGATCTCATATGTCGATTATAAAAGGAAAAATATGAAATATCATTGCTGACGACATCACTAGAAAATAGAAATATATTTTTTTTCACTATATTGAAATAAATATATTTCATGAAGCGTTTATAAATTATCTGTAAATATCTGTATCATCTTTAATTGTATTTGTGCTGATATAAACTATAAGAAAATTTTCCAATGGTTTTGGAAAAAAAATTTCCAATGGTTTTTTTTTTCTAAGTGAAATCTGATCAATTAAATATTTTAATCTTCAGCTTAATTTTCTGTTTTAACTAACAATAAACATGGCAGTTTAACAATAATATTGAATTTAGACGTTTTGCCATATGTGTTCCATTATAAAATTTAGAATATTTTATAACATTAAGAAAAAGTGGAATATGACAATAAAAATAATATTTGTGTACGGTTCGAATCTATATTTGCTTTATGTTTGTTCCATGTATACATATAATCACACTTCCATTCGTTGTTTCTGACGGCACGTGGCACAGACAAGCCCGCTTTTTATTAAGGTAGCGAACTAGGCCGAAATTTCTGCGTCTCTTGTCTTTTCAGGAGCGCCATCTAGTGCCGAGAGTACGATTTAGCTACTCACGTGTTACAACCCTTTTTACGGGGTGGATTTCATTCATGCAATTCATTCATTTAAACGCATAGCGTAATTTATACATGAACCAGAGAACAATCACCCCTGATCCAGTACACCCAATGAAATTGCTCTCTACGTGGAGGACTTTGTGACCGCAACAGATTTATACACGCGCCAGCCACCACCACACACGGAGAGTCTTCGGCTTGAACTCAGAACCCAAGGGATGCGAATCGAACCAACCAAGCCATCCGCGCCACACACGTGCTTTTATTTCTTGATATTATTCCACATATGAAATTTTCAGCAAATATATGCTTTCTATGCTCTCATGTTTCTTTTTTTTTTCTTCAAAACTTTAAGATCAATTTATTGATTAATTTTAATTAAATTTTGATTCAATATGAGTGGTGCCATCTGGGGATGAATCTGGGGAAAATATATATCATACCATAATGATTGTAATGATGAATGACGAATTATATTAAAGAGTGAAATACAGAAAAAATAAAAAGGGATAGTCGGAAATTATTCGGATTTGAGTACATAATTTAAGATTGAAATGATTGTAAAAAGATGAACTTATAAACGTGAATAATTATGAATTATTTATTATGAATTTATATGAATTATTTAATTATTGTTTATTAAAAAAATCTGAAATGCATTTTATATTAGCTGAGTTTTCTCACCTGTTGATTCACTAAAATGAGCAATCTTGAATTTTTAAATTAAAACTTTTGTGCAACTATTTTTAATGACCTCTTTTGTGAAAAATGATTTGCATAAATTTGGATAGACATGCTATTATTATAGAAGTTTTTCGTTTGCATCATTCTGTTCTTTGTGCAATAATTTATTTAATTTTCTACCTATATTCATGCATAACATTTACATAAATGATTAGTTGTGTTAGAAATTGGAAAATTCAACTACAGTTTAATTTTGAAATTAAAATTTATTTCTTTGTACAATCTTTCAATTTTCAAACATTTTAGTAAAAGTATACCTAATAATGGAACTTAATCAAAAATAACTTAAATCATCATGTCTTGATATTCATTTTCAATTGAATGGATTTCTTTATAGAAGTACGAATATATTGATTTTTAAAAATGAAAAGAGGAAAAGGATGCAATTTTAGTACCAACAATGAAATATGTTGCTTAAGATGCACAAAAATTACTTTTTAAAAATTCATTTAATAATAAAAGTGGATAAATATTAATAGTAACAGTGAGGTCAATAGTCCATACTTATAATAAAGCTCAATGTGTGTATGTTTACGCTCTACAGGCCAGATTGTTCTCCCTACAGCTACCAAATTTGGCACATGCATACCTTGGAGGTCGGAAATGTGCACCTGGGGATCTGTTTTTTGAATTTTTAAATAGAATTTTAATTATTAATTAAAAACTAACTTTCCCGCCAAAAAAATCATTTTTCCCACCGCCAAACGAGTAAGGCTTCAGTTTTTTTCCCCACTCTAATGCGGCTAGGCTTAATATTTTTTGGCCAATTATTTTAAGCGATTCTGTTTATTTTCTTAATGTTTGATGCATTTAAAATTAAACATTGCTAATTAATAGATCTTTCAGATTCATTTTGAAGTATTTTTTAATTAAAATAAAACCGAATAAAGGAAATTAAAAATTTCTAATCTGCGTAGCGTTACCCCAACTGGCGTAGAAAATTCACGCATTTGCGATACCATAATTGACATGTTGAAAATTCACGCATGCGCATTGTGTTCTGATTGTTAACAACTGTATTTTCAACGGATACTGACTGGGCTTTGAAGGCTTAACATGTTTCCGACCGATTATTTCAAACGATTCTGTTTATTTTCTTAGAGTTTCATGCATTTAAAACTAAACATTGTTAATTAATTGATCTGTTCATGATGAATCTGAGAAAATTTTGTTGACAAATTCTTGAGATATTACATAAATTAAGAAAGATACTCTTTAGTGCCCATCAGGTTTAAATACACAACGACTCTGTTTTCAGTACTCATATTTTTTTTTAATTTCGTTTTAGTAAAAAATGTTCTTATATTAATTGCAATTTAACTATTTTCCCACTTTAATTTAAAGCATAAATTCTACGGGAGCTAACAGAAAATTAGAGATATACATATTACGTTATGGCTGAAGGCCTTTATAATATGAATGAATTATATGACTATCAAAATTTGTAGCTTTAAAATATTTTGATGAAGAAGCTATTAAAATAAGAGTTACATAAAATATTTAATTATTAACATTTTAACGAGCATTGAGATTCGCAAACCGGCTGGTCGCCAAAGGTAGCTAGTATGTATATATAACAGATACCGGTTTATTGATTCTCAGTCTGAGCCACAAACTTAATGACCAATCCCAGGCTTCGCAATTTTTGCTAAAATACATCCAATGCCCTGTCTCAGGAGCTATAAAATCAGAGGAGCATGGAAGACAGACAATCAATAGTCGTGCTGAGATATAGCAATAGAGAGAATCCTTTATTTAGAATGTAGTTTTCAAGAGAGTTCCTCTTCGAGCGTTTTATAATGTTGACGTTGATTAATAACAATTTGTACGCGTTATTTGAGTATGCTGTCTGTATTTCCTATAAAATAAAACTTTTTTATTCCCACTGCGGCTATTGGATTTCTCGTAGTACATATATTGGACAAATCCTTTGCAACATTGTTGTGATCTACAAAGGGTTTTTGCTTGTAAAGAAATATTTTCCTATTATATTTTTGGTAGCAATTATTTTTAAAATTTATTTTTCTGGAATGTAATTTATGCTTTGCTATCAATTCTATGATAGTGGTAGTTACCTAAACATTGATAGAGAAATCATATTTTTCCTACCAGTTATAAAATTGCAAATTTTTTTATTTTACTCATGTAGAGTGCATTTTAAAAGCTACGTAAAATATCCATGCTTTCTCAGAGGCATTTCAAGGGCGAAGAGGCAAACATAAACCTCTAAAACTAATCACCTATAATATAATCGTCTGGCCTCATCTGTAATGCTGGGAGGTGTTAAAAAATACATCATTTGGCCTGCGTCATTAAGGGATGTGCAATTTCCAATTTCTGTTTTAGCGTCAAATAACATAGACACGATATTTATTAAATGCTTAATTAATTTATGAGAGTACGAACAAATCTCAATATATATAAAAATAAGCTGTTGTACCATGAACTCTATGTTTTATTTGCATGTTTTTATGCTGGATTGCAACAAATGTCTGATAGTTGAGGTTCGAATTTCTTATAATGCTGATTAAACGAAAGTTATTCCCAGCATTTTCTTTCAATAACATTTTTATTTTGAATATGTTTGACATTTTTTTTTCTGTCAGAGGGTCATTATTTGTTTTCTTTGAATTTTATTTATTCCATCTGATCTGTGATTTTATGTTCATCAGAATCTCTTCACCAATATGCCTGGAATTTTCTAATATAACTGTCGCGTGTTATTCCATGGTAATTCGCACTCAGATATAATAAATAGGATAAAAATTCATCTATATGAATATATCTTCTCATTCAGAAAGACGTATCTTCATAAGACCCGATGTCTCCATCAATATTCGTTTTTCAATTTAATTCTTTTATATCAAATTAACATGCGGGCAAAAAGAAGCTTACATTCATAATTATGAAATATATTCCAGATACAGCTTAATCCTGCCATCAGTGTTTATCCTCAGTATTATGATTGTATGCCAAATTTATTCTACATGACGTAGCCAGAAAAGAAATAATTGCATCAGTTAATAGCTTGGTTTAGTAACGTATTACACAAATTTTAGATCCTATATTAAATAATACAGGGTGTTCCACTAGGTGCGCAGAATCTAATATTTACAGGTTCAACCAGAACACGTCAAGACGAGCATTTTGAGAATCAATATTTATTGGAAACTTTCAGTACAGAAGATTTTCGAAATATCAGTCATTCGAACAAATGACATGGCGAAATCTCAAATCCAAGTTCGCAATTTTTTTCTGCAAAACATCTGTTCCAAATTCCTTTGCTTTGGTTTGAATTGCGGCTCTCAAGTCGTCCAATTTTGAGGGCTGTGTGAGATGCACTGTGTATTTCAGACGTCCCCCCCCCTCAAAAAAAGTCCCACTGGTTGAGTTTCCGGGGAGGAAGATGGCCACTCTATATCATTGCCTGTTCGTAGTGGAATCCAACTCGATCAGTCTATCATCAAAATGTTCCGCTAAGAGATCGAAGTTTTGCTGAGTGCGGTGAGGTCTAGCACCATTTTCCATAAACTAATAATCGTTTATCTTGTCTATGCTATGCATGAATGGGAATTATTACTCATATTGCGAGTATTTGCTCATTTCAAAACCACAATGATTACGTAATTACGTAGTAATTTCTTGGTAACCCAATCTCATCAAATCTGTTTTCTAGCCTTATATGCCGTGGTGGGAATTTTCATATTCAGTTGCAGAAGCGCTTTTCCTCTCATCGTTTGCTCCTAGGGAGGCTGAATTAATCTCGCATGTTCTGAAAGAGTCGTATCGCGTAGTTTTGAATACAAACTGGCTGATTCGTAATTAACGTTCTTAGTGTTATAGGCTATGACGGGGAAACCACATGATACATATCAAAATACTCGCCTCTAGATGTTCTATTCGAATCTGTAAATATTACATGTTGCATGCCTTGTGGGATACACATTACAAATAATACAGATAATTCCGAAACTACATTTGACATAAATTATTAAAATTCTTTATTTATTTCCTTAATAATTGGATCTTCGAACAGATCAGGATTTGATTTAACAGTATCTCGTGATTTTCTATTTATGTTATGCAAATTCCTTGCTTGTTTTGATAATAGGATGATTATATTTTCGATATGATATCTTTGGGCTTGTTTATAAGAGTCCTATCAGCAGAATATGATATTTCCAACATGTTAAAAGATGTTATTTCTTCCTTTGCTATATTCTGAATGCTGTTCTGGACATCGTGTGCGATTTTGGAACTTCAGAGATACTAATATACACCAATATTCTTTGAAATTTTGTGTAAGAAATATTACTTTACATACTGGCCACACATTGAAACAATTATGCAGCACCAATGTTTAAAGAATCAACATAAGATGAGTAGTTATCTAACAGATGCAAGTAAGTCTAACAATGAAAAAAAGGATTTAGAAAATAAACAAAGACATTCTAATAATAACTAGTGGCAAGTTTTAGATAATAATACATCTCTATGAAGCATCCAATTGAATATTGTACAGTGCGAATTTCAGTAAGTTTAATAAAGGAAACGTTCCTTTATTTCGCAAGACGGCAGGAAGACACATGTTACGAACCCAGCAAGTAAAGGCATTATACGAAAGAATCAGTAATACAGAAATTCGCAACTGCAAAAACATAAAGTTTTCGAAGATATATATTTCAAAGAGAAAATTCCTTTAACTTCTACTCTCGTGTGCGCATCTCCTCCTTTATAGCTCCTATGACAGGCTATGTAAAGATTTAGAAGGAAAACTTGTATCCTTATACAGATATCACTAAAATTTCTGAACCCTCAATATTTTTAATTTTTGTAGCCGAATTTCAAATGGCCGCCAAGTCTCTCGCCAAAATCGAGAGTACTGAACCGGTGCCCATTTATCTTTCGTTTGATAAATCATTAAAACCCTCTTCTCTACAATGATACTAACTGTGAATTCAAACAGTATACAGCTGCATCAAAATGTTTTATTTCCAACTTATCACCTTTTATACAAGTAAATATTTCAAAAGGGTGTTTTGGATATTTCTAAAATATTACGACAATAAATGAGAAATAAATTTATGAATTATTTACTGAAATAAAGTTATTTAATCTTAAGTTATATTAATAATTTGTTTTTTCGTGATAAGAAAAAATAAATAAATATTAAGGTATATATCTTTTATTATATCAAGCTTCTATAAAAAAAAATATTTCCTTTAAAAAACATATGGCGTGCAATGATTTGACAAGTCCAAGTAAAAACTTCCTGAATCAGAAACTTAATCTAATACTAGTTACAGACTCATTGGAGTGCATATTTTACCTCACTAAAAATAAGTAAATTGCAAAATCTCTACATATTATGAAAATATTTCTACGATGTAGAAATATTTTCATAATTAGTATTGACTTCAAAAAGGCGAAAGAATCTGTTGGATATTTCAGGTTATTGGCATTAATTCACCGTAGACATAATCGATTAAATTCTCAGACATATATTGTAAGAGGCATTCTCAGACATGTATTGTATCTTTATCACTACACCCAAAGCCATTTTTAGGATTTAACGTTCGAAAAAAAATGAAGTATTGAAACCGCTCATAACAACGCATTCGATAAAGTTATGGCAAACAGAAAAATAATAAAATGTCTGTAGCATGTAAAATCATCATGCATTTAATTTGACTCATTAATGAAAATTGAATATTGGTACTTAAAATATGATGGACAACGTAATTTATTTTCATCGCTTCATGTAAATGTTAATTTGCGGGGTAATGAACAGCAGATGAATGATTAGTTGAACGGAAAAAAAAAATATGAACTCCAGAATGTAGGTACCAAAATTATAAAATTAGAAGTCTCATTATGTATCTATGCATTATTGTCACAATCGCATTAAATATTTTTCATGTCGATAAAAAGGTAATTTATATATGAAATATAGTATCAAATAATTATATTCATACATTTAATACATTATTAATACATGTACTGGTTTAAGTTAAATTATCTAATGCTATTAATTATAGAGCTATTTCGCAACATACTGAAAGGGGATTAAATAACTATCAATTGTTAAAAAAAAATTTCGAATTGATAACTTAATACTGCTGATATTGTTTTTGGAACACAACCTATGCTGCTGATTTTTAGAAAACGTTTGTAACAGCTGAAAAATTCTTAAAATTTCTATAATAATTTTTTTCCAATATTTTTCCGCAAATATTGTTACAAAAGTTTATGCTGGAATTACTTTATATATTTATATATTATTATATTTCCACTATAAATTAAAGTCCTTAGATAGCTTATTCGTTTAAATTATGCATTGGTACACCAATATTTAAATGTAAAGACTTTTAAATATTTTTTAGTATATATTAAAGTATAAAAATATTTATACTAAGTATATATAATGATTTTGAAATATAAGTTAGTTCAAATTAAATTTTCATTTTAAAATGTCATTTAATTTAATAAGTTTAATGGAAGTTTGATATTGATTTATATACATTTTTGCTTCATTTAAGCTTACTTTTATAAATGGAAATATATTTCAAATATTACAAGAGCATAATTTTAAATAATTTGTTTTTAAATGAGTTCTATAACAAACACTCTTTTAAAATGTGATATTTAGAGGTAAAAAATATTTTAAATGTTAAACAATGTTTTTCAACTTTAAACATGAGGGTAAATCCTTAAAGCCTGCTTCAGTAATACTGATGTATACTTTAGTTTTGAGGAATTTTATTAATTATAAAACTTATAACTTATCTTTGACTATTTTAGGAATTCATTATAAAATATAATTTCAAAATGCATGTGAAAAATTATTTTAAAAAATAAATATTAATGCAGAGTGTTAAAAAAGTTGTTACAAATTTTTAATATTACTTTCCTGGCATGAAAGAGTAAGAATACTAAATGGATGCCGGGTATTTGATCCTCGATCTTGGGAAGAAATTCCATGACTTTAGCGGCATAAACTACTGGAAATTCGGCGATTTTCCTTTTAGTAGCAAAGGCACGATATCCGTCTAGAAGTTTCTTTGAATTGCCACGGAATCTATTAAGAACTGATAGACTGAGATAAATTCAGTTGAGTTGAGCCAGACGAGTCTGGAGAAGTTGAGCTAAGTCTTTCTTTGCAATGCTGTTTCCTGCGAGTTCTCCTTAAGTGTTTTGAGTAGTTACTGTTGATTTTTTACAGATTTGCTGCTTGTGTGCGGCTATTAAATGCATGTTTTGTTTTATGTACTCTCTCATTATTTGGTTACATGTATATCGTACCTATCGTATATTGGATTTTTCTCTGTACAACCAAAAATAGACTTCGGAATATCAATAACCTATTATATTAAACAAACACACAAAATTGAAAGAAAAATCTTTGATAAAAAGAAGAAAACTTTAATTATTTTTTGATACATTTTTTTGACGAATGATAATATCTTTCGATGTTATCCTCCCATTTAAATATACAAATTTAAATAAGAAATCGAATGATAAAAATTATTACTCAAAAACAGATTTATATTCGAATGTAGAAGAATAAAATAAGAAAACTCATTGGAGCAAATCATAAAGCGAAAAATAACGAATATAACATTAAATAATAATACACAAGATTTTTTTGATTGAATTCCTGTTCGATTATATTATGACTGAATTCATATTCGAATATATTAAGATTGAATTCATAATGAATTAAATTACTATTATTATAGATTGAAATGACAACAGTTCATACTATAGTGACAAAACTAGCCACATGCATATATTTAGGTTGTGAATCTACTGATTATCATGCAATTGTTAATCCTACCAGTGAGAATTCATATGTGTGGCAATAATTATCTATTTTTCTTGCTTCGTATCTTTTGAATAACAAAATACTACTATCTATTTGCAAAATTATTTTAGGAAATATATTATTTTCCACTGCATGTTTTATTTAACATCATTTATTGTTTACATTAGAAATAATCCATCGTTTTTAAAATAACTTGAGTAAGTCTAATCTATAATAGAAATTACAATAGATTTTATTTAATTTATTTCTAAATTCATATTAGTTAATAAAAAGCCATACTAGTGGAGTAGTTATGATTTATCTTTTAAAGATAAAACATCATTGCAATATGTTGACTTTGAATAACGCAATATTATTATTTTGGTAATAGAAACATATTTTTTTAAGAAATTTATTTCTATTTCCCATTGTTATGAAAAACTCTGCTCGTTAATTGTCTGTACTTTGAACATATTCAACAGGACCGGCAAGTATTAAGAACGCTTTTTTCAAACGATATACAGCAGACGAAGCGTACACAAGAACAGCTCTTGTTGTAAACACACAAGTAGAAAATTGCAGTAGTAACACCCAAGTAGAAAATTGCAATAGTTTGCTTCTTGTGTGCTACTGTGTTATTTAACTACACAATGAATAGAAATTAAACAACTGCAAGGGTATAAAATCTTTAAACAAAAGTCCTTGGGACTCAAAATTCCAAAGAGAAACTCCCCAAAATTGCGTTTTTTCGATTCGTCTGTTTATGACTCGATTGAACAGTAGTATCGAAAATCGTGTATTCTAGAATGAATGCTGCTACTCTAGTCTTCATGATGTTACTGCTAAAATTCTCGAATATTCTGAGTATTTAATGCGTTTCATTCATTTAGTAGTAGTACTTCACCTCATAGTAGCTGGAAACTCATTTAGAAGCCGCTACTATATCTGTTAAATCACTTTCTTTACCAAGAGACTTATAGTTAGGGGAATAAGTATTAAAAATTCATAAAATAATATAATTACATTGCCAGAAGGATAGCATTTTTTTTACTCAAACATTTGAGGAAACAATTGATAATTAGAGAAGTATAAAAGTGAATGTATAGATGTTAGTGAGATGCTTAGCTTGTGATTGTGATATTACAAGAATACAGTTAAACAGATATCTCAAAATTACCAATTTATATTAGTTCTTACTTATATAAATATTGTAATAATTTAATAATTTTATCAAACGATAGTTTAATTTTATATACATTAAGCATGCATAAATAAAGCTATTTAGGCCCGTAACTATTATTAATCTTTATTATCCATTATTAATCTTTAGCAATAATAAAAGAGAATATGTGTTCGTCATTTGTCACAATTGGCTGCTTGATCTAGAACTGCAAAATTTGGCATAAATATACATCAGACGATAAGAATGTGCACATCAAGTTGCTTTAAAAAAAATCATTGCTTTTGGTGTTTCATTTTACTGAAGTGTCCTAAAACTGTATTAAATCAAACTAACTTTTACGCTGTTTTAAAATATGGAAAGTTTTTGACAATATTTTTTAAAAATTCAGTGCAACATGTATAATAAAAAAAACAATAAATGTCCTTGTATCATTAAAATACAGGCTATTTACATTTTTTCAACAAATAATTACTCTTGTTATTTTATTCTGTTTTTAAAAGCATAGGACGAAATATTCTGTATATCTATAATGTTAAATGTAAGATCAGGATATTACAATAAAAAAGTCAGAAAAAGGAGGAACACAATGTCTTCGTTTATTTAATGGGCGCTGTGAGGGCATGAGGCTTTTTTCAATTATGAAGGTTCATTCATAAATCTCCTTAACATGTGAGAGGTTATTAAACAAGGGACATTAATTTCCTTTGCAATATATATATATATATATATAGTTGAGGAAGACCTTTAGCGATTTATATTTATTCGACAGAATTCCTTCAGAACATACATTGGGCCGCGGTGGCCTGGTGTTAAGATCTTGACTTTAGAACCGGAGGGTTTCATGTTCGATAACCGATTCCACCTGAGAACTGTCGTGTAAGCGGGTCAGATGCACGCTAAATCCGCCGAGGCCAAACGTTCTTCCGCTGGTGTGGTATGGAAGTTTGGAGAAGGCGGCAACTGCTCAGGTATAGTTCGCGTCATCTGACTGAAGCCTGAAGCTGAAAATTACGAGGTCCGTCCCAAAATAGCCCTAATGTTGCTTTAAAAATGGGACGTTAATATAACTAAATTTAACTATTCAGAATATACATCTAGAAAAGGAAGCATCGTAAAATCATGTCAATCATAAAATAATTTACTACGTTGTTTGATAAATATGTATATGTTTGTAGTGAAATTATAAGTATCCTTAAATACCTGAATTAGTTTTGGTATTTTGAACAGATTTCCAATCTAAACTTTTGAAACCCATCTTTAAACACCTGGCAAAACATTTAAAAAGGAATTTCTAGTTTAAGCAAAAATAATTTTTTATTTGTGATAAAAGACTCTGAAAAGAGAGAGCAAACGATTTATTATTCAAATCATTTTATTAAATGCATTTGTATTCAGAAGAATTCATTTCAACGGCTTCAAGCATTTTAAGGCAAGCATTGCTTAAAAATAAAATTTAAAAGAAATGCATTTCGTCTGCTTAAATTTCGATTGAAAACATCTTTTGACTTTCAACACGTTGTTTATTTAAAAGTATATTTAGAAGCAAATTTCTGAAAAAAAAAAGCTTAAATTAAATATTACAAAAATATCGAACATTTTGAAAACATTATTAATGGTTTTATTTGAATTAATAGTTTAAAAGTATTTTTATTAATCGATTTTGACTTCAAGTAATTAGAGAAATGTTTTTTATTAAAAATGTTAAATTAGAAGGAAAAAAAAAGTTGAATTTCGAAATATCGGCACAAATTTTAATTAGTTCGTCTATGCAGAGAAAAGTTGTTTTCAGAATTAAACATTATGAAGAAAGAGTAAATGATACCAATTAATGGTTACTGATTAAATCCATTTATAATATTCACATTAAATATTGCAATATATGATCCCTTGAAAATCATGTCATAAAAGGAAACTTTGAAACATTTTCAGGTATACATTCAAGAATGATGTGAACTATAATATTCCAATTGTAATCACAATATTGTCCAAGATATGACTCCTTTCTAATCTCATGACAGGAGAAAATTTTGAGCTATAGAACTTTTAGGTATGCACTCATGAATGATGTGAAAAAGAATTTTCCGACTCTCATTACAATATGAGCTGTTTATTTGAAAATGGGGCAAGTCCATTTTTTGTTAATGCGAGATGTTTAAAAGTTTGCATTTCAATAAATTTTAAAGTATTGGTAAGTATTAATAGATATATTTTTGTATTTTGTGGTACCAGCTAATGTAAGTTTATAATCCATTAGTGTTTGTAATGCTGACTAAAAAAATAAGAATTTTATTATAACTAAATGGACTTACCTCATTTTCAAATTTGATGAATTATTGTAAACGTTTATTTAATTGGAAAATATTTCAGTTGCATCAGCCTTTTCTTTAATAATAAAAACAAAATACTATTCAAAGATTTATAATTATTTATTCATTTAATAAAAAGTGAAACGAAACAAATAATATTCTTGTGGAAAATATAACAAAAAAAATTCAGTTTAATTAAGAATTTCAATGAAATTATGCATTTTCAGTTTATATGTAGGTATAATTAAATTGAATTTTAATCAGTATTTAATTGAATTTTATTCAGTACTTTTTATTATTTATGAAATACTGTACTACCACCGATTTTCATTATCAAAGATAGATAGATAGAAACACCCTAGATTTCAGACACGATGTCAAACAGCCACATTTGCTTCACCATACAGCAACCGGAGCTAAATTTTGTCGTAATATATTCGGTCAAAAATAATTTCAATCTAAGATGGACTTGCAACACTTTTAAAATAAACAGATTTTCAATACAGTTAGGAGCTAAAAACTTCCATCTCCAAAATACCAGAATCTGATTATTATTTATTTTTTTTGCTTTAAATTGTTTACGCATAAAAAGACCATAACAAGTTTTATCTACAACTACCATTATCTCCATTTTTTTTTTAAATGGACTTTCCCGACTTTCAAAATAAACGGCTCATATCTTCCGAACTATGATTACTTAATAATCATGTCACTGGAGAAAAACATGTGCGTTGGCATTTTTAGGCATGCATTCGAGGATGACATTTTCCAACTCTCATTATAATATCTTCTACGACATGATTCCTGGGTAATCATACCATAGGAAGACATTTTGAATGTTGGCAGTTTTAGGCATGGACTATAGGATGATGTGAAAAACAATTATCAAATGTTCATTTCAATATCTTCCAAGATATGATTCCTTGTTAAGATATCATAGGTGAAAATTTTGAGTGCTGACAGTTTTAGGCATGCACTTAAAAATGATGGAAAAAGCCATTTTCCAACTCTTATTATTATATCTTCCATTTTCATGTGATATGATCACATGAAAAAAAAATTGAGTTATGGCATCTTTAAGTATGCATTCTAGAATGATGTGAAAAACCATTTCCCAATTCTCAATATAATATTTTCCAAGACTTTTTTCCTTGGTAGTCATATCACTGGAGGAAATTTTGAGCTCTGATATTTTTAGGCATGCATTCAAACATGATGTGAAAATCAATTTTCTAACTCTCATGCCAATATCTCCAAGGCAGGGTTCCTCGGTAATCTTACCACAGGAAGAAACTTTGTCTGTTGGCCATTTTTGGCATGTGTTCTAGAATGATGTTAGCAACAATTTTCCAATTCTCATTATAGCGACAAAATGTTCAGACTAATTCTAACGACAAAACGTATTTTTATAGGAATACAGTTTTCAAAAATATTTTTGATCAATATCTGCGCATCTGAAAAACTGGCGATTTTTATTCCAATAGAATATTTCTCTCAAGAGTATTAATTGTTGATCTATGAACTTCAATAAAACTTTTAATTAAAACATTTTAATTTTGTAAAATTAAAATGTTCGAAATTCAAAAGAATAGACTGGTCATTATTTGAGATTAAACGACGTTTGACTTTTTTACTGGAAATATATTTTATTTTATTCAACACTGAAGGAATGATATAAGATTGCTCTTTTGATGTTCGTTTCTTGCTCTTGATTTTATTTTGTTGTTGTTTTTCTAATGGCACTTGTCATAGACAAGCCCGCTGAAGAAGTCAGCGATTTTAAGCCGAGAGAGCGTCTCTTGTTTTTCATTATCGCCATCTAGGGCCAAGAGTACGTCTTAGCTACTCACACGTCACAACCCTAACTTCATTCACGCATTTCATTCACTCATCCACAGATTATAATTTAGACCTGAATCAGAGAACGATCACCTATGATCCAATACCCCCAGTGGTATTAATCTCGACATGGAGGACTTTGTGACCATGACAGATTTATACGTGCGCCAGCCATCACGCACGCAGATTATTTTTTTATTATAGTTTTAAGTTGCCACTAACATCTGCCTTATAATCTCGGATAGGGTAATACAGAATTCCAAAATTCTCTTTTATCTTTCTCTATTCATAGAAACGTTTCCAAATTTCATAACAAGTAACAAGAAAATACTTTTCTCTTATGTGGTATTATGCTCATGCGGGGTTTAGAAATAGATGGCATAAGATTTTAAGAAGCATTATTAAGAAACGCATCGAATTTCAGCTTCCATAATATCCATCTTTAAGATGATAAAATACTTCTTTCATATAGACGGAAGGTTTTGATGCTTCTTCTTCTGGGTATTCTTTGAAGAAGAAAATCTTATTTGCAAGAAATTCTTTCGATTCATGCGTCCTTGAAAAAGTGCACACCAATACACATGACATATTAAATGAGATTAATAGCAGACAAAAATGTATTTCGATCAATAATCTTATTATTTTACGAGCAATATCTGGAGGCGGACTGAATCCCTCTAGATATTATTGTTTGATTAACACGAAAAACCGTTGTCAGACGACTGGATATTACTTATCAGTGACGTCATTAGATACCATCTGTTCTGTATTATTAGTAGAATTAATGCAAACATGTCGACATTTT
This sequence comes from Argiope aurantia, assembly GCA_026543865.1. Classification (NCBI taxonomy): domain Eukaryota; kingdom Metazoa; phylum Arthropoda; class Arachnida; order Araneae; family Araneidae; genus Argiope; species Argiope aurantia. The sequence continues at coordinate 501,864 of JAPMOR010120368.1, read as the reverse complement.
TTATGAAATATATCCAAAAGATCTATTTTAAATTACAATTAAGCAAAAATATGCAGAGTATTTTGAAAATCTAAATTTGCTTAAATGTGACGCAAATAATTGAATAAAATTCATGAAATTGCGTTATTGTTGAGCCATCTTTCAAACTTCTTCTTTAAGGGCCAATGGTTTTTCAAGTGGAACAAGATATTGGCGAAATCAACTGAATTGTTGAAACGCCTGAGTCAGGCCCCTGTGGAAGGGCCGATATCGCTCGATCAAGGCTAATAGGATTAAAGTTACAATTCAAAATTAAAACGATTCAGTAGTGTAACTCAAATTATAATGTCTTAGATAAATTAAAATTACGATAGGGTCTTTATATTACAATTGTAATCCTGTAGCAATTCAAGGTCGTCTAATGAATGCAAATAAAGTCTCTTACGTACTAAAACGATTTTTAAATCCTCATTACTATCAAAAAATACATTTATTTTACTATATAAAACCTTAATTAGACCAATACTTACCTATGACTCAAAGACCTGGAACCTGACCAAAGCTGGAAAAAATAAAATAGCCATTTTCAAAAAATAAATAAATAAATCTGCGAGCTATTTTTAGTGGGATCGAAATCAACAATGTTAAGAGAAGAAGCTATAACTTTGAGCTATATAAAATCTATAGAGAGCCTGACATTATAAAGTTCATAAAAATAAATCGGATGAAATGGGCGGTTCATATATTTAGAACGGATAATGATTCCATATTAAAAACATTCTATTACATAAGCCTCTAAGAAGTAGGAAAAGGGATAGACCCAAAATGAGATGGACGGAGTCAGTGGAGATAAACGTCCTGGCTATCCAGGAAAGAAACTGGCGCACACTTGTCAAAAATAGAATGCGGTGAAACAGAATTCAGAGGAAGACAATGGCTCACCCGGGGCTGTCTAGCCAAATATGATGATGATAATGAATCCTGTATTGAATTTTAGATTTAATTTACTGTAAAAAATAGTCAAAAACTGCACATTCGGTTTTCTTCACTTCACTATAAAGTACAAAACGCTCATGTGCAAAGAGCCACTGAAAATAAAAATTGCATGCTAGTAGGCTTTGATAAGACAATTTCCGCTGGGGTTTACAAGGAATATTCAGTGAATTGGAATTTTAATTGTCTAAGGGAGTTATAATTGACTATGGAGTAGGGAAAAATACATGCTTATGGAAGGTTGTATCTTATGTTTGATATACGGCTAATACTAAATACTTAACACCATACCACACCTCCGTTTCTAGAATTCATGTGACCTCTTTCTGGTTTGTTATAGATGTAGGTGGACTTTATTAAAAAAAATTACGCAGCAATCATTTTGAAAGAAACAAGCAGATGACAAAATACGAATATATATAACATAACAAGAAATGATAAAAACTAGAATGAAAAATATCTGGAGTACAATAAAACTAATTGCATGAACAAGATAATGTACAGTATGAGTGAAAAAATAAAGAAATTATAAAAATTAGTTAATTGAGGAGGCTTAAGGATAAATTATGAATAAAATGAGATGTTTATTAAATGATGCCATAAAAATTGAGAATTGGTTAATCTAATTGGAAACAGTTCCATGATCAATTAGGAATCTAATTATGTTTATGATTCTTTTTTTAGGAAGATGAATTATTAAGGACTCCTTTGTACCAAATACTTTCTAGCGAAGATGAGGATTTTCGGAGGTGCCATGAAAGAGAGAAATTGTAGATTTATCGCAAAGTAGATGGGATCGCCGACTTCTCCACAAGAGCAATAGTCATCTTCTTGTGAATGGAAACAGCGAAGAAAAGAAGGGAATGGACCATGTCCTGTTACAAATAGGATTTCTTCACGGATTCAAGCGAGTTTTCGTAATTTTATTGTATTGATGACTTTATTGTTTTTTTAATAAAGTCCACCTACATCTATACAAAACAGGAAAGGGGCCACATGATGTCTGAAAACGGAGGTGTGGTGTGGTGTTAAGTGTTAAGTATTTTCATAATCTCAGAATTTTTCTTGATTAATTTCATTAAATCTACTTACACGTATTAAAACTTAAATTATTTTTTATTGTCTTTATGCCCTGATTCTTCAATTTGTTATCTACATTACCAGCAGTATAAGAGAATTATTTTATAAAAGGTGAGAAATTCACAAAAATGCGTTCATAAAGTTCATAAAAGTGTATCTTTTACATTTTGACAATTCTTTGGTGAAAACGAATACAGCTGCTATGTTTAGAATTGTCTGACTACTTCATTGCAGATTAAGCGAATTATTGTCATAATTATTTGAAACTGATTATGCATTGGCAACATTTTACACAATTCATACGTTCGTCTATAAATTTTGAGTAAAATGCAAGTATAACCGTTTTATAAAAATAATTTTAAAAAATGAATTCTTGCATATATTTTTACTCATTTATTACCATGTGAGAACATGATGCTGAAATCACGTTCTCACATGAATCATCTAATCTTGAATTGATTTTATATAGGATTCTTCAATTGTCACAGCACGCAGCCATATTTTGATATCCATTAACTGTAATCTTTTCATTCCTATGGGATAACAACTTTTGTCGCTATATCCTTCGCTGTTTATATTGAAGTTACTGAGTTTTAAACAGGGTGATGACTTAAATTAATTAAGCCAAATAATGATTTAAAAATAAAAAAAGTTCTCGCATGATAACTCGAAATTTTCGATAGCAGATTTAAAATTTATTATTATTATTATTTTTTTTTTTTTTACGAATTTGAGTAGTCATTATTGCCTGTAAATGGTTTTTCGTAACATTTTCCTGTTTGCAATTTTAATGTTAAAAATACGTACCGCTTTTAGGCAGTTTAATATAGTTCGTAACGATATCTGTAATCGAATTCAATTTCATGAATTATTTTCTTATTGGCATTTCAATAAAATGCTTTTCTTCCAAACTCAAGATCAAAGTAACGTCGGTGAAAACTGAGATCATCAAAGTGTAGATTGAATGAAATATTTTATCAAAGAAATGCGATTAAATTATTTTATAACATTATTTACAAAAAGAAATCCTGCTTCCAAAGTTACAGAAAATTCTTCTCCAATTTTATATATCTAGCTTGTTATTTGAAATTTTGCCTCTTCTATTTGAGATGTTTGTAGTTTCTCAAAAAATGCCTTTCAAATTGTATCTCATGTTTTCCAAAAAAACATCGAATGTTATTGAGGAATCTTTTTCCAATGATTGGACTTTAAAGAGATATACGGAATTTATTTGTTTCACATTTTATGTGCAGAAAAAGGGATGAAGATATAGAAATGTAGAAAAAATCTTTTGAAATAGAGATGGTATCATGTTTTTATGCTGTAGTGGGAATTAAATTTATTAACAGAATGTATTTATTAGATTTAAGTAGAATCAGATACTTCTAGGAAATTTGCTGATTACCCATACTGTTTTTCGCATTGGGTTGGTCTGCGTTTGCAGCATCGAAAAAAAGAAAATTGTATAACTTTGTATACCTTTCCTCGCTGTTTCATGTTCATTCCCATATTTTTTCTTTCGCTTCTTCGGGCGATAACTTCTTACGAGATATTTAAGAATGAATTCTCTCCACTCATTGATATATTTAAAGATATACCTTTATGCAAAATGGAGAATAAAATTCATTCATTCAAATTCCAGTCGCCATTCTATTTCATGTTGCAAATACATGCGGAAGTTGTATTATGTATTATAAACCCGTCCGGGGTTTCCAAAACAGTTTGGAAAAAAAAAATCTACTATCGCAAATTTCAAGTTATCAGGTGTGAAAAATATTATTTTTAAGTCACGTGGTATCAGTACGATAAAAAAACATCATTTTCTCACATAACTCATATTTCGCAACCGCCAACATTTAGAAAAACGATGGTATTTGACCATCTCAAAATAAATCAGGTTTAAAATTTTTTTTCTCGAGGCCAGAGTTTTAGCCGGTTTAAACAATCGTTTGATTATCAGATTGCGTATTAGTCGAGTTTGGAAAATGATGATTTTTTAAGATTTTTTTTAGATGAAAAACCGGTTTAAATTGGTTTGAAATGATAACGTAAATATTGTATTGTACAGACGTCAAATTTTAGAAAAGTGATGTTTTTTTTCTTTTTTTTTCTTTTTTTATCATCTCAAAAAAGTTCTCAAATGATAAATATGTAAATAACTTTTGATACCACAACTCGCTGTTTCGCGTTCATTCCCATTTTCTTTTCTGTGCTTCTTCGGAAGATAACTTCTTACGACACAGCCCTTTATTGCCCAGACAGAAGAATCGGGAACATGAATCGATCCCTATCCCCCCTATCCCTCTGTCTCTCTCTTTTTCAATGTTTCTAGCAGGCAAACAAAGTTTTGAAAATGAAAAGAAAGAAAAAAAACATCGTTTTTTTTTAAATATTGACGCATGCGTAATCTGATAGTCTCGTTATTGTTTCAAACCGGTTTAAACTGCTTAATGACTTAAAGATCAGAGAATGATTAATTTAGTAATCAAGTTATAACTTTAGCAGGCGATAAATCACCAAATGTGACAACCTTCTGCATAATTTTCTAATAACTCTAAAAACGAAAAATTGATGCCTCAAAAGCGATAAATCGCCAATTTGTTGATTGCGTATTTTGAAGCTTCAACAATTTTTTGCCTACGCAATTTGAGGCTTCAAAAACCTCCACATTCATGTGCTCACATGATAATAATCTATACTCATAATAAAACTCAATGTGTATGTGTGTGTTGGCGCTCTACAGGCCAGACCGTTTGACCTACAGCTACCACATTTGGCACGTATATACATTGGAGGTCGGGAATGTGCACCTGGGGGTTATTTTTTCGAATTTTTAATTAATTTTATTTGATTAAAAATTAAGCGAAATTTTGACGTGTTTCTGCTATAACTTCCGAAAATATTACCGCACATAAAAGATTTTTACATCAAGTTAAAGATCAAAAACTTATCTTTTAAATGATACCAATGTTTTAACCTTAAAATTAAATTTCTATTTTTAATGAATTTTTAAATAAATATTTTAACTATATTTTTCAACAATTTTTGTCTTACAAAATAAAAATAAAATTTAAGCTGCACGAGCACGTTTTCGCATTCATGGGAAAAAATTAGCTTTTTTCAAAGTATTGCCAAAATCTGTTGTTAAAATCTGCAAAAAAAAAAAATTTGGCACGTTTCTGTAGGGAAGGAAACATATATGAAATATTATTTTTTCTAAAAAATAAATTCAAGAAAAATTATGTTATGATGTTTTACACTCTCTATATTATTAATCCAATAAATCAGTTTTATTTTAAGGCAAGTTTTGTTTAATATGAATAGGATATCCATTCAAATCAGGGTCACACAGCTAATTTGTAAACCTTTAGTAAGACACAGATCTACTAAAATGGTCTAAATGGAAAATGATTATATTTTATGTACCTTGATTCAATAAAGGCTCTAATAAATAACGAATTTTTGATTTTACAAAACGCTTCTGCTGTGGAAATCCCAAATAACAAAATATTCTTGAAACACCAATATTTTAAATAAAAAGAGTTAATTTACAATCAACTAAATCAATCACTTAAACTGACTGATTTATGAAAATTTGAATATCAATATTCAATAAAAAAAGGATAATTTTATATTTTCCATCGATCGTATCAAAGATTAATTGGCCTAATAATTCTCAAAATTATTTGGCCTAAGATTATGAAAATGTTGAGTTTTTCTAAATTTTTAACATTCAAAACTTCATAAATAAGTGTAAGTTGATCGTGGTAAATAGAAACATTCATTCATTTATTAAAATTTGGTGTGAACAAAATATTTCTCAGAATATGATACCTTACTGCATTAAATTTAGACTTCATAATTTTTGAAATATTTTTATAGGCCGGAACAAAATATTATTATCGATTTCATTTCAATCCTTTTGAAAGCAAAACTAAAAACTGCATTTTATGCTGAATCTGTGAAATTTTTGTTGAATTGTTCTTTGAGATATTACATAAATTATGAAAAATATTTTGTAGTTCACATAAGACTTAAATACCGAGCGATTCTGTTTGCAATACTCATATTCAATAATAATAATAATAAATAAATAACAATAAAGATGATAAATAAAATAAAACGCTTGGTTTTATTAAAAAAATAACTTCATATTAATTGCAATTTCATCATTTCCACTTTAAATTAAAGTTGAAGTTTTACCGGAAATGGCAACAAATTAGCAAAATATATATAGTAAATTGAACGAAACGATCGAAACAACAGTATAAGTGTGGTATGACTATCAAAATGTGAAGATTAAAAATGTTTTGTTTGAGAATCTATTGAGACCAGTTACTTAAAATATTTAATTGAAAATTGTAGCGAGCGGTAATACTGGCGAACCGGCTGGTCGCCAAAGGCGGCTAGTGTAATATAAGATAGCATATAAATTTTAAACAAACATTTTTATTTTTTCCTAGGAGAACGTATTATTTGGATTGCATTTCAATCATGTTTTTCTAATATGCATTTAATACCTATTAATAAAAATAACATATTTCTTTGGGATTAATGGTTTGTTTTTTACAGTTCTGTGTATTTGTACCTGTTGAATAATTTTATTCTTTTTAGCATTATTTTAAATTGAAATATGTGCAAAGAAAAAAAAAGGATTAAAATAAAAAAAGTTAAAAAAAAAATGTAGACCAGACTATCATTCTCTGCATTTCAGATATCTATGCAGCAATTTGAATTACAAAATAATTTAGGTATTTCATTCTAAACTTATATTTCGTTGCGAATACACAAAAAATCAATAAACATTAATGATTATAATAGAAACTAGCGGAAATTGTCTCCTTAAAATATTCTCGCAAACTCTCTAATAAACTTTTCATGCCTGAGAACGCCTTACATGTCACTGACGAATGGGTACAGTGCTGGTTGTAACTGTTGTAACTGTTTTTGGCGATAAGTCCCAAATGTGACAATCTTCTTTATCATTTTTTAATAAAGTTAAAAGCGAAAAATTGATGCCTCAAAAAAGATGAATCGCTTATTTTTTGATCGTGTATTTTTAGCCTTCAGAAACCAAAAATCTAAACAACATCATGTTTTCACATGATGACAATCCACAACGTTTGAAAGCCAGGAGATTTTAAAACCTTTTTGATGCAACAACTTTTTATATTTTAATAATAAAAGAAACAGCAAACGATAAAATAAAATTGTTCAGCATTCCTTCATTTCCATTTATCAAAAGAATTTTTTTGAAATTTTTCATCATTTACACCAACAACTAATATAATATAACTGGAACATTTGCTATAAATATTTGTTGTTGTCATTACAAATTTTGCTAAATGATTCGTTTACGTCCTTGCTGTGAAAGATTGCTAATAATGATGATTCGTAATAATACAACATTAAATATTAAAAAAAATTCATTTACTGTATTTAAAGTTTGATATTATTTTTTGTTCTCAAAACTATTTAAAAAATAGTTGAAATCTGCTATCACAAATTTCAATTTATCATATGAGAACATTATTTTTTAAAGTTAATTAGCATCGATCGGACCAAAATCCGTTTGCAACACCTGGATTAATTGAATTAGTTTACTGAAGAATAAAAAGAGCGTGGCGAATTGCGATGAGCTAGGATAGAACCTCGGACCTGGTGGTTCGCAGTCCAGTAACATAACCACAATACAAAAGCAATTGCTCGTGCAGCTGAGCTCTTAACTGGCTTATAAGCTTTCACCACAAGAGTATAGTTTATGAAATAAAAACGGGTGTGAAAATCCTACAACTAAGTTAATGATTTGTAAAAATTGGCAATTGAATATTTTTGTGGATATTTTCTCCATAGCATTTATAAAGATTATTTCAGATGGTGTATTAAATTGAATTCAAAATATTACTAAAATTGAGCGGAAATGATACAGATATGAAATTGATATTATTAAGGGTTTTTTTTTTTTTGAGTTTTAGCATAGTACAAAGACTATTTGTTGGAAGATAATTATTTTGGAAGATATGAAAATCAATATTTTGTAGTGAGTCATAACGATTGCAAGTAGGCTTAAGTTAATGTACAGTCGCCAAATCGAAATAATTTTTAGTGATTTCTCAGCAAATATAATCGTAACAATTTTGTATTGTAACGTCTAAAAGAATTTTGTTATCGTTTCTGGTATGCATTCAGGATGGTAATCTTTCGGAGAGTTTTCGAGATTTTCGCAATTTTGATGTGCTGTCCAAACAGGAGAATCCTGTACATTGTGAATATTAGCGCGAAGTTGTAACTTTTTGTTCGCGATTGGGAACAATTCTAAAATTTTCAAAATGTGGCCGGCTGACTTCCATTATTTTTGAAATATTGTTCAACAATGAAAACACGTGGTTATATCGTATAACGCTCCATTTTTACTAACCCTAAAAGTGATAACCCTAAAGTGACAACCGTTTTTCTTAACCACTTTCTAATAACCTTAAAAGAGAAAAAATGATGCCTGAAGAACGTTAAATTGAAAATTTTCTGTTCGTGCATTTTGTGGCTTCAAAAGTCCCCAAACCAAAACAATATGGTGTCTCCATCATGTCTTCCAAGCGTATATTGGTATAATTTTATATACGAATGCAATTTTTTTTAAAATTTCAATTAAAATTAGTGGCACCAATAAATTTATCGAATTTGGAATTGTTGATTTTATTATTTCTTATTTTATTTATAATAATTTCCCTTATTTTATTTTATTTTTAAATAAAGTCCTAAATTAAAATTTAAATCCTTGAAATGAAAAAATAAAAAGAAATAATGGTAAACTGAAAAGACAGCTCCAATAGCACCGTTATCCTCCAATTTTCCTTTAATCTTGTTGCCATTCCATTCTTCCTACATTTTATATTCCTCGCTGGTTTTCATTTTAGGATGGTGTTTTATTTCACTTAGAATCTGGCAACAAGTTTCTTGTTGAATCGAAATTATGTTCTAGATATTCATCTTTATTTCGCTCAGAACATTGGATCAAATTCATCTTAATCTTAAATTCATCTTATCTCTCATAAAACTCTCTGTCATGTATTATGAAACAGTAAACAGCTTTAAATACGAAAGCAGAGTCTCGAGACATACAAAAACTTCCCTTTTGTAGACCTGAGAAAGTTGTGAAATTTCTATTAGATAGGGAAATGAAGATGAAAGAAAATTATTATAATTTTTGAATTAAAAATATTATTTTTTCTATGCAAATAGAATTTATTTGCATAGAAATTTCAGTTGAATGCAGAGTTCTGAAAACTTCACTTTGTTGTTATTTCTTTTGATAACAAGCTACTTGTGGAATTAGATTTCGAAACTCTTGTTATTATTAAACCTACAGAATTTTGAGAAGTGTGAATTAAATTTCCTAACTATATATAAGAATAATTTAAATGAGAGAAAAAATATTTCATCTTTAACCAACGTGAATTTCAGTTTAGAAGTATATTGCCCAATAAATAGTGAAACATTTTTATATGCGTTCATACATATCAAAAAATATTGAAACGAATTGATTTTATGAGGTTTAGGAAATTCATTTCAGTGGATGTTAAAATATTAAAAGTTATTATATTTAATTTTGCATCAAATGAATAGTTTATGTGCGAGAGTAATAAAATATGAATAGAAATCTGTAATAAAGCTGTAAAAGATATCCGAACCGTCAGTTTGAAGCACAACGTTATGATATGTTACATTCGGATTATATATATATACTAGCCGCCTTTGGTGACCAGCCGGTTCGCCAGTATTACCTCTCGCTACAATTTTCAATTAAATATTTTAAGTAACTGGTCTCTTAATAGATTCTCAAACAAAACATTTTTAATATTCAAATTTTGATAGTCATACCAAACTTATACTGTTTAGATCGTTTCGTTCAATTTACTATATATATTTTGCTAATTTGTTGTCATTTCCGGCAAAACTTCAACTTTAATTTAAAATGTAAATGATGAAATTGCAATTAATATTAAGATATATTTTAATAAAACCAAGCGTTTTATTTTATGTATCATCTTTATTGTTATTTATTTGTTATTATTATTATTAAATATGAGTATTGGAAACAGAATTGCTCGGTATTTAAGTCTTATGTGAACTACAAAATATTTTTCATAATTTATGCAATATCTCAAACAATAATTCAACAAAAAATTCTCAGATTCAGCATAAAATTCAGTTTTCAGTTTTACTTTCAAAAGGATTGAAATGAAATCAATAATAATATTTTGTTCCGGCCTATAAATATATTTCAAAAATTATGAATTCTAAATTCAATGCAGTAAGGTATCATATTCTGAGAAATATTCTGGACACACCAAATTTTAAATAAATGAAAGTTTCTATTTTCCACGATCAACTAAGATTTATTTATGAAGTTTTGAATATTAAAATTTAGAAAAATTAAACATTTTCATAATCTTAGGCCAATTAATCTTGAGAAACCTGCCCGCTGATTGGCGTACCTACTTTGAAACGATCGATGGAAAATTTGAAATTATAATTTTTTTATTTAATAGTAATATTCAAATTTTCATTAATCAGTCAGTTTAAGTGATTGATTTAGTTGATTGGAAATTAGTTCTTTTTATTTAAAATATTAGTGTTTCAAGAATATTTTGTTAATCGTGATTTCCCCAGCTGAAGCATTATGTAAAATCAAAAATTCTTTATTCATTAGAACATTTATTGAATCAAGTTACATAAAATATAATCATTTTCCATTTAGACCCTTTTAGCATATCTGTGTCTTACTAAAGGTTTATAAATTAGCTGTGTGGCCCTGACTTTGAATGGATATCCTGTTCATATTAAACAAAACTTGCCTTAAAATAAAACTGATTTATTGGATTAATAATATAGAGAGTGTAAAAGATCATAAAAAAATTTCTTGAATTTATTTTTTAGAAAAAATAATATTTCTTATTTGTTTCACTTCCTACAGACACGTGCCGAAAATTATATTTTTTCAGATTTCATTTCCAAAAAGATTCAATTTATTTTTAGTTGGAGCGTTAATCAATGTGATGGCAGCACTTTTAAAAAATCTAATTTCTTCCCATGAATGTGAAACGTGCTCGTGCAGCTTAAATTTTATATTTATTTTGTACCAAAAAATTTGTTGAAAAATATAGTTAAAATATTTATTTAAAAATACATTAAAAATTGAAATTTAATTTTAATGTTAAAACATTGACATCATTTAAAAAATAAATTCTTGATCTTTAACTTCATGTAAAAATCTTTTTTGTGCGGTAATATTTTCAGAAGTTATAGTAGAAACACGCTAAAATTTCGCTTAATTTTTAAATAAATAAAATTATAATTAAAAATTCGAAAAAATAACGCCCAGGTGCACATTCCCGACCTCCAATGTATATACGTGCCAAATTTGGTAGCTGTAAGTTGAATGGTCTGGCCTATAGAGCGCCAACACATACACACACACACATTGAGCTTTATTATAAGTACTAGCCGCCTTTGGCGACCAGGCGGTTCGCCAGTATTACCGCTCACTACAATTTTCAATTTAATATTTTAAGTAACTGGTCTCTTAATAGATTCTCATAGAAAACCTTTTTTAATCTTCACATTTTGATAGTCATACCAAACTTTTACTGTTGCTTAGATCGTTTTGTTCAATTTACTATATATATTTTGCTAATTTGTTGTCATTTCCGGTAAAACTTCAACTTTAATTTAAAGTGGAAATGATGAAATTGCAATTAATATAAAGATATTTTTAATAAAACCAAGCGTTTTATTTTATTTATCATCTTTATTGCTATTTATTTATTAATTATTATTATTGAATATGAGTATTGCAAACAGAATCGCTCGGTATATAAGTCTTATGTGAACTACAAAATATTTTTCATAATTTATGTAATGTCTCAAAGGATATTTCAACAAAAATTTCTCAGATTCAGCATAAAATTCAGTTTTTAGTTTTTCTTTCAAAATTTAGAAAAACTCAACATTTTCATAATCTTAGGCCAATTAATCCTGAGAAACCTGCGCGCTGATTGGCGTATTTTCTTTGAAGTGATCGATGGAAAATCTAAAATTTTCCTTTTTTTATGGAATAGTGATATTCAAATTTTCATAAATCAGTCAGTTTAAGTGATTAATTTAGTTCATTGGAAATTAACTCTTTTTATTTAAAATATTAGTGTTTCAAGAACATTTTGTTAATCGTGATTTCCACAGCAGAAGCTTTATGTAAAATCAAAAATGCGTTATTTATTAGAGTATTTATTGAATCAAGTTACATAAAATATAATCACTTTCCATTTAGACCATTTTAGTAGATCTGTGTCTTACTAAAGGTTTACAAATTAGCTGTGTGGCCCTGATTTGAATGGATATCCTGTTCATATTAAACAAAACTTGCCTTAAAATAAAACTGATTTATTGGATTAATAATATAGAGAGTGCAAAAGATCATAAAATAATTTTTCTTGAATTTATTTTTGAGAAAAAAATAATACTTCTTATTTGTTTCATTTCCTACAGACGATTTCATATCCAAAAAGATTTAATTTATTTTTAATTGGAGCTTTAATCAATGTGATGGCAACACTTAGGATAAAGCTATTTTTTCCACTAAATGCGAAACGTGCTCGTGCAGCTTAAATTTTATGTTTATTTTGTACGAAAAAAAATGTTGAAAAATGCAGTTAAAATATTTATTTAAAAATTCATTAAAAATAGAAATTTAATTTTAAAGTTAAAACATTGGTATCATTTAAAAGATAAATTTTTGATCTTTAACTTTATGTAAAAATCCTTTTTGTGCGGTAATATTTTCAGAAGTTATAGCAGAAGCACGCTAAAATTTCGCTTAATTTTTAAATAAAAAAAATTGTAATTAAAAATTCGAAAAAATAACCCCCCACGTGCACATTCCCGACCTCCAAGGTATACACGTACAAAATTTGGTAGCTGTAGGTTGAATGGTCTGGCCTGTAGAGCGGCAACACACACACACACACACACACACACACACACACACACACACACACATACACACACACACACACACATTGAGCTTTATTATAAGTGTAGATAGATAAATATATATGTCTGTGTCTGTGTGGTGTACGGAGCGTCATCCTGGCGGCGCTCGCGTCATCACTCAACAGCCAATAAGAAGCTATCTGATTCCTGCCATTAAAACTTTATTCAGTACTGTAATAGCGTTCCTCGATGTAAAGCGGCCCTGCTGTTCGTTCAGTTCATTAAATTCGTTTATGTACAATTAGTGTGTGATTCTTGCAATATGAGCCATATCTAAGCATTAATCTCAACCAGGCTTTCCCCTAGGGCCCGTTAGAGATATTTGATTTGATACATAATCCGATTTGTAGAGGCCTTTTTTACGACCCAGAGTTAACATTTCTCTGCATGTGGGAGCTCGGTCCTGGATGCAATGACCTCGGAAATAGAAAAATAATCTTCGTTTCGGTAAGAATCCGGAAATGTCACCATTAGTTTTCGCCAAATTACCTTTGGATCGGCAGTGGCCGACAAAATGTTTCAAGAAAATCTTCGGTTCGGCAGTGGTCTACAAATTTTTCAAGAAATTCTTCGGTTCGGCAGTGAGCGGCAAAATTTTTGAAGTAAATCTTCGGTTCGGCTGTGGAGATCACAGTAATATTGTGAAGTTTCTGCAGAATATTATCTCAACGGATATAATTGAAGAACAGCTAGGAGAATTTTCTATATCATTTGGAATAAAGAATCTTGCAAGCATTTAAGATTTGTATATTTGAGAATAACTTTTCAAGAAAAAGAAACTGTTTGAATGTGTTTATTTTAGAAATTTCTGTTTTGAAGAAATATTAGCATTATTATTATTATCGTTATTATATAAGCATTTGTTATTAGGAAAAATAAAGGCATATTCAAAATGTTTAAAAATACAAAAAAGAAAGATTTAATTATTGTCGCCGAAGCAATAGGTGAGGTAGTTGGGGAAAAAACAAATATCGTGCAGCTTAAACAAATTATAGAAAATAGCCAAGCAGCTAAAGATGATTTGAAATTTGTTAAAGACATTATAATCTCTACTATAGAGGAACGCGAAAAAATAGAGGCCGAAAAAGCGCGTGAAAAGGAAAGACAGTTTGAATTAGAAAAATTAAAACTAACTTATCTCATGAAGAAAGTATGAGTGTTAAAAGAAACTGAACTGGTAAAAGCAGGCCTAAAACACTATTTTACTTTCTTGTAGTACTTTCACTTTTTGAAAGTGGCAACATGTAAAAATCAGAGCTAAAATAAAAGAATAGAAAGAAGTTGCTCTCAATTTAGATGTCTGATCATTTTTACCTTTTAAAAGCTTTATTAGAAGAGAGGAAACAGTTTGTTTCTGAAAATCTCAACATTTGGTGACCTCGGTACGTGATTTATGAAAATAAGCAAGAAATATACAGGCCAGACAATTTATTTATCTTTTGGTAACGGATGCTTTGAGCTTTCAAGATCTGACGATCTATTACATTTTCTTTCGTGTTTGGTCTAAGTTTATGGAAATGGAAGTACTAATTCAGAGACGAAAACCTATTAGAGCATCTTTTAGGAGAATATGTAATGGACCGTTTGTCGGAAGAACTTCGTTCTTATGATATTCAAATTTTAGATTCAAAATATTCTTTCGAAGAGCCGTTTAACAGTGAGTGGGAAAACGTCGAAGAATACAAAGAAAAATCAAATTTAATTAAAGTTAAAGGTGAAATGTTCCTTTCTGGCCAAATTGCGCAATCCATCGTCAGTGTGTCTCCAAACTTAAACAAACGAAAACTCAAGCTGCCTGAAATAGTATAAAAAGAATTCGGTGGGGGCATTAAGGATTGGTTGCCATTTTGGGGACAATTCCAACGAATTCATGACGAAAAAGAAATTCAGAACGAAGATAAATTTCACTACTTGATTCAAACTACCATACATGGTACTAGACCACGTGACCTTGTACATAGCTTCCCGGCAACCGCGGAAAAATATCACAAAGTAATAGAAAACTTGAAAAAGAGATACGGGCGGGAAGAGCTTTTAGTTGAATTTTATATACGAGAATTGTTAAGTCTAATTATTAAAAATGTAGCTGAGCAAAAAAAAAAACAGTGCAGTGTGTCCGAGCTGTACGACAAATTAGAATCCTATTTGCTTTCGTTGGAATCAATTGGAATAACAAGCGACAAATACTCTGCCATATTATTTCCACTCGTTGAATCGTGTATTCCCGAGGAGTTATTAAGAGTTTGGCTGAAATATCATGCATCAATAATTACAGAAGAAAATACTTATTCCGAAAAATTAAAATAATTATTGTTATTTTTGAGAAATGAAGTTGAGGGAGAGCAAAGAATTACTCTGGCAAAAGCTGGGTTTAAATTTGATTTTGCGAATGAATTATTCTCTGGCCATAAGAAAACATTTAACCTTGAGGGAAAGTACTCTTGCATTTTTTGTGAGAAACAAAATGAAAGCCAAAATTGTTTTGTGGCTCAAAAAATGACTTTAACTTAAAGGAATGATGAAATTAAGAAGAGGAATATATGTTTCATCTGCCTAAAAATTGGATATAGGGCCAAGCAATGTAGGTCAACTGTTCGATGCTTGATATTCTTAAGACATTGGGCTGTAATGTGTCCAGACTTACAAACATGTAAAAAGAAAGATGATGATAAAATTAAGGAGGAGGATGCACAAAAGGTATCTTTAGCAAGTACCAGTTTTAGTTATCCATATGAAGTGTATCTTCAAACTTTATTAGCGAATATCGAATCTAATAAAAGGCAGAAAACTGTAAGGGCACTCATTGACACTGGATCACAGCGTTAATATTTATTAAAAGGAACGGCTGTAGAAATTGGGTGCCATTCAAATGGAACAGAAACTTTGATTCATGCTCTTTTTGGAGGAGCCACAACAAAGAGAGAAACAAACAAACGTTATGAAGTGTCTCTTAGTAGCCTATATGGCAATTAATCTAGAAGATTAAACATTTTGGAACAATTAAAGATTTCTGGACCAGTGACCAGTTTGCAGCCTGGACAATGGATAGAAGAAATGAAACAAAAATGTATCACTGTCTCTGATGTTGGAAGAAAGATTTCAAAATAGAAATCCTTATTGGAGGAGACGTCGCAGATGCATTGTTAACGGGAAAAGTTCACAAGTTAGAAAACTGTTTAGTTGCTGTGGAATCTTTGCTCGGATGGACAGTTATGGCTAGAATAAATTATTACACTCAGAACGTAATGTGTCTATGTCCTCCCTGATGACGTCCATGTTGGTTCACAGTAGCGACATAGAAAACTTGTGAAAACTAGAGGCATTGGGAATTACAGATTCCAAAGAAAATAGAAGTGATGTCGAATTACAAGAAGCAGTATGAGATCATTTTAACAAGACCCTAAAAAGATCAGAGGATAGATATGAAGTCTCTTTACCTTGGATCAGTGAGAAAGACAAATTAGCCAGTAACAGAGAAGTATAAAAAAATGACTAATTTCTACAACAAAGAAACTCATGTTAAAAAATAAAACAGAAGCTTACAATGCAATGTTCGAAGAATGGATTAAATCCGGAATAATCGACGAAGTACCAGAAGAGGAGAAAAGTGTGCACAGCCATTACCTTCCACACAGGCCGATATTCAAAGAGCACTCTACAACATCCATAAGACCAGTTTTTGACGCTTCGTGTAAGCAGAAGGAGTTTCTTCCCCTTAAAGACTGTCTCGCCAAAGGTGACAATTCAATTGAATTAATACCAAGCTTGCTTCTTGATTTCAGATGAGGAAAAATAGGAATTATTTCATATATCAAAAAAGCTTTTCTTTAGATATCTATTCAAAAAATGATCGTTATTTTCTGAGATTCCTGTATTGGAAAGACTCTGAACAAAAGGAAATAAGAGAATTTCGACATTCCAGAGTAGTTTTTGGACTAAAATGCAGTCCATTTTTATTATGTGCAATGATTAATTTGCATTTGGATCAGTGTGATATTTCTCTAAAAAAGCAACTTCAAAATTGAAATCTTCATTTTATGTTGATAAATGTGTCACCGTAGTCAATTCGAATGAAGAAGCAGAAGATTTTATTATAAAGTCAACTCGACAGATGGCAAGTGGTAGCTTCGACTTGAGAGGGTGGGAGCAGACAGAGAAGAGCAATGCGAAATCGACAATAAGTGAACCACTAAAGGTTCTTGGTCTTATGTGGGATAAATTTGAAGATTCACTGTTTTGTGACATAACTAATGTTGACTTAGATGACATCATAGTGACAATTATTAGTTATTATCCATTGCACAGAGAATCTTCGACTCAATCAGTTTTAGCTATCCTTTCACGCTTCGACCAAAGGTATACTTTGCAAAATAGTTTTGAAACTAGGATGCAGAGCTGCCTGAGGAAATCAAAAGAAAATTCTTGAAATGGGTTAAGGAATTGCCCTTGTTAGAATTAGTAAAGATTCCTAGGCGAGTTCAGACCGTTGGGCAGTCTTTTAGCCTCCATACATTTTCCGATGCTTCACAGGGATCTTATGCGAGTGTAGTATTTTTAAGAAGCCAAAAATCAGATGAAGTCAAAGTGACATTATTGCAAGCTAAAGCCAGAGTAGCCCCGTCGAATAAAACAGCTATACCAAAACTTGAATTGTTTGCTTGTCTTATTGGAGCAAGATTGGCTTCATTCATTAAGAAGAAACTGAAGATCGTAATTTCAAAAGAGTATTACTGGACCGACTCTTCGACAGCACTCTTCTGGATAAAGAATGTAGAAGCTTGGGGAACGTTTGTGAATAACAGAGTTTGAGAAATTAGGAACCTGGCAAACTTTAGAAACTGGCACCATATACCTGGTACAGAAAATCCAGCCGAAATGCCATCAAGAAGATGCTCAATGAAGAAACTTATTGAATCCAGATGGTGGGAGGGGCCTCATTGGCTGACATTGTCGTAAAAAGAATTGTCTCATTCTGAGCCAATCGATGACAAAGTCGAGGCTAACAAAGAAAAATGTAGACAAATAATGACGTCATTTTGATGCTTTTTCTTCACGAGTCCAACTACTTTTCAAAATACACGAAAATACTAAGAATGATGGGTTGGATGCACAGGTTTATAGTGCATCCAACAATAGTGCAAATTTATTTTCCAGAAGACAAAAGTAGAAAGAGAAGACGGCGAGTTAAAGGTCAATGAGCTAAAAATGGCAGAGAAATCTATGGTAAAGATTATTCAACATGATTCATTTTCTTCAGAAGATATAAAGACGCTGAAGTCACTTAGCGTGTTCAAAGATGAGGAAGACATTTTATGTGTTAAGACCAGCGTAACTGAAAGAAAGGACCATCACAATTTTATTTTCCCCATGTTGCTTCCGAAGAAGAATGCAGTTGTGGAGAAGTTGATACTTCATAAACATCTATCTTTGTCTCATGCCGGGATACATATATTAATCTCCAAACTTCGCGAAACCTTTTGGATTATCAAAAGCAGATCAACTATCCGAGGAGCTTTATCTCGATGTATTAGATGCAGAAGGCATGAAGCTAAAGGACTACAGACAGTGCCAACTACTCTGCCCGAAAACAGAGTTAGAGAGGCTAAGATTTTCGAAATTGTGGGAGTAGATTTAGCCGGCCCACTAGTTTTGAAGAACAAGAGTAAAGCCCAGATCATACTTTTCAACTGTGCTGTTTTCAGAGCGGTTCATTTGGAACTGATTTTCACCCACACTACTCAGGGATTTTTACTTGGATTTAAAAGATTTATTGAGCGTAGAGGGCGGCTATCGATAATTTACAGCGACAATGGTAGTAATTTTGTCGGATCCAACAATCTCTTTGAGTCAATTGATTGGAATATTGTTGGAAGGGAGGCTGCCATACTTAAGATAGACTGGAAGTTTGGTCCACCAGCAACACCATGGTGGGGCGGTTTTTGAGAACGACTTGTGCAAATGATTAAGAAACTTTTACGTCGTATCTTGAGTCAGGCGTCTTTAAATTACGAAGAGTTAAGGAGTGTATTGTGCGACTGCGAATCAACTGTGAATTCCAGACCCCTTACATATGTGACAGAGGACTCTGACGATCTCATTCTTTTGACACCGTCCTTGTTTTTAGGTGAAATTCCAGAGTTTAGTGTACCTGACTTGGATCCCCTAGATCGAATTGATTTCAACAAGAGACTTATACACCTTCAAAGTGTGCGAGAACTTCTGAGAAGAAGATTTAGATTGGAATATCTCAGCTTATTGGTTCAACATCCATCAACAATGTTAATTTCTAGAAAGATTAAAATTGGGGATATAGTTCTCGTCGAGTGTAACAACAAGCGCAAAGTGCTGTGGCCTCTAGCTAAAGTGATTGAGATATATCCAGGAAAAGACGGCAATATTCGTGTTGTCCGTGTCAAAACCGCTTCCGGAGAATTAGTTCTACCAATAAAAAAATATTACCCGTCGAACTACTTTCATCTATGGAGTCAGATGAAAAAAATGAAACTGAAACACTTGAAAAGGAAAATATAATTTCTGAATCACCAATGAACAATTCTGTTCCAGAGTTGTCCCAGAAGCTCAGAACTATCGTGACTATATCTGGAAGACAAATTAAACTCCCATCCAGATTTATTACTTGAACTCTAATTAAGTAACTTTAAAGTTTAAATACTAAGAATTGAATTTTTGACTATTTAACTTTATTTAGCTTCATAATTGTTTCATTAGTGTTTTGATTAATTTATGTGTCATTAATCAAAAGAAACTGAACTGGTAAAAGCAACCTGAAACTTTGTCTTACTTTCTTGTAGTACTTTCACTTTTTGAAAGTGGCAACATGTAAAAATCAGAGTCAAAATAAAAGAATAGAAATAAGTTGCTCTTAATTTAGATGTCTGATCATTTTTACCTTTTAAAAGCTTTATTAGGAGAAAGGGAAACAGTTTGTTTCTATAAATCTCAACAATGAGAAAGTTCAAGCGACCGAAATGAGTAGTCCTAACGGACCTCCTTCAGAAAATCATGCGGAGTCCATCGAGTAAATAATTAAAAGCATCCGCACATTAACAATGCCAATACCAACTAAATCAGAAAATTTCGATTTGTTTTTCAATATTTTGGAACGTGCTTTAGAAACAAAACAGATTAAAACTAAATGCAAAGCCGAAGTTCTTATAAATCTGTTAGGCGAGAAATGCCGGCATGTTTTGTTATATGCGAACGAAAGCGAAATAAAATATTCTGACGAAATCAAAAGAATAGTGTTAAGATAATTCCAACCATCTGCTAAAGAATGTTGTTATAACTTTCAAGCCGCCAAAAGATTTAAAGGATAAAATCACGTGCAATTCGTCTCAAGATTAAAAGTGAATTTAGAATATTATTTAGAACTAAGAAAAGTGAAAGACTTTGCGACCTATTGTGAACTAATTGTAACCGATAAATTGACCAGCACTCTTAGCAAGGACACATCCACGCACATTTTGATAAAACAAGGCTCAGACTGATAAAAACCCCTGAGGTTAGCAAAAAATTTATTTCCTCGCAGGAAACAAAAGTTTGTTTGGGGAAGAGAGTAGACATACACATGACTACAGCTCAAGATCGTGCGTCAATAATTCCCGCCAAAATAACGATCCTGTCCACGATGGAAATATTGATAGGAAAACCTGTTTTAAATGTAATTCTACATCGCATTTAATAAAATTCTGTCCCCAAAATGTTGATGCTAGGCAACGTAACAATCAGGGAAGATAACTCAAATCCTGTAAACCCCATGTTTAAATCAAATGAAATTCCACAAGAGTTAATAATCGCTGAGTTGAAATACGTAGCTTTATTGTAAACGACGTTCCTTTTAAAGCTTTGATTGATTGCAGAAGCGTATTAATGATTATTAATCCTAATTATGTAAATTAAATTATGTAGGCCGTAGCACAAAAATTAAATTAGCGAACAGTTCAATTGTCAGTCTTCCGTTAGTGATGATAGATATTAGCCATGTTGATAAAAAGTCAGAAACCAAAAGAGTATTAGCAGCTGCAGATAGAAATATTTCGTTTGAATGTATTATACTGTCTAATAGCTATTTAGATGTTAAAAATACTTTTTCCAATAAATATCCTACAACTTAATTCGTTACGGAAAATAAATCCTAGCGTGAGTCACCAAGTGAAAAAGAATACCAATGTTGCATAATTTCTTCTGTTGATACCGGTAACGAATAGAATAAATTAATCCGTGAGAATATAAAAGAAACAAAACATATTTCTTCTTATTCTTCTTCTTGTATAAAAAATGATAATAATTCAACTTCTCTTCTAAATGAAAATAAAAGTATTATTACTTGTTTGAAAAGAAATGCTGGCTCTGAATTTAATTTACAGAGTGATGATATATCTTTGAATGAAGATAAATTTGTTGGTGTTAATTTAATAACTGATACTTGTTTTGAAAAGAGTTTTTCTGATGTAAATTCTGAATGGTTAGTGAAGGAAGTGTGCACAAATGTTTTAAATGTTTATTTTGAATGATTTTGATATAGGGTATTTATCTGATAAAAATATGAAAGATCATGTAATTAATTTAATTTCAAATTACTCTGCAAATGTAATCCGTACTACAGATTTGCAAATGTCTATTATTTTAATTGATGAAATCCTTGTGACTTCACCTGTTCGTAGACTTGCTCCCATAGAAAAACAAGTTACAAAACAAATCGAAGAATGTCTTGCCCAGGGTATTATTGAAAAAAGCTATTCTGATTATGCTTCTTCAATTGTCTTAATGAAACGTAAAAATCACTAACTCAGACTTGCATTGATTTCCGTTCTCTGAACAAAAAAAAAAAAAAAAAAAACCAAAGATAAATTTTCTCTACCAAACATAGAAGATATTTTTGATAAGTTACACTCAGGCAAAATTTTCTCCACATTAGATCTCAAAAATGCTTACTTTCATATTGATTTGACTCCAGGCAGCAGAAAGTACACGGCTTTTATTAGCGATGAAGGATTATTTCAGTTTAAAAAATGTTGTTTCGGACTTACAAAAGCACCTGCTATGTTTCAACGTTACATTCAAGTAATTTTTCAAGAATTAATACATGACGGAACTTTAAATGTTTACTTGGATGATATTATCATTCCCTCTCAAACCATTTCTGAAGGTATTCAAAAATTGGAAAGCGTCTTACACATAGCCTCTGAATTTGGCCTACAGTTAAATGTAAAAAATGTCTGTTTCTGAAAGAAAAAAATTAACTTTCTTGATCAATTCATCGAAAATGGACAAATTAGGCCATCAATTGAAAAAAATTCAGCAGCACTAAATATTCCTCAACCACGTAATGACAAACAAATCCAAAGTTTCTTGGGTTTAACGGGATATTTTCGGAAGTACATTAAAGATTATGCTTTAATAGCTAGACCTTTAAGTGATTTACTTAGAAATGATGTAACATTTGAATTCAGTCCCCCTCAAATAAAAGCGTTTGAGACCCTTAAAAGAGCTTTATCGCAAGATCCAGTTTTACATCTGTACAAGTCAGGTTCCAAACTGGAACTCCATACACATGTTTCCAAATTAGGTTACGGTGGAATCCGTCTTCAAGCTGACCACGATAATAATTTACATCTCATAGCTTATATGAGTAAAAAAACAACACCTCAGGAAGAAAATTTATCGAGCTATGAACTAGAAGTTTTAGCTGTTATTAAAGCATTAACAAAATTCCGTACATACATTTTAGGAACTAAAATTAAAATTGTCATTGACTGCTCTGCTTTCAAACAGACTATTACTAAAAAAGAATTAATTCCTAAAATAGAGCGTTGGGTTTTATTCCTCGAAGATTTGGTTATGAGATAGTATAACGCTTAGGCAGTTAAATGCGTCACGTTGATTCACTTAGTAGATACACAACAGTCATGATTACATTTTGTGATGATTTAACAGCGTGAGTGTAAGTGGCACAGATGTCAGATGAATACATAAAAAAAATAGAAAGAACTATGTAAAGATAACAACCAAGTTGATTTCGTGGTACAAAATAACATTTTGTATAAATGTCAGCACCACCGTCGTTTACTTGCAATACCTGAACTTATGAAACACGAAATATAATTAAGGACGCGCATTCAAAAGGGCACTTCGCCGTGGAGAAAACTAAAAACATTATTGAACGTAACTATTTTTTCCCGAATATGCAAAAAAAGTTTTGAATCTTTAATACAGAACTGTGTCGAATGCATCCTAGCCAACCGAAAGCGTGGTAAACCTGAAGGATTCTTACATCCAATTCCGAAGGAAAACGTTTCTCTAAATACTTACCATGTTGACTTTATTGGACCCTTAGTATCAACCAATAAAAATTACAATCATATTCTCAGCGTAATAGATGCATTCTCAAAGTCTGTTTGGTTACATCCTGTTAAAGGTGTCACTGCAAATGATGCAATTACGAAACTGCAATTGCAGGAAGCAGTGCCCGTAAATACCATGCGTATCATCACGGATAAAGGTTCCGCATTTACCTTCAAGGAATTCACAAACTATTGCGCGAATCCAAATATAAATGCCATTCAAATTACTTCAGGAATATCTCGAGAAAATGGACAGGTGGAAAGGATTCATGGAACTCTTATCCCCGTGCATGCCAAACTTTCCATCAATGATCCCACGAAGTGGTACACTCATGTTCAAGGAGCACAACGTGTATTTATCTCTACTACTCCATGGAGTACAAAATTTACTCCTTTCGAACTCATGATCGGTGTGCAAATGAGGCATAAAAACGACCAGAAAATTCTCGACATCCTACAGGAAGAATATGAGCAATTGGTCATCGACAGCCGCGAGGACATTCGTGAAGAAGCGCGACAGAACATCTTACGCCTTCAAGAAGAGAATAAAAGAGCTTACAACAAGCACAGGAAGAAAGCTACTCAGGTGACTTAGTAGCCATACAGAGGACCCGATTCGGCAGTGGTTTAAAACTTCGCCCCAAGTTCCATGGCCCCTATCGCATCACAGCGAAGAAGCCACACGAGAGGTACCTAGTGGAGAAAGTGGGAATCCACGACGACCCCAACCATACCTCTACAGTAGCAGATTATATGAAGCCTTGGTCTACAACTGCATAAAGCACCTACTTTTTTTTTCCTATTTCGCAAAAATCTAAAATTTTCTTTTTTGAGTTTTTCAGATTCTTTCTCAGATTGACGAGGGCATCAATTTCATGTGGACGGACAATTGTGGTGTACGGAGCTTCATCCTGGCGGCGCTCGCATCATCACTCAACAGCCAACAAGAAGCTATCTGATTCCCGCCATTAAAATTTTATTCAGTACTGAAATAGCGTTCATCGATTTAAAGCGGCTCTGCCGTTCGTTCAGTTCATTAAATTCGTTTATGTTAAATTAGTGTGTGATTCTTGCAATATGAGCCATCACTAAGCACTAATCTCAACCGGGCTTTCCCCTAGGACCCGTGAGAGATATTTGATTTTATACATAACCCGATTAGTAGAGGCCTGTTTTTCGAGTCAGAGTTAACATTTCTCTGCACACACACACACACACACACAAACACACACACACACACACACACACACACACATATATATATATATATATATCATTTTTTTTATTCTTAATTTTATCAAGATGAAATTCAGATGTCAAATGCATTTAAAATTGTTGTAACGCACAAATATAAAGAGAGTTCCAAAATTAACGCAAGATTGGAATT
This sequence comes from Argiope aurantia, assembly GCA_026543865.1. Lineage (NCBI taxonomy): Eukaryota > Metazoa > Arthropoda > Arachnida > Araneae > Araneidae > Argiope > Argiope aurantia. Next base: position 477,012 of record JAPMOR010120368.1, on the reverse strand, counting down.
TGCCACCATTCTTGCAATAAAAAGTTGGGTACCCTATTGAAAACATTTGATAGTTGACATTTTGAGAATTTTTGAATTGGTCCCTTATATCGTATGATTTTACACCATTGAATTTGCATCAACAAAACGCTGCATTAACGAAATTTTGTCACATTTATGCAAAATAGGCTTGGGAAGTTTTTACAAAAGAGTTCATGTGTACCGGCATATCGTGGAAGCCCTTTATACATATATATATATATATCAATACTTATCAATAAGTATATATATCTATACTTATAATAAAGCTCAATATGTGTGTGTGTGTGTTGGCGCTCTACAGGCCAGACCATTCAACCTACAGCTACCAAATTTGGCATGTGTATACCTTGGAGGCCGGGAATGTGCACCTGGGGGTTATTTTTTCGAATTTTGAACTACAATTTTATTTATTTAAAAATTAAGCTAAATTTTGACGTATTTCTGCTATAACTTCCGAAAATATTACCGCACAAAAAAGATTTTTACATGAAGTTAAACATCAAAAATTTATCTTTTAAATGATACTAATGTTTTAATCTTAAAATTAAATTTCTATTTTTAATGAATTTTTAAATAAATATTTTAACTATGTTTTTCAATAATTTTCAATAACGCTCACATGCGTGACACTACAGACCGATAGACGCTCAACCATTTGACGGATCTGATTCAAAATTTAACGAACATTTATATTTTAGATTCTAAACCTATTAACTAAATTTAATTTACCTAGCTGTTTGCGTTTTGTAGGTCTTTGAGTTTCTGTGAAAGATTTCATTAAAACTTTGACAGAAATCTAAATATGTTAACATAAATCTATATTCTAAATCTTAGCATTCTAATTCAGAGCTTTTTAGAATTATCGTGTTTACAGAGAGGTATACAAAAAGACAAAGGAAATGTCAAAAATGCATTATTTTTTACTCGTGGAATTCTGAAACGTGGTGAATTGTCAAAATCGAATTTTTTGAGTTTTTGAGTTTTGAAAAGTTCGAATTTTTTGAGGATTATAAAACATATTCTACATTTCAAATACGAGAGAGTAAAAACTATTTAATATTTTTATATCATTTTGAATTTTTCTTTGCATGTAATATCATATCACCATTTGAACCATACTGAAAGAAAATATGAACTTATCGATTCTTTTGTATCTTAAATTACCTTTTTTTTCTCCTAACGGAACAAAAGAATATCCTTCTCACTTTGATATTTGTTAAATTGCTTTATGAGCTACAAAATTACTTCTGCAAATAAAAAGTTGTCTGGCACCCGAGAGGCATTATTTTAAAAATTGAATATTTTTTTGTAATATTCTTCACATAATTTTGAATTATGAGAATTTCTTATCGATGGCAGCAGGAAAATTAAATTTTCTTTTTTCTTGGAATTGTATAATATTTTAGAAAACCTAAGGCATATTTATATAGAAACAAAATTCAAAAGCATGTTATTTTCCGGCTTATTGAAAAAAAAATTTCGGATTAAAAGTAGCATTTTCTGAAGATTGAACAGTACCAGAAAATTCCAAGTGAGAGAAAATGTAAATGTAAAATTTGGCATTTAATTGCCCTTTTTTTTATAGTATAGAAAATTTTCACAAAATTCCAATTGAAGATTTTGACGAAAACAATCTACATTCTCTAAGTTACAGACGTCCCTAAGAGTGAGACAGATGGTATTTGTACACATATTCAACATATAAATAGATTCTTGTCAAGTTTTTAACCAAATCTGTTGAATGAGCTGACGTCTGCCCTTCTGTATTTTCGCCTGCATGCAAACACAATAACTCATAAACGCCAAGACTTAAATCCATGAAATTCGGCATGTAATTCCATGATTATAACTGAAGATTTGTATCAAATTTATGTTTCAGTAGTTTGAAATAATACATATTGTATTTAATTTATACAATATGCATAAATTTAGTAAAAATATTAGAGATTCACGCCCAAAATGTGAATTTCATAACATTTGTGGTTCTTACCCAAGGTTTACAGTGTTATGGAGAGAGATAAGATATATATTGGAAAGATACAGAAAAGTTTCGAAAAGTTCACCTTCACTTGTATAAATTGAAAATACTTGATAATAGAAAATGGCAATCTATTCTACAAGAAAATGCAATGCCAAGTTAGAGAAAAACACTGGAATAATACACAAAGAATAACAATTCTAGAAACTCACATAAAGACTGCTAATTAGAAAGCTTTTTATACAGATTTCGCCAAAAATGCCTGATGTCGTATGGATTTCTAACCTTTAACACATTACCAGATCTCAGATCCTAAAAGAGATGTCATAATCCTTGTGTTTTCTAAAACTTTTATTTTTAAACACAAACACTAAGTGTGAGTCTTTGACTTAAAAGAACAAAGATTGGCTTCCATTCAGCATCCATTAATGATAAATATAATTGCCTTCCTTCAATGGTAAAATTAACATTTCATGAAATCATTATTGTAGATTCGTATTTATATTTAGATATAATCCGTAATTATTTAATATTTTATAAAATAATACAATTTTGTATGTGTGCAATGCATTTATTTTTATTTAGTGATTCTAATTCAGATATTCATCTTTTAAAAGCTAGATAAAAATGTCTTTGTCTTGTGATTTCAACATTAAAAGGAAATTTAGCCAACTTTAAGTTTTTAATGACTGCGAAGTAATATATTTAATATATTATCATTTCTTAGAGTATATATATATATATTGTTACAAACCTGCAATTCGGCTTCCCAGC
>JAPMOR010120368.1:445106-473839 GCA_026543865.1 Argiope aurantia | reverse complement strand
ATACACTGGTGTGCAAAAATTAAGCAACAATGCAAATTTTAAGCAGATAACCATGGAATTGCAGAAACGGAGTTATTGCGATCAGTACAATGAACACGTAATTCAAGAGAAAGATCATGCGTATGCAAATATCAGGAACAAAACGTCACAGGCGACGTGAGGGTACGCAAAACACGTGCGGAAGGCGCGCGCAGCTCAACACTACAATAAAAGGAAGGACGGAGACGCAATTAAAGACATTCGCTGCAAGTGCACGTGAGTTAATTCGTGAAATATGGCTACCAGAAATCACCTGGACGATTTCACACGTGGAAGAATGATCGGAAAGCTGGAGGAGGGGCGTAGTGTGCCCAGTGTAGCTGAAGAGTTCGGAATCAACAAAAGTGTCGTTTCGCGTGCTTGGAAAGCCTTCCAAACCACAGGTACAGCTGTGAGAAAGGTTGGTGGTGGCCGCCCCAGGAGAAAAACTGCAGTGGATGACCGACATATCGTCCTGCAGGCGAAAAGAACCCGAAACCAGTCAGCAAGTGCCATTGCTGAGCAACTGTGTGCAGCAACGGGCCGACAAGTGTCGCGTTTTACTGTGTCCAGACGCCTTCACAAAGGTGGCCTATTCGCCCTCCGTCCTGAACGCTGCATCCCTTTGATACTTTCCCACCGGCGGCACCGTTTAAAATGGTGCAGGGAGCACTAAAACTGGACATCTCATCAATGGAGTTGTGTCCTCTTCACAGATGAGAGTCGTGTTAGTGCCACAAGAGATTATCAACGCCAGTTGATTAGGAGAGAGGTCGGGACACGGTTTCATCCCAGTAATATCACGGAAAGAGACCGTTTCGGTGGTCCTGGAGTTGTCGTCTGGGGAGGCGTTATGATGAACGGGTGGACTGAGCTCCACGTTTTCTACAAATCTTCTGTAACTGGAGATCGCTATTGTCAGGAAGTGATCCTTTCCCATGTGCGTCTGTTCGGAGGTGCCATTGGATCAGACTTCGTTTTTATGGATGACAATGCACGGCCACACAGGACTCATGCTGTTGAGGAGCTCCTGGAATGTGAAGATATCACTCGAATGGATTGACCGGCGTGCTCCCCTGATTTAAATCCGATAGAACATGTGTGGGATGCTTTGGGGAGACGCCTTGCGGCACGATTACATCCTCCTGGGAACACCCGACAACTTAAACAGATGCTGATTGAGGAATGGTCACTCTTACCTCAAGAACTGTTGGACAATCTGGTGCTGAGTATAGGGAGACGGTGCGAATCAACCATTGCAGTAAGGAGAGGGCATATCCCATACTAAGGAACATCTGCTTGCTGTTCTTCCTCTTAAACAGACAATCATGTGTAACGATACTATGAGTTCAATAAAGCCTTTTTTTTGTTTGATTCCATACTGTATGCATTGCATTCATTTCTACGCAACTATGCGTTCGTCATTCTTTCAGAACAAAATGCTGTATCTCATTTCTGAATTTCATGTCTCTCAGATGATTTCTCGTGAAGTTATGGCAAAAAACATCCCTGTTGCTTAACTTTTGCACACCAACGTATAATCGTCAAAAAATTCGAACTCGAGATTTTGACGAATTTACAAGTTTGAGATCTTCCTGAGCTCGAAAAATATATTGTTGACATTATATTTGTCTGTCTCTCTGTCTGTGACAAACATAACTGATACACGTTTTGAGCTAAACGTATAAAATTTGGTCTGAAATATTATTATATATTAATTCTGAAAATATTATTATTTATAATTAAAATATACACTATTGCACAAAAATAAATTTTACACCATTTTAAAAATTTGAATCCTTTTTTACTTTTTCGTGTACATAGTATAGAGAAAGGATAGTTATGGTCAAAAATTTCGAACTCGAGATTTTGACGAGTCCCCACGTTTTAGATCTCTCTGAGTTCAAACAATACATTTTCGGAAAATGTCCGTCTTTCTGTCTTTGACATAGTTAAATTAAAAACGCTTTGAATTGAAAGGATGAAATTTGGTATACGATCTTTACAGCAAAATTTGCAGATTTCTAATGAATTTTGTGTAAAATCTGTTCAGAAGAAGCCCATCTCTAAGTTAACACGGTAACTATAAAACGAAGAGAGCTAGATAGATGAGATTCAGAAGACAAATTTACCTTTTATATTGTAAGCATCTGTCAAATTTTGGGCCAATCACGTGTAGACTGTCTATCGGTCTGTACTTTCAGAAAAAAGTAAAAGCGTGAATTCAAAAACGCAGTGAAAAATATATCAAATTCGATATGAGAATTTGCAACAACTACAAGTGCAGTTTTTCGTCAAATTCTTGTTTCAATGGGTTGAGAAAAATGGGCCTAAAACACGAATTTGATTTTCTGATACTTTTAACCGCATGCCAGGGATGAATGGGCAAACAAGTTAATGTTTTGTAACTATTGTACGCCAATACCATGTTATGCATTCTCTGTCAGGACCAGAGTATGAGAAAAAGTTTAGAGGAAATCATTGCTGAAGGTTAGTAACATAAATTTACTGTTTTAGCAAATTTCTCATGAATCTGGACAATTTTGTTTTTGATATTCAATTTTCAAAAATCAATTACATGTATGCCCATAAATTCAAACTGTTTTCATCGATCCGCCAAATACTTATCATTGCAATTTCTCCCATTATTATAAGTCAAGGAATAAGGATTATGTTTTATATTGTGTGACTTTCGTGAAGAATAAAAAAGTAAGTTTTCAGTGCTGGAAGACAGATGAACTGTTCAGCCATAATGAGATATTGTCATTCAATTTAATTGTATCGGGATAGTTCATATACATTCTAAACTGAAAGGGTGTATGGCTATTGAAATAGCGCGATTTTGATTCTTAACACCTTTCGAGGTTTAAAAAATATTTTCTTCTAGGAATAAGTAAATATTAAATTATGCTTAAAATATGCATTTTCTTTGAAACGATCGATGGAAAATCTAAAATTATCCTTTTTTTATTGAATAGTGATATTCAAATTTTCATAAATCAGTCAGTTTAAGGGATTGATTTAGTTGATTGGAAATTAACTCATTTTATTTAAAATATTAGTGTTTCAAGAACATTTTGTTAATCTTGATTTCTACAGCAGAAGCTTTGTGTAAAATCAAAAATTCGTTATTTATTAGAGAATTTATTGAATCAAGTTACATCTAATCTAATCAGTTTCCATTTAGACCGCTTTAGCAGATCTGTGTCTTACTAAAGGTTTACAAATTAGCTGTGTGACCCTGATTTGAATGAATATCCTGTTCATATTAAACAAAACTTGCTTTAAAATAAAGCTGATTTATTGGATTAATAATATAGAGAGTGTAAAAGATCATAAAATAATTTTTCTTGAATTTATTTCCTAGAAAAAATAATATTTATAATTGTTTTATTTCTTACAGACACGTGCCAAAAATTATATTTTTGCAGATTTCATTTCCAAAATGATTTAATTTATTTTTAATTGGAGCTTTAATCAAAGTGACAGCAACACTTTGAAAAACGCTAATTTTTTCTCATGAACGCGAAACGTCCTCGTGTAGCTTAAATTTTATTTTTATTTTGTACGAAAAAAATTGTTGAAAAATATAGTTAAAATATTTATTTAAAAATTCATTAAAAATAGAAATTTAATTTTAAGGTTAAAACATTGGTATCATTTAAAAGATAAATTTTTGATATTTAACTTCATATAAAAATATTTTTTGTGCGGTAATATTTTCGGAAGTTATAGCAGAAACACGCCAAAATTTTACTTAATTTTTAAGTAAATAAAATTCTACTTAAAAATTCGAAAAAAATAAACCCGAGGTGCACATTTCTGGCCTCCAATGTATACACGTGCCAAATTTGGTAGCTGTAGGGTGAATGGTTTGGTCTGTAGAGCGCCAACACTCACACACACACTGAGCTTTATTATAATTATAGATAAGGTCATGGAATGTTTTCGAATTGAAATATAAAATTTAATGTAACTGGATTTTGAACTTCATTTTTTTATTTGATAGTATGTTTTCGGCGTATTGCTCTATTTTATAGAAATGACGATATTTCAAACAAATATAGATTTAATAATAACATTTTCATCACTTTTTTTATTAAGAAATAAACAATCAAAAATAACAAATCTCAGAATTTAAATAACATTATAGTTAAATTCAAAGAATGCTTATACATTATTAGCAAGATATCGGTTTAATTAAATGGAAAGACAATTCCTTTTTCATATGTGAAGATAATTTCAAATGTAAAGGTTTCAAATGTAAAGACAATTTTAAATTTAAAGACAATTCTAAATGTAAAGACAATTTCAGATGTAAAGGTTTCAAATGTAAAGATAATTTCAGATGTAAAGGTTTCAAATGTAAAGACAATTTCGGAAGTAAAGGTTTCAAATTTAAAGACAAGTTAAAATGTAAAGGTTGCAAATGTAATGACAAATTAAAATGTAAAGGTTTCAAATGTAAAGGCAATTTCAGATTTAAAGGTTGCAAATGTAAAGGTAACTTCAGATTTAAAGGTTTCAAATGCAAAGGGAATTTCAGATGTAAAGGTTTTTCATGTTAAGACAATTTCAGATATAAAAGTTTCAAATGTAAAGACAATGTTTTAAAATTTTCTATATAATAGTCTTTTTCTTGGAATATTGCACCGTGATTTCCATAACAGGGAGGCCTTTCCGCAAAACTTCCTGGGCTATTGATTATCATTACTGTTTTGCTCTTTCCCAGAATCAGTGAAACTTGGTAGTTTTTGCACATAGAAAGAGATATTTTTAATAGTCTAAAGCCACAATAGTTACGAGCAAGATGAAGCATCATTAGAATTCGCAGAATCCTATTGAAAGGGAGTTTATAATAATTACAACAATTCTTTTTTTTTAAGGTAGGTAGGTGACTACGGTGAAAAGTAGATTTTTTTCAAAATTATGAAATGCTATTTTATTTAATATTCTTAATGTTAGAACAAGTTTTTTTTATAAAACCATTAGAATTATAAGTCATGTTTTTAAGTCTATTTTTTGGGAAGTTATCATTTTTTATACTTGCATTTACATGTGTTTTAATGCTATTTTAGATCTTTAGTCAACATTTTCTAAAATATAGAATATGACAGAATTGTCATGTGAAAAATATCATGCATTAAAATACCTAATTCATATTTTTTATTCAACTGCGGTGTAGTGATTTCTGAATATTTTTTGCAGATTTCTGAGCTAAAGAATTAAATAATCTATTCAGTTAGAAATATTTTTTTAGTTTTTTATAGTTGTTTTAGTACTTCCCAATAAGAAAAAAAATGAAAATTTCGTTTTATTTAACAACCGAATCTGAGTATCTAAAGAATGGATAGAAATACAGATTTCTTTTTGGATCAAGAATTAGATAATATATTTATTAAATTATGTGAAATACTTAAAGCAAATCTTTTGATAAACCTCTAAACTATAAGATTTTTGCCTTATACATCGTTTTAGCCCACAAAGAGCCCTTTCTCATAATTTATTTTATAAACTTCTGACACTTAATTGGTGCATTTTGGTTTCATATATGTGTTTTCAATCTTTTACATGTAAATATTGAAAAATAAACTATTTTCGAACGTTCTTCAAAAAATTCATCCCGATCGTAGTCACATAACTTTGTAATGATTTCAGTAATAGTTTTTAAACTATTATTTTTAAGACTATTTTGACGAAATGTCATTATTGCAGGACAAGGAGATAAAAACAAATAAATTACTTTAGTAAATACTGGACAACATAAAACATTTTTTGAGTGTATATTAGATTAATTTTAATATTATATATCCTTTTTTTAATTTTCAGTTTCCCATTGCAGAAAATCCTAATCCCTAACTGATATTTTCTTTGTATTCATGGAATATAATATATATATATATATATATAAGTGCTACTATACTAATTATTTCCTCTTAAATTGTTCTTCAAACGTCGCAAAACTGAATCACATTCCTCTGCAAGAGATCATGAACATCATGGCTTATTATCATGTTGTTTTGGCTTCGGTTTTTGTAACCTCAAAATGCAAAGGCAGAAAACTGGCGATTTATCGCTTTTGAGGCACAAATTTTTTGCTTTTAGGGTTATTAGAAAAATATAAAGAAGGTGTCACATTTGGCTACTTATCGCCAACATAAATTTACAACATAGCGCGAGTGTGCGTCATGTACCTGATTCTCCTGTCTGGAAAATAAAGGGCAGGGTTGGTTGTTCGGTTTTTTTGGCGCAAGAGCCATGTTTGGCTATGCTGCGCCAAGTAGATGGTAAAACAAAACAAAATTAATTTATATAAGCACACATGTTAAGATATAAAAGCCAAATGTATCAAAAATTTATAAATGAAATACTGATTCGAAAAACAAACGTTACAATGAATTGATGTGAATTGTTGACTCTCAACAGAAGTTAAAAAAAAATGCTAAATACAGCTATAAAAACCAATGGCTTTTAAAAATTTAAAAATGTTTGGGATAAAGGGCAGGGTCGTAAGAAGTTATTCCCCGAAGAAGCACAGAGAAGAAAATGGAAATGAACGCCTAATAGCGAGAGGAGATATCGAAAGTTATATATATTTGTGTGTGTGCGTGTGTGTGTGTGTGTGTGTGTGTGTGTGTGTGTGTGAAAGTGTGTTTAATCTTCATTTTTTTCCATTTAGCAAAGAAGGTTTTGGAGATCAAGCAATTTTTAGATGGAAGGAAGAAAAAAATAAAAAAAAACATTCCTCTTTTTTAAAAGCTGACGATTGCACCATACAATAGTCAGGTGATCATTCCAAGTCAATTTAAACCGGATTTTCGAAAAAATATCTAGACTCGAGATAAAGTTTGGGATCTCAAACGACTTTGAAATGTGAAAAAAACAAAACAAAACAAAAAAACATCGCTTTTCCACATGTTGGTGATTGCGAAATATAAGTCATATGAGAATTCGTTGTTTTTCTGTCGGATTTATACCATGTGATTTAAAAAATAATGTTTTGACATGATAATTTCAAATTTGATAACAAATTTTAATTTTTAAATTTTTTTAAATTTTTTTTTATTTTTCTAAGTTGTGAATCTTATTTTATTATTTAGGTTTTTAGTGTCACAGGTGTATCTAGCGTGTACTCAGCTGTATCGACGTATTTTTGTATTTTTAATCAGAAAAGAAGAAATATTTGAAACTTCCTGTACTTTTTCAGATATTCATTTGGGTCTTTTTTTTTTTCATGTCAAAATAAGGTTGGAGGGGCTTTCCTTTCTTTCTAATAACGCTAATTATTTTTCTCCTAGAAGTTTTAATGCCAGCATTTCCCAAAGTTTTTTATTAATGGAAAAGTGATCATTGTTGCGTCATGTCAATTGACTGTTTGTTTGTCTGTATTTTAAAACTAAGAATTTTAGTTCCCAAAATAAATAAGCTGATATTCTTTCAATAAAAAAGATGATCGATTTGATATTCCAAAATGCAGGCATTTAAACTACTCAACTGTTTACAAAGATTTCTTATAGGCAAGGGATGCACACGCAAAGGAAAAATCACTAGAATGTGTTGAGTTGCTACAAAAATTTCAAAATAAATCGTTTCAGTATAGGTATCAACAAATATGTTTCTTCTGAAAGGTCAGAAACAAATTTTTCCATCGATGGCTTGTTTACAAGTTATGTTTTCAAAACCGATTGAGTATGATGATAGCAGACGATATTTCGAATTTCAAATAACAAGTTGTTGCCAGAAATATTCATTCCAAAATATATACCCTCTTTAAAATTCTTAATTGAAATACTTCTAAAAATACTTAAATAGTCTCTATATTGCTAAGAAATCAACATGGAGATTTCGAATTTCAATAAACTACGATTAAACCAGCAGCTTTCCTAAATTCAAAAAAGAAATTGAAATTGAAATTAATGTAATTAAATTCAATGTCAGTTTTATCAAGTACTAAAATGTAAAACTGAAATTAAATTCAGAAAATTCAATGACGAATGAGGATAATTAAATATAAGAATATTTTAGATATAAGAAACTCTTTGTATGAATATTTTCGGGAGTTATAATTTAAGGATAAACGCTCAAATCCTATTAATTCATTATATATATATATATATATATATATATACATAAGCAACACAGCAGCACACTAAAACAAACATTAGCCCACATGTTGTAACCGGTGGCAACAGCAACCACAACACACAAAGCGGCTAGACAGAATTCAGCAGGAAGAGGGAATCTTCGCAACCGCAATCTACGGTCTCTCAAAACGACTGCAATTCTCCACTGTCTCCTCGCCTTAGCTGTAACTGACTGCCAACTCATAACTACACGACTGGCTACTCCACACCTTACTCGATGCTGCTTCTACAATAAACACCAGGACACGGCAGACAGCTCAATTCAGCAAACACTTTAGCTCCACACAACGCTTGCATTTCGCAGGACTGATCTGACAATTCCATTGACTCTTTCCACGATTCATGCCTCCGTACAAGACTCAATACACGATTGACTGTGGCTTGAGACTACCGGCCTTTTATAGTTTCTGGACAGAGAAGGTTCTGGAAAAATCCGGCATTTCAGCATATATCGGTTCCTATTGGTTCAATTGCATAAATTCTTTAAGTTTCCAGTATTATCTATTATATCGAAAGCGTCGCCAAATTCGTTGTCAAGTTACCAAATGGTCGCTATATATATATATATATATATATGTAGTAGGAGGTTTCACCCCCTTATCGCTTTCGCTTGATAACGCCGATGATGTCCGATATTGTAACCGACTTCGTTAGTTCTAGTTTCTAGTAAGTTTTTTAAAGTCTACTAGCCATTCGTCCAATGCTGGAAGCTTAATCTTTCCCTGATAAGAACGTGCATTTTCTGATCGACCTACTTCAGATTCAAAACCCAAAGCTTTGCAGTGCGAATATTCTTTGCTAATATCTACAATATCTAAATATTGAATCAATTTTTCAATTTTTGCCGCCAACATACAGCTTCACGATTAGTCTTTCCTTTCACAATGCCAAATTCTCGCTCACTCTTTCTTCGTATTTTGTTTTGTTTCGTCATCTGAAAAAAACAGAAGCCCAATTAGAGTTTAAAAAACAATACAGCATTAACTCGTGTATTGCTTAGATATTCAGACGATTGCTAGCCAAGAGATGAAAAAGTTCCGTTACTCGAAAAAGGTAAACAGACCGGAAAGTTATTCATCAGTGTTGGCACAAACGGTATGTCTAAAAGTAGAATTAAAAAAATAATATGATTTTAAAATCATTTGATATTAATTTGATGTAAATTAAAGCTTTACTTTTTCTTTTTTGTCATCATTTCATCTCCTAGTGCAATATAAATTCTTACTATGACGTAATAATAATTTTCGTTAAATATTTCAAACAATACTGCCGAAACAAGCATCGAATGTCATGGATTAGATGATTCCCTACCTACCAGTCACAAAGCGAATAAAAAGTAATATTTACATGAAATTTTTTATATTATATACAGGGTGATCAAGAAATAACAGGAGGTGTTCGGAGCCCTGTAGCGTGTTATGTACTGGACAGAATATAACAAAATTTGGCCTCCATACACATTAAAGTATGCTGTTTCGATTTATTAAGAAAAAAAAATAATATCGGAAATCGCCGATAGAGGAAATCCTGGCACTGTAAGCGCATAATGTGTGGAAAAAGAATATATAACTGACAATGGAAACAGTAAATAACAGCACACCAAATACCAATGAAAAACATTTATTATAGCAACATAAAAATTTGACTCAAGGTGATTACCAGCCTGATGCTCCAATAATTGCATGTGGTAACGAGGTTTTAGACGGTGACTCGCAGCACATCGGCATTTATTCGTCTGACATGTAACGTTATTTGAACTTTTAAAGTAAGAATGTCAGGGTCATTTATAAATAACGCTTTTCAAGCGAACCAGAACCGCCCCAGAACCCAAAATTGCAAAGATTCACAGATCAGTGTCATCAGTTAATGGGTGTTATCTTATACGGATAAAATTTCAGGATCTTATGCAATATCTTCTGCAATATCGAGAACGGAATATCTGTTTGTCCTGATATTGAACGTGCATTGCTGATAACATACTTATTAGCTCTCGCCTGTTCTATAACGGCGGTTGCCACTTCAACTTGTTCCTGTTTGATATCTTTACGTCATCGGCCTGGTTGCACACCAGGAATTCCTGTTGTTTCAAATCTTTCAACCATTCTCCGTAAGTTAGTTATGTTCATCGGTCCTATGCTTAACTGTTTTAACCACCGGTATTCACGAAGAGCAGCACTGGAATTTTCATCTCGCTGATAAAACAGCTTGACTAAAAAATCGCGTTCACGTAGTGACAACGCAGTCGACGAGAGAATTCTAAGAATGTTCCTGACATTCCTACTTTAAAAGATCAAATACCGTTACATGTCAGACGAATAAATGCCGATGTGCTAGAAGCCACCTTCGAAATCCTCGAGTACCGCATGCAGTAATTGGAACATCAAGTTGGTGGTCACCTTGAGCCAAATTTGTAAGTCTCTATAATAAACGCTTTTCATTGGTATTTGGTGTATTGCTATTTATTGTTTCCATTGGCAGTTATATATTCTTTTTACACACATTATGCTCTTACAGCGCCAGGATTTCGCGTTTAAAAAATTTCAAAATTAAAGTTTAATATAAATTTATAAACAGGAAGAAAAAATGACAAAATATATTTTTTACAGAATCCAAGTACTATATAATGTTAGAATTAGGTAATTTTTTAAAAAAAATTATGGAGCAATATATTATTTTTAGAATTATAAAAAAAGTATATTAACACTAATAAGAGTTAATTAATTATGAAATTAAAGGATAATTAAGAATGGTATTTGAAAATACTACAACATTTGGGAGATAATAATTTGCCAACTTGTTGATATTATTTTTGTTCAATTATAATAAAATTTCTTATGCATATGTTAATGTTCATGGTTTTCCTTGAAATCCTTTTTACTAATCAAATTCTGACAGACATCAAAACCATATTATTGAATAAGCTAACATCTGCTCTTTTCATTATCTATATAAACTATCTAATGAGAGTGTTAATACCTTAAATAATCTCTAAGAAGCTATTAAAGTTAGAAAGTTAGGTTATTTTAACAAATTCTGTTCAAAATAATCTCCAATCGAATTATCACTATATTTTTCACCAATTTCTCTATTTTTCACTATCAGTTTCTTATTTCTCATGTTATCTACACAGATTTTGAATATAATCTTTTATCCTAAAAATTGAATAGGAGATCACGTAACTAAATATGTAATTCTCTTCAAATAAAACTCATTTCTTTTCGGTGAACTCCATTTTATTTTCGGACACCTTTTCTTTGTGCCTCTTCAAGTAGACTGTTACAGATTAGGACACCACTCACAATTGGATGCCACGTCTAGATCTCAGAATCGTTCTTACACACTCACTCCGTTCAGATACAAAAAAGAATTAACAAATACTTTGTACTCGACAGATGCGCCATCTATCGGCGTGAAGCTGTAACATTCTCCCCACCTTGAAACCCCAGGGTTTCAAGGGATTTCAATGCTCAATAACATACACAATATTAAAATTTTTACACTAATCTAGTAAAGAACACACAAGAAACATAATAATAAATATCTCTACGAAATAACAAATGAAAACTTACAAACTACAAAATTAAATATTACAAACTAATTATGTTCCAGAGGCAATACACAAATTTTAGAAATGGCTCTTTTACAAGTACTAGACTGAGTTTTAATCTTAACAACACGAATTTTCTTATCATCACCATAATAAATTTTAACTATCCTACCCAGAGCCCATTTATAACAAGGCAAATTGTCTTCGATCAATAACACTAAAACTCCTAATTTTACATTATTTTTGTCAAACATCCATTTAGATTTCTGTTGTAATTGACTTGAATAATTACGATGCCAAAATTTCCACATATATTGTACAAGTCTAGTTACCTTTTGCCATCTCTTGAGATGACTTTCTTTTAAATTTATCAAATCAGGCTCATTTAAAGAGGTTAAAGACCTATTTACTAAGAAATGTGCAGGAGTAAGAACCTCAAAATCGTCCTCGTTAGCTGACAAAGGAAAAAGTGGTCGAGAATTCAAAATTCCCTCAATTTGCACAATTATCGTTAAGAACTCTTCATAAGTTAAGTTTATTCCCTTAACAACACTTTTTAGATGGTATTTAAAGGACTTTATAGCTGCCTCCCAAAGACCGCCAAAGTGTGGGGATCTTGGTGGAATAAATTTCCACTCAATGCCTTCTGCAGCTAAATAGCCTGCCAGCTTTTCATCTGGTTGACTAACCATTTCATAAAGTTTTTTAATTTCTCTATTAGCTCCTACAAAATTCTTAGCATTATCTGAAAACAGTTTCGCACATTTACCTCTGAATCGTTTTAAAGTCGCTATAAAGGAATCAGAAATCAAATCTGAAACAATTTCTATATGAACAGCTTTAAAACAAAAACATACAAAAATACAAATATAAATTTTCTGTAAAGTACCTTTACGCTGAGCCTTATTCTTAATATAAAACGGCCCACAGAAATCTGCACCAGCACAATTAAAGGCAAACTCTGGAGACATTCTTTCCTTGGGCAAATTGCCCATGATTTGAGTAGGCGAAATTGGTTGAACTTTGAAACAAATGATATATTGATGAACGATTTTTCTGCAGCTATTACGTCCATTTAGAGGCCAAAATTTTTCTCTAACAAGATAGAGCAAAGAAGAAGTACCAACATATAAATATTTATTATGAAAATGTTCTATTATAATTAGAGTTAATCTATGGCCTTTTGGCAAAATTATCTGATGCTTTGTATTAAAACTAAAATTACTATTACCCAACCGTCCTCCTACTCTTAACAATCCTTTACAATCCAAGTAATGATTCAAAGTTTTTAATTTACTACCAGGAGGCACACAGTGGTGTTTTTGGAGACTACTGACGTCTTTGGCAAACTCTTGTATTTGGACATTTTTAATTAAAAATGTCTCTGCATAGTTCAATTCCTCAGCATTCAGTGGACCTATTGTCTTCACTGCTCCTTTTAGGTTCTTGACAAACCTGAAAACATAACTTAAAACACGAAAACATAACTTAAAACACTTGGAAAGCAGATCCGCTGCACACAGCTCCAAACGTGGGATACTAATTTCTTTGATGGGAGCCACTCGAGATTTACTGCATAAGAGTGACACCTTTATCTCACCAGACCTTGACAAAGACCTGGTGTAGACGGCACAACCGTATGCATTTTTCGAAGCATCTCCGAAGCCTATCAGGTCTACTTTCAGAGCTTCAGAACATAACACATGACGATCTATGTTTAAATTTTTTAATTGACGCAGTTCAGAACTAAATTTTTCCCACTCTCTATTTAAGTGTAAGGGAACTTCGTCCCAATCAATTCTCAAAATCCACAGCTTCTGCAAGAACATCTTCGCTGTGATTATCAAAGGTCCTAAGAGACCTAAAGGATCAAACAATCTGGATATGTCCGATAGCATTGTTCTTTTTGTTGCAGGTCTCACAATTTTTTGAACACTAAAACTAAATGTATCCTTTTCAGGATTGAATTGTAATCCTAAAGTTTTTAAAGTTGCTGAGTTAGGGTTATCGAAATTGTATTCTCGGTCCGACGTTGGAACTTTTTGTAACAAAACAGGATTATTTGAGCTCCACTTGTGAAGCTCCATACCAGCTGATTTTAACAAATGTATTAACTGGTCTTGTAGTTCAATGGCAGAAGATAAATCCTCGGTACCACTGAGTATATCGTCGACGTAAAAATCCTTGCCAGCAGCAGCGGCTAAAGGATAATTGTCCTGCTCATCACAACATATTTGTTTTAGTACCCTAGTCGCCAAGTAAGGAGCGCTTTCGGTTCCGTAGGTAACGGTGAGCAACTTATATACACGTAAGTTCTCTTCCTCTAAATCCTTCCATAAAATACATTGTAAATCACACTGATCTGGATGTATCCAAATTTGACGATACATCTTTTTTATATCGGCGGTGAAAACTACAGAATGTTTTCGAAACCTCTACAAAATAGCGAACAAATCGTCTTGGACAACAGATCCTGAATACAAATTATCATTAAGCGGTTGTCCAGATGACGTTGCTTCTGATGCGTTAAAAACAACGCGTAATTTTGTAATACTACTTTCTGGCCTAAAAACGCCATGATGAGGCATAATGTAACTTGAAGTTTCGCAAGTTGCCTGCATATGCCCCAAATTCTCATACTCAGTTAAAATTTCGCTGTATAGTTGCTTATACTCTGGTTCTCTCTTCAAACGTTGCCAAAGTGATTTAAATCTTTTAGTAGCAATGCTTTTTGACTCGCCTAAACACGGGGGGTCTATTTTAAACGGCATTTTAACAACATAGCTTCCATCGTCATTTCTGAAATGTGTTTTCATGAAATGATCTTCACATATTAAACTCTCATCATTTTGCAATTTATCCCCCTCAACATCTTCAATTTCCCAAAATTTCCTTAAATTTACATCCAAATCTTCCATTATCAACTCACAATGAACAGTAGTTTCGTTTTCGATTGGAACACTTCCTGTAGCAACAAACCCAAACACAGTATTTTGAAAAACAATGTCTGTTCCCGGAAACCTAATTTGACCCGATCTTAAAAGTTCATAGAATATTTGGGCACCTAATAAAATATCCACCTCTCCAGGTTCATTGAATCTCACATCCGCTAAATTGAAACTATCTAATTCTAGCTTATCAATGTCAAATTGTTTGGAGGGGATACTATCTGTTATATGTGGTACTAATAATAACTCAATTCCCTTTTCAAAGCTTCCGCTAACGTTCGAAATTTTCGTTTTTACGATCGAATTAATAACAGAAGATACTGATTTAGTCCAGAAACCACGACGCTTCGTCTTTCACTTTTCAAATTCAGTTTATCGGCTAACCGTTTTGAAATGAAATGACTCATACTACCGACATCCAGTAACGCACGTGCACTCATAACATTCTTACATTATTCTGAATCATCACATTTGCAGTACTTAATAAAACCATTTTGTTTACATTTAAGTTGGTAGCAGTGAATGAATGCGTACTGTTCGCAAGTGACTCATTCGTCAGTTGTGATGAATTATTACTAGGATTTTCAATTCGCGGAACGAATACACTTGACCTTGGATTTAATCCAGTGTTAGCATTCTGCGAACGAGTTTCAGTTTCTCTGAGTATTTCCCAAGTGCAAAAGAGTGTTATGTCGTTTTTTGCAAATGGAACAGTTGGAATTTGAATAGAAGTTACCAATTTTATGGTGATTTAAACAATTAAAACACAATTGTTTATTTTTAACCACCTCAATTCTCTCATTAACAAGCATATTTTTGAACACAGGGCATACATTCAGGGAATGATTTTCATTAGATTTACAAATTACACATTTCGGAGTTTTAACTTCCGATACAAATGCTTTTTGCGGACTGTATTCTTTACGATATTTTTGAGAATGGTTTACAACTTGCGGCCGTGAAAACACATTACTATCGTTTTTGAATTTTGATGATACATAAATATCGCAATGTCTGGCCAAATCTGGTGGCCACATACCAAGATTCTCCTTGTTTCACGCCAATATGAATTTGTAGTTCACGATCTAATGAGTCCAATATTTTTTCGGAAACAATGAGTTCACAAACTCCCTTAAAATCATTTACCTTTCTTAATTGACAATAATAATCAAATGCTGCACTAAGTCGCGTTGCAAACTGGATGTAGCTTTCGTTTGGACGTTTTTTCGCTTTACGGAAATTATTTAACACTTCTTGTGGGGTGGATTGAGATTCTTTTAACACTAATTCCTTTAATTTGTCATACATACACAATTCATCCTCATTTAAATATATCATTAAATTGGTAACTTTTTCGCCTAAAATATTTAATAAGATCTCCGACTTGAATTGTCCCGGAACTTTTTTGGTTTTGAAAGCTCTTTCAAGAGATTGGAAAAATAAATTATACGACTCTGCTCGTGTAGGAACTGGCATAGTTAAAGTTTTGACACTTTTTATCAAACTTTCTAAACTAAAATTTGAGTCGGAATCGCTATTTGTCACATTAACCTTTTGTGTTACATCTTTTTGTAAATTCGCAAGCTCAAGTTGTTTTTCTAATTGTGCAAGTTTAAGTTTTTCTAATTCTAGTTTCCGTGCTTCCTTTTTCTCGTAATCTTTTTTCTTTTCAATTATTGACTCAACCACAGTTTTTACGAATTCATATTTATCTTTATAGATCTCGCTCTTTTCAATTAAATCTTTAATAGTAATTACCTTGGCACCCGTAGGAATATCAATTTCTAGTTCCTAGGCAACTTCAATTAATTCACTCTTTTTAAGTTTTGAAAGCATTTTGTAAAGAGAACTCTGAATATACGCAACTCCTAAAAACGAAACTAATACACAAATTCAGAAAACAAAAGTGTACTCACAGTTGCCCTGAAACCAAAATGGACACATTAATCCAATCATCGGATATTTCAATCATAGGAATTTACACTTTATATCCATTGAAGATCACTCTAAAAGATTCAGAAATCACTGAGAACAATATCAAGTAAAAGCAACGCGGCAAAACAGAAACACTTGCCGACTTTTCAAAACTCTCGATGGTTCAATACTGCGTAGTCGACGGACCACTTATGTAATTCTCTTCAAATAAAACTCATTTCTTTTCGGTGAACACCATTTTATTTTCGGACACCTTTTCTTAGTGCCTCTTCAAGTAGACTGTTACAGATTAGGACACCACTCACAATTGGATGCCATGTCTACATCTCAGAATCGTTCTTACACACTCACTCCGTTCAGATGCAAAAAAGAATTAACAAACACTTTGTACTCGACAGATACGCCATCTATCGGCGTGAAGCTGTAACAAAGTATTTGGGTGATTTTCCTCGAGGATATTGGGTAGATTTGATTCTAGAAATGTCGTTTAGATATAACTTTATGCCCATGATTACGTCAAACTCTCCTACATTAAATCTATATTATTTTGATTGTCTTACTTAAGCTCTGCTTTTTGTGCACATGAACTTTTCTAAGGAGACAGTCTTATAACATCGTTACGCAATTAAAAATATTAAATATCCAGTTTATTTTCTTCTAAATATTGCAATATGTTATTTTCATTTTCATTTGTCTTGTATACCGCAGAGCTATTGAAAAGAATTCTTCTTTAATTTTCAGCAATGTAGGAAAATCATGGAATAAAATATCTGGTAAATCAATGAAAATGGATTGAATTTCAGGCAAACAATGTAATGCATTTTTGGGAAATAGACAAAAGGTCTGTTTTTTTTTTGAAAAATTCCTAAAGCACAGAATAAATTCGCAAGACTGTTCAATTTGTATGATTAAAAAGATAATTTTTAAATTTTGAAACTGTGTAAGATTTATATTTGCGCTATAATATTCCCATAAATTGTATCGAAAACTCGCCGATACTCAACTTCACTTTTGAGTAGTCACAATTCTTATGAAAATTTAAATAAAATCGCTCCCAGATATAATTTCCCCCTTTTTTAATACCAATCTCCTGTAGAGAATCATCATACACACACGCGCACGAGCGCACATACACAATCACACACATACTTTTATCTTTATTAATAATATAAATTTCCACCTACCAAAGTATACCTGTGAAATATTTTTTTAGATTTAGGTCAAGTGATTTATATTGTAGAGTTTCGACATAAGGACATACATAATACAGACACATGTACGTTATCCTTTAAAGATAAACCTACCTAACTTGCACGGATTGAATGAATTGAAAAAAGAAATATATTTTCTAGTAGTGTGGTTAGAAATTAGACTAACTGAATATTAATAAATTATAACAATTTTGAAGCGATTATATATATTTTTTTAGAATTAGCCAGCAGCAAATTAGAAGGACAATTTATAAAGCATTTTTTTTAAAATAGCACAGAAAATTTTAAATGTTACTTCATTGTAATTCGAATTAAGTTCAAATATACGACTCGAGTAAAAAATCCGAGGTCTTGATGATGTCGAAATTTGAAAGAATATTATCAAGTTGGTAATTCGTCTTTGTTGACGATTGTAATACATTTTTTATATATTTTGAATACGAAATAGTAAAAATGATGTATTAATATTTTAGATAGACAACAATCCATTTCATAACTTCCTTTCGTAAGATCAATATGCAAAATAATACAATTTTAAAATCAGTATTGCGTATTCTAAAATTTGGTCTTTATTATATTTTCCCATTAAAGAAATATAAATACAAATTTTGTATATGTTATATATCGCTATTTCTCCATCATAGCAATAGCATAGCATATATATTTTGATACAATTACAGAAACTACTTTTTAATATGTTAAAAAAATCTTTTTTTATATAAGAAAAATAAACTTTTACAAAGACATACTTTTTTGGTACTTCTAATCAGAAGTTCCTATTTTAAATACCTTATAGAAGCTTGAAAATATTTTGCTTAAAATATTTTTTAAGTGGAAGTTTTTATTTTATTTTTATTTTGTAGAACTTTTTAATCACTGAAAGCTTTTATTTACAACAGAATCGTCTAAGAAATAAAATATAAAATTGCTGATCTGAAATAATATAATTCATTCTGCTTTATTATGGAATAAATTGGGAAATTTGAAAAATAAATATGAAGGAAATACAAACGATTAATGCAACGCTTTTTACATTTCTTCGTTCTAGTAAATTCAAAAAGATTCTTTTAAAGTTATTATTATCTCTAAAATTTCAATGCAAACACTCTAATATATAAAGGAAACTAAAAAGCTATTTTGAGGATTTTTATACTTTTGACCATCATCAAATGGTCGAAATTTCTAAAATCATTTTTATTTATTTTATATACTCCCTATTTCTATGCTTTTTATTATACTTTAGTGTCAGAAACATTATAGATATAAATTGATTAATCCATTTTTTAGCTTCTATAAGAAATACCAGGGATCGAATTATGTCTGGAACATATACGTATTTCTTCGAATAAAATCAAAAGACTAACATTTATTCTCCCATTAGGGATAATTCAGTTTAAAACTCCCATCGAAACTTTCTGCTTTAGTCTAGTAACAAGAAAAAATATTAATCAAAGTTCTGTCTAATGAATGTTTGCTCACTTTACGAGAATTCTGATTTCCAATGAAATAATTTTTTTAGAATCAATTATCGTAGTCTGCGAATTCTTTGAAATAAGTACGAAGCAAAATTCTATAATTGCTACGTAAAAATATTCGTTTAAATTAAAAGATACACTGTATTTTTTACAAAAATGTTTTATTTTGAAGATGGTAAAATTAAAAGATATTTATTACACTTTTATAAATGGCAATATTAATTTGATTTTCATAAAAAATCAGTTTGAGGCAGTACCATTATTTTATAATTAAAAAAAATAATTAAATTTTTCAAACGTTTAAAAATATTCAGTGTTTATTGTATTTCCGTTATTACAAATTATCTAACAGAAAATGAAAGTTAATGTAACATCTGACCCTTTATTAAGTTTTAGTTACTACTTTTAAAGTTATACTTGAAAAAATATGAACATTCCAAAAATGACTTAGGTATAAGAAAAATTAATTTGACTTTAAAAAAATTGCTCTCGTCAAACAGGAATGCAAATGTACATTCCGTTTCCTCTATTTTACATTTAATAGAAATTTACAAATAAGGTGAAAAGACCGTGCATGAAATTTAACTTGTCTACTTCAAAGCGTTTTTGAATTACACGCAGACAGACTACGTGACAAATAGCCAAAATGCCAAAACAATATATTTTGGATTAAGGGAGATCCGACACGAAGAATTTCGTCAAAATTTCGGATTTGAATTTTTTGACGATTAAAATAGCTATTCTATATTTCGTTTATAATGATGTAAACATGAAATATTACGTATTGAAGCAACATCGAAGGTAATGTTTATATTCATGTTGAATAATCTAGTATTTATTGAAAAATAATTAATATCAAAGTATAAATATTATAAAAATGATATATGAAATTTATATTATTGAAAAGCATTGAAGTTTGCATTTGTCGGCAGAAACTGAAATTTCAATATTTTAAACGTATTTGAAGACATTAATTATTGTCTGTAAATATTTTTCTTTCAAATAAATGTAAACAATAACATTTAATGTTTGAAAGTAAGAATTTATCTTTTCTTTAGTCATTTATATTGGAAGAAAAAAGTCGTCTGCTTTCTTAATTAATATTGGAATTAAAATATTATTGTTACGTATTTAAATTATTCCTATTATTATTATTAATTTGTGTCAAAGGACGTTTCTCATCAAATTAAAAAAAAATATATTCTTCAGCATTATCGTATTTATTATTAACTGCATACCACTAGCAACTTTAGACTTAACCGCATGTAATTAGCGAAAATAGTCTATAGACTAGCATGATATGTTTGCTGTTGCTTTTTGGAGATTAATTATTATTATTCGGTTAATCAAGTTACCCATTATTTGATTAACGATATAAAGATTTCCGTTTATTCTTTAATACAATATATTCTCAGTATTGTAAAGGGCTCTCTAATTTAGCCCGCAAATAACTTGGCGATCGGAAATGTGTAATTCTGGTATATTATTTTAATTCATAATTCGAAATTCAATTACTAAAATTAATCTGAATTTTTAGGGGTGAATATCCTAAAATAGTGTTGCAAAAAAATAATAATTTTGTGTCATTCTGCTATTTAAAAAATTGTTATTAAATTTAATTTCTTTTATCAAACACATTTTTCCTCAATTTCGTCAATTTTTTAAAGTATTTTTTGCTGCATTTTCAACAATATATTCCATTGATATCCTAAATATCAAAGTAGTTTTCATTGTTTCATCAAATATCTAAATGAGTAATTTTTTTTTCCACCTCTGAAAGTTAAAGAAGGATTCTGTTTAATATATGTGTAGTTTAGAGACGAATGAATCTGTTATGATACCGCAAAAGTATGAAAATGAATAAAACATGTATTTACGTTTGTATTAATGAAATGATGTCATTAGGAATTGCAATACAGGCGTACCAGGATACCGAATACCGGTATTTTGAGCCATTTGTACAATTTTGTAATATCGGTATTCACAAGTTTATATACCGTTTTTTCGGTATTTACTAGAATTTTTTTAAATGGTCTCCACTATATGTTCACGTGATAACACTTACATACATATGAAAAAAGAATTGAACTAAAAAGTATCTAATAGGGGAAAGGTGAATACCGGAAATGCGCTTATCGCTCCGTGTCTCACTGCTTTTAATGAGATGGAATCGTCGAAATGTTGACGAACAGTATGTAAATCATCTAAAGAGGACGGTCAAAACTATCTTATTACAGATCCAAGCTATTCTAAAACACGTTGGAACAGTTTACTCCTAATGATGGAACGATTTTTGAAACTGAGAAATCCAATCCAGAAAGCAATAATCGAAGCAATTTTCGGATAATGAATTCGACTTAATATCCATAACTGTATCAGCTCTACTTCCAATAAAACGGGCTGTTGAGGCATTATGTCGAAGAGATTCTAATTTATCAACAGCTAATGCAACAATAAATTTCATGTTGCAGTAACTGAAAGAACAGCATGCATCACTATCTGAAGAATTATATATTACATTGAAAACTCGCACAGAAGAAAGGCATACCGAAATGGAAAATGTCTTATTGTATTTACATAATTATAATTTTTCATTTTCATTTTTTTTTAAAATAAAAATGAAAAAAAAAGCCTAACCAATTCAAATCTGATCAAGTTTATAGTAAATTTTCTTAAAAATGTTTACCCACAAACTTATTCACATTCAGATGAATTCGAAGATTATGATGGCATTAATATCGAAAATGAAAAGAAATTGTCTCTCGAACAAAAATTAGAATTAGCGATAAATTAAAAAAAATTTCAACAAACCAAAATACAATACAGAAATCAGCTATATGCAAAAGCAACCGACGAGAAGTCGGTTTATTTGAAGATGAGGGATTTAGAGGTAAATACTTGGAAAAAGTATATTGCGCACAGCTAACAATACCACCAACTAGCGTAGATTCCGACAGAGCGTTTTCGACAGCTGGTCATTTTTGCATAAAATTGCGCTCCAGGCTTAATGACAGTACAATTGATGCATTATGTTTTTTAAGATCACATTTCAAAAATTAGTAATAGTAACACAGACTGATTAGTGATATTTACACTTTTTTGTGATTTAAATAAACAGGATGATCCTTTATTTTTTGTGATTCTTTATATACTGTTATAATTTATAAATTACAAATTATTTTTTCTGATATTTACACTCTCTGATAAAACTGACTAATAAAACAAAGAAACGCATGTATTTTCTTTCTTTTTCTAAAATTTCTAATACCGGTATTAAGATCCAAAAAATATCGAATACCGGTATTGAACTTTTAGTTCGATATTGCAATCCATAGATATCATGGGACTGGTCTTCATTATAAAGGTTAAATCCGCATAGTAAAGAAAAAATGTCTCGCAATTAAAATAACACTGTTTAATACCTGATAATAGGGCTTAATCGCGAGCATGAAAATGTATCTAAACGTTTTAAATGGAATTAATAAAACCAATATCCCAATCGAATTATCTGGACACTATAAAAATTTGGTTAGTAATAAAGTAATTTTTTCTATTGTATACTTAACAATATTTTAAATATTAACAATATCTTTAATTTGTCTCTTACTTTTAAATTGGATTCAAGGACTATTTCATGAATTACCTGGTACAGATTAATACATAATTGTTAATTTTATTTTTTATTTAAAATATTATTTATACAAATGTTTTTAGCGATTCTCAAAAAATAGTTATATAAATAATAGCATTCATAAGTTTGTATAAATAAAAATACAGTACCATATAATTTGTATAAATAACAGTACTGTTCATTTAAAACATTACAGTTTGCATAAATAACAGTACAGTTTCATACAATTTGTAAAAATGACAGTGCAATCTGTATAAATAACAGTACAGTTTCATACAATTTGTAAAAATGACAGTGCAATCTGTATAAATAACATTACAGTTCATTTAAAACAGTACAGTTTCAGGCAGGCTGTATAAATAACAGTACAGTTCATTTAAAAGATTACAGTCTCATACATTTTTATAAAGAAGAGTACAGTTCATCTGTATAAATAACAGTACAGTTCATTTCATTCATTTACAGTACATATGATTTAAAACAGTACAGTTTCATACATGTAGTGACGAACGCCTGATGACGAGCGCCATCTGCTGGCCAACAGGTGTTGATGCTTGTTAGACGGAGTACGGATCAGACGGGTCTGAACGAAAGTCGAGACGTGTGAGACGAGACGGGTCTCTGAACGAAAGACGCGACGTAGTTCTAGACGAGAATTGGGTAGTGAGTCTGTAAGACGTACAGGTCACGCTCATGTATCTTATATGTTTTATGTTAGTATAGTAATGTTTTGTCCTTTAATTATAATAAATATATTTTCATATCAATGCTGGTCGTTGCCTTTTCCCACATACATAAAGTATAAACGACAGTACCGTTCATTTAAAACATTACGGTTTCATACAGTTTGTGTAAATAATTGTTTATTAGTTTTAATAATTTAGCTAAATTCTTATAATATATACATACAACATAATTCTTTTTAATAACTTACATTAGTAATTATTTTGTATTTTTTAATTACCAATTCGGAATCAAATCTATTTGAGGCAGATACTTTCTATTAAAGTTGTCTTTTCTATTAAATAATTTTTCCATAGTGTAAGATAAGACAAATTATAGATCATTCAAATATCTATTAAATAATATTGCTAAATGATGAAGAATTGAGCTAAGTTTATAAATGCGGTTCCACATGAAACAATCAATTACAAGATCAAAAATGAAATTCTTATCCAACTAGAATCAAATAGCTAAAGTACATTATCTTCAGTTACATAAATTCTAGGTCAAAACGTATATCTTGTTTTATACTATTGATAGTTTAGGGAAAATCCCTAAGTCTCAGGAGAAAACTCAGAGCACGAAAACAACACATTAAAAGTGAATAATATCGGACAGAAGCAGAGATTTATGAAAGCTACAATTGTTCTTTGCCCCTTTGGGACACTTTCCTTTACTATATTAAAAGAGAATTTATATTTTCTGGAATACGATTTATTTTGAGTTGTTTAAATGCAACAAAATTCCAGAACGGTGTCAAGTCAATATTTTCTGTATTATTTAGCATACTTTATGTGTTTTGATACATCGATAAATTAATGGAAATTTAATTTATAATAGATTATTAAAATCGTCAAAATTTGCGAAGGTAAAAAGAAATGTTTTAAGAAAATAAATATTTCCTGTAATGAAAAATTTAAAATATATTGAAAGAATAAGATATTTTCAGCATAAAATCGCAAACCAATTTTCTTAAAGTGTTTTTTAAAACAAAAAAAAATTAATATAATTGTTTCTGAAACAATTTTAAATTTCACATTTAAAACTCAGTACGTGCAATAAAAAAAATTCTGAATCATATAACTTTATTTTTAACATAATATGTGAGTATGGATTCAATAATTACAGTGCTATTGATATAAATATTTTATATCAATAAAAAGCTATTTGTAACATTTCAAATGTATTTTCAGCAAAAATTTCTTTGCAGAAACACAATAAAAAGTGTGTTTCCTTGAGTTCAAAAACATTCACCATTTCAAGATCATGGATTATCTAATAGAGTTCATTTAATATCTTTCAATCGTTTATATCAATAAAATGTTGTTGTTCGTTTGTTATATTGATATAAATATTTTATATCAATAAAAAGATGTTTGTAACATTTGAAATGTTTTTCAGCAAAAATTTCTTTGTGGAAACAAAATAAAAATTGCGTTTCCTTGTGTTCAAAAACATTCACCATTTCAAGATCGTGGATTATCTAATACAGTTCATTTACTATCTTTAAACAGTTTATGTGAATAAAATGTTGTTGTTCTTTTATTATATTGATATAAATATTTTATATCAATAAAAAGCTATTTGTAACATTTCAAATGTTTTTTTCAACAAAATTTTTTTGTGGAAACAAAAATGCTTCCTTGTTTCAAGAACATTCACCATTTCAAATGATGAACAGAGAGAAATTTCTTTTCTAATTAAAAACGATCTTACTTCCAGACGATGAAATTAAATTATTTCTTGAATTCTTAAATGTCGCCAGTATTTTTGAAAATCGTGTAAACTTTTGATAACATTTGCAGACGATTTTAAATAAACGTATATTAAATAAATAAAAGATGTAGATGTGTTTTAAATAAAACATTTCGGATATATTCATGATCACAGTGTTAAATAGATTTCTGAATTTTCTGAAACTAAGTCGTCCTGACTTTATTTCAAATATTTCGTTTTAATCCATATATGTAGTATATATGAGAAAAGCAATTAGTTTTACGTTAACACCTGCTTAATGGAAAAACTGAAAAATGCTTAGAGAAAGCTTGACATTGCGATGTAATGGCTGCCGTTTGTTTCTCACCCATGGGACCATGGGAAATCATATATGTCAATTATTGCAATAGTAATTTCACTTTGCTTGAGTACAAATTGTTTTTTCTTACTGGTCTTTATACGTATTACAGTTACTTATAATAGATACAAATGTTTTGAACAACCCTAAATATTTAACAAGCTTAAACTGAAGCATTCAGAGCAACAAGAACTTAAGTTGTAATATAACTGAACTAAGTATTATATTTTAAATTCATTAAAATTGACAGCTGAGTGAGCTTGTTTGGCAATGTTTGGCTAAAACTATTTTCACCATCACTAGTTCTAAAATAAATCCTTTTCCAAATTAATGTGATTGATGTGTATAGACTACAATGGTAGTTGTAACCAGCTACTTTAAATTACTTGAAATAACTAGTAAGAATTAGAAAGACAATTTAAAATTAAAACGGTTTATTCATGCTGGCATTTGTATTAAATTAATTACATGGTTTAAATTTGGGATTAAATCTTTGGCACATTTTAAAAATTATTGCATATGTCTGAGTTTTTATGGAAACTGAAGTTAAGTAAAAAAGATTCAGTAGCTCTAAAACAAGAAAACTGCTTTTATTTTAGAATTTCAGTATGATTCAGAAGAATGAATAGAAACGGTTTTGACGTATTGCGTTGCGATGCCATTGCATTCTTTCTCATTCACGAATTTGTCCTTGATAGCAACTGTAACAACACAGCCCTTACATAAGAGAGAATTTGAAAGGATGTGATGTGGCGATCTCTGATTGGTCTTTCATTACAACACTGTATGATGTCAGAATTTTAGGATGGCATTATCCTATGTTAGAAACGCTATGGTGTAGTTCCGTTTGTGTTCTTTCACGTGTTGGTGAATGTCTCTGTGCTGTGATTTGTGCTAATAGATTGATTTTAACTCGTAAGAAATGAGTATAATATTTGTATAGTAAGAATTTGCAGAACCTGTAGGTTACAGTTGTAACACATTGCCTAGGATATATTTCAAATGATGAAAAAAATAATCAACTGTTTCTCTGTATGCTAAGAATAAATATGAATATGTTTGCATTTTGGCTGTCCAGTCTGTCGTGAGAATATCTGTTCATGATTCCTCTTTGCAGCTGGCCTTAACAGAACACATGTTAATTATACTCAATTCACAGCTAACATCGACTGAAGTCCACCTGACTCAATGACAACGGTTGCTGGTGATTGATAGTTCCTTGAAATATGAGGAGTCCCTTCAAAAAGTAAAAAAGTTTAACATCTGAATGTTTTGATGTTCTTCTTCCTTGAAGGTATGATAGATTTTTTTGAAACAACGAAACGCAACTGTCGTCCTTTAAATGGATACAACAGATGATCAGACACAATGACTCAACTAGCAAAGAGAATCCATCATCTGGTGGTCCGGAAGCACTTAACGATGTGTGGGACAAATAGGTTACGTTACATCTGGCCAATATGTCAATTGTCAAGTGAGGGAAAAGGGGAACGTTACAATATATACTTTGGAAGTTGAAAATATGCGCCTAAAGTTGATTTTTTAAAAATTTGATTGATTAAAAATCAAATGAAATCTAACTTCTGAAAACATTACTTCATAAAACTACGCGGTAGTTTACGAAAATATTATTTCATAAAAATGACTTTTACGATAACTAAATAAATAAATAAATTTTATGCAGAGAAACAAATAATAAATTATGGAGGATCAATTGCTGTTTTCAAATCAAATGGTTGAGCTGGTTATCTCGGATGATAAAAGCAAATTATAAATTCAATAAAATTTGAATCAAATACAAATTTTTCCGATTATAAATCAAACATAGCTTTCACCTTATTTTTATTATTATTTTTTTTTGAAATCTATTTCAAGAATTTCAATATTTATCAAGTATTTTATTTACACTAAGAGAATTCTAACATAAAAAATAAATTTTTTTGTTAATAATTTAAGGAAGAAATATAAATATGCCAGTCAAATTTTTTTAATCCAATATATTTTGAAATGCCATCCCCCAAATAATAAGGTTATCAATATTTATAAGTGGATTTATTGGTTTTAAGTTTGATTTCTATATTTTCAAAATTTTTAATTATTATAAAAACTAATAATAATTTTTTCCCTCTTAGTTTCAAATACATAATGGCAAAAACAAAACAGCTTTAAATTTTCTAAATATTTACAAGTAGTTTTGGGCTAAATATTGAATATACAAAATGAAACCTCACATATATTTTAAAAATTGTTAACATTATTCTATATCTAATGACTTTGTTTATTAATAATTTATAGTTATAATTACTTTATTCCTGCTGGTATAATAATAAATACGTTTACATTAGTAATTAATAATATGTGCGACGAAAATTATCTCAATTTTGAGTTTATTTTTAAAAAATTTAACGAAAAAAATGAAGAAAAGCAAACAAAGACTTCCTAGATTGTTATTATTACAAAACTTTATTCAAGTCACATTCATTCAACATAAAAAAAAGAGCCAAAGCAAATATTGATGATTAACAATGGAAAAATGCCAGGTCTAAATATTTGAAGCAACAATGAAAAAATGATTTAAGTTACAACAATGACTTTACTTAACGAAATATTTACTTAAAATATTTTTTGAAAAATTGATTAAAAGTA
The DNA here is from genome assembly GCA_026543865.1 of Argiope aurantia. Classification (NCBI taxonomy): domain Eukaryota; kingdom Metazoa; phylum Arthropoda; class Arachnida; order Araneae; family Araneidae; genus Argiope; species Argiope aurantia. The sequence continues at coordinate 445,487 of JAPMOR010120368.1, read as the reverse complement.
TGAGGAAATTATATGGCAAAAGAAAAATTTTAAACTGGAAATGATATTTAATAAAGTTTGGTATTATATAAAAATTATTTTTGTGTAGGCAAATTTTATCGTAGGAAAAAGTCAAAAATTCTCTAAAATTTTATTTAGTTAAAATTCTAACTGAAATTTTTAAATGAACACTTCGAAGTGCATATTACCACACTCCAAAGTACAAGGTGGCCATAATTAAAGTCCACATTTACGTGTTCTTTGTACTATGCAGCATAATAGATATCATGAAAATTGGACAGTGACACAATGAAATGATGGGACTTTAACTAGCATAAAAAGTTCCGAAAACCAATATTACATGGAGCTGTGCAACTATCTTTCTGGTATATGAAGCTATCG
>JAPMOR010120368.1:405644-435106 GCA_026543865.1 Argiope aurantia | reverse complement strand
CTGTGGAAATATTCTTTTACCATTTATTCCATTTAAACGTAGTTAATTTGAAGGGCAATATTCACAAAAGAGGAAATTAATAATAATACAAATATCACGAATATTTCACAAGAATACATGCATTTAAATTGAAATTTTCCTTTTTATAATTATTCATTCAAATTTCGATTAGTGTTGCATATTTCAGTGCAAAGTATATATAAAGTGTCTTTACAAAACTGCAAGTGTTTGCGAAGTCTAATTTATGAAACCTAAATAAATTTTAAAGGATTTTGATGCAATATTCTTTATTTTATGAAATAAGTGAGATGAACATACAGAATATTTAACAATTGATTTTGTCATTATTTGATTTTCAGAAAAAAATTATTAAAAAAATGACTGAAATGTAAATTTTTCTAAACTTTTGCAAAGATTACATTTTATTTTCTGATTGCTGTTTCCTTTGAATATTTTGTAAAATTTCTAAAATTTCACAAAAAAATTTAAACAGCTGTCTAAAAATCTTATTTCTTTAAAGATTGAGATTGAATTTTAATAGAAGAATAAGCTTCTTTTGTTATTTAAAGTATAACTTTTATCTGTATATCGTTACGTTAGCTTTCTTATCAGTTTGAGTAATATTTTGCAACATGATATAGTTGAAAAAAGCTTTGGAAACTACCTAAAAAATTCGAGGGATGGAATCATTCCATTTAGGGATGAAAAAAAAATGCTTAGTTAGCGTACATGTAGAAAAAGCGGATATATTTTTTAAAATTCTAATTCATTAAATTTTGCATTAATATTTACAATGATAAAATCTATCGATATATAACTTGGTGCCGGGATTTTTTTAAGCGATTATATATTGAGACGACGAAACTTAAGGGGTAGTGATATACATTTCACAGATTGCAGTCTTATCACCTACAACGTATAAATCTGCAGTACGTTGACAAAACTTTCATATGTATTCAAGTGATTCATGTGAAGAGGTTTCTGACATGATTATGGCCCCATGACCGGAATTAACAAACTTTGAACGCGGAATGAAGCCAGAAGCATGAGACATTCAATTTCGGAAACTGTTAAGAAATTCAACATTAAGAGATTTACAGTGTTAAAAGTATGCCAAGAATACCTAATTACAGGCATAACCTCTTACAATGGTTAACGTGGTGGTCGACCGGCGACAATAAATGACAAAATCCAATATTGTATAATATTGTCAGTGTTAACAGGCTAGAAACACTGAATATAAAAATAACAGGAATCAATGTGAGAGTACCACAGACATATCCGATAGGATACTACGACGAAATTTTATTAAAGGTATATGTCAGCAAAGCACCAATTCGAGTTCCTATTCTAACATCACGACATCGTCTTCAGCGGTTCTCCTGGGCACATGGCTATATTTAGTGGATCCTAATAGATTGAAAAATCTTGCATTTATCAGATTGGTCAAGATATCAATTGGTAAGATCTGATGGTAGGGTCCGATTGTTAAGTAAACCCCACAAAACCTTGGTTTTAAATTGTCAACAAAACATTATGCAAGTTGGTGGTGGCTTCATAATGGTACGGGCTGTTTTTAATTGGAATGGAGTGTGCCTTCTGGTATAACTGAATAGATCATTAATTAGAAATGGTTATGTTCAGGTTCTTGAAGACTACTTGCAACGATTCGTGGACTTCATGTACCTAAACAAAGCTGGATTTTTTTAAAGGATGACAATGGACCATGTCCTCGGGCCGCAACTGTTGGAGATTGGTTTGATGAACATTCTTGGCAATTAAGAAGAATAATCTGGTCACCTAGATCTCACAATGCGAATACTGTTAACAGTTTCGTAATTATGGGTATCTATTGAGGTAGTATGGCTCTATGTGACATCGAGTTACTGCACTTCGCCGAACAAAAGGAAGTTCAGCAAGGAATCCCATAATTTTTTTCACCTTGTATTTGTATTTAATATGCTAAAAAGAAAGCAGCATGTTGTAATACCTCTTCATCACGGCTTGTTTGGAAGATATGATAGTAGTATTATTCGTCTTAATTCAGGCAGCAATTAGGCGTTGGTGATAGACCTTAGATTAAATATTTTCCTTAAAGTATTTTGCGATACAAAGAAAAGAAATATATAAGAAAATATAAGAAAAATATAAGAAAATATAAGAAAAATACATAGCAACATCTGTGTAAATAAATCTATGACAGATCAGTAAGTATTAGTTAGGTGGAAAATCAAGAAATAACAACAAAAGAACTATTTTATTCCGTTCCAAAATTTTCTCTGTTTTATCATTCTTGTATGAAATTCTTTACATAGCGTTTTAGTAAATCTCCTCAGGATACTGCTGCTCAAAGAATATCCATTTTATCCTGATATATTTTACTTCTTCATATATTTATCAGGTGTTGCTATGCTATGGTAAAAACATTTATTTTCTATACTGATATCATCAAGTTTTTCCGAGAAAGGTTTAAAAGCTATGCAAGTATCGACATTTACGTTCAGAATATTTGTTTTTTGCCATCAGTTTGTTCCATAGAATTAATGGTTCACAAGAGTTTCAGTAGACATTTATTTGCCCAGCTTGCACAATAATCACAAAAAAAAAAAAAAAAAAAAAAAAATGCAAACCATTACCAAATTGATGGTAAACAATTACCAATTCGGTTGAGGTGATATTGAAGTAATCTGAAAATTACCAAGTAACTTAATGATTTTAGTGTAATCTAAACATCGGCAAGTAAGCCAAATAGTCCTGACTATCCACCCTGGCATATTTAGAATAATGGAGCTTGGCGATTTTGACGTAATCTGAAAACTATAAGAAACTTGGAATCTATAAAAAAAATCCGAATTTAATTTGAAAATCTGTTGAATTTTACCAATAACTTTCTTAGCAAAATCTTTCAAGATTTCACAGTTTGATAGACGCTATGATTTTTTTGGGTAGGTTAACACACATCTACTCCGTGTTATGTATTTCCGCAACTTTCTATCTATATATTTGTACATATAAATGTATTTAAAAATCGATATGGTTTGAAAATGTCTCGCCACTCATGGACTCTGAAGTTGAATAATTGTTATTAGAATAGTCGAGTTTTAAAACTTTTATTAAAGTAATAGCTTATATTGAGACCTACTCAACATAATTTTATATATTTACAATTGTTAAAAAGCCAGGATAAAATTTGATTAGCAATATGATAACAATTTCAATAGGAAAAAAAACGAAATAAGTTTTATTTCAAAAATGAAATATTATTCAAGTAAATTAATTAAAATTGATTAAAAGTATCTTTTAAAAATATAGTTAAAAAATTCTATTTAATTGTAAAAAAATTAATTTGAGGATCATGTAAAAAACATTTGTGTGTAGTGGTATTTTTATATGTTATAATTAAAAAACACCACCTTTTCTCTTAATCATTAATTGATTAAAATTTTAAATAAAATTTTAAAAACAAGTATCTTTTAATTTCAAATTCCTACCTTCAAATAGGTGCTAAGTTTGGTAGCAGTAGATCAAACGAATTGTTCTTTAGAGCATCAACATAGAAACATATTTATTCATTGAAACTATTGCAGATGCCCGAAGCACCTGGTTATCATAGCGAAACATTATTCCTTTTTCATTAATTAAGATTGATTAAATATTCGAAAAGCGTGTCTTTTTCGTTAGAAATGTCACTCTGTTGGGCTTGAGGAAAGAAGGGTTTCTTGAAAAATCTCAAAGGAAGTTTAAGCATATGCAGTGGTGGTCAAAATTGTGGACATTTTTGAAAATCGTTATGTTTTATAACTTCGCATGCTTATAGAAAATGTTACATTTCATAAAATGCCCACTCTTACATATCATTTTATAGGGAATATGATGCTGATTTCAATACAAAAAGCAGAATTCAAATATTTGCAATACAAAAAAGTTATTCTTACTTTAACCTGAATAACAACCACAGTAATGAAATAGATAGTAATTTCTAACTTTCCTAACAAATCACTGTTCTTGTTCCGGAACCAGTCAAATGTTAATAACTGCTAGTGGAAGCTGACATCATGTTTAAGGTTGGAACAAGTCATTATTGTGCTTTTTTCTGAGGAAGGAAGATTGTTTTTTATATAATCAAATTACAAGTTAGAAATTTTGTTAAACATTTTAATATATAGTTTGAATTTTTGTAAATATTTCTAATATTTATTTATGAAGCAATGACATCAAATAAAAGAATATATTAGACACCTACAAAAAGAACTAAAATTATTGTGTTACAAGAAAGTGGTCTTTCCCAAGCTGAAATTGCACGACAGGTGGGTGTATCAGTAACTACATCTGGAGTCCGAAAGTTTTGTTTAAAATAATAGCAGAGAATTCAATTAAAAACAAAGTAGGGAATTGCAGAAAAAGGTGCACCGCATCTGCTGATGATAGAAGAATAAAATGACTAAAATGTCTATGTCTCCAAGATAGAAGAATGCCATCAGTGGCCATCAGAAGTCAATAGAATGATGCTAGCATTTCAATTGACAATCAGGAGAAGATTATTAGATGTTTGAGTAAAAGGTAGAATTCAACGAAAAAATCTTTATCTCAATTTACAGTAGCTATAAAAAGGAAGGTATTAATTGGACCGATGATCAGTGATCTCAAGGTATTCGGAGTGATGAAACAAAGATATTGTTATTCGGTAGTGATGGCGAAAATATGTAGGACAAAGAATAGGCGAAGAGCTACATCCTGACTGCATTCAGACAACTATGAAGAACTCAGTTAGTGTTATGACTCTGTCATGCTTGTCGTCAGACGGCATTGGTGTCCTTCATGTTATCGATAGGACATTAAATGCAAGAAAATACATTCACACTCTTCTAGAGCCAAAACTTACATCTTCCATCAGTGATCTCTTTCCCAACAACACATCATTTATTTTTCAGCAGGATTCAACTCCTTGCCACACAGCAAAAATATCGAAAGCGTGGTTTAGTACAAAGAGCATTGAATTATTATCATGGCCAGGAAACCGTCCTGACCTCAAAATTATTGAGATATTATGGCACCGTTTGAAAACTCTTGTACTTATTATGAAGCGTTCATCATATAAAAGAGAATTAATTGATTCTATAATTGTTTCCTGGCATCATGCAATAACGAAGGAAGAGCTTAAACCTTTTGTCAGCTCAATAAAGCATCAGTGTGAAGCTGTAATAAAAAATAAAGCATACGCTACTAAGTACTGGTAACTCACTGCAATCATCAACATCTAATGTATCTCGATAATTATTGCCGCTCAACTTTTTTGTATTGCAAATATTTGAATTTTGCTTTTTGTATTGAAATTAGCATTTAATTCTATTTAAAATTATATGTAAGAGTTTGCATTTGTGAATTGTTACATTTTATATAAGCATACAAAGTTAGAAAAATTAAAAATTTTCAAAAATGTCCACAATTTTGGCTACCACTCTATGTGTTAAAATTTGAAATTACGGGAATTACTTTTTTCAGCTCTTAGAAATGTAGGCTGTCATTGTAATTTTCGAGAAAAACAGGGGATGTTTGAAAAAAAATAGCAGTGTTCAAATTTTCTGAGATTTTTCAACTTAAATGATCAGATGAATGAGAAAATTAATCATGCTATTAACCATCACATCATTAAGTTTTCAGTATTGAAATTTACCAGAAATGTACTGGGTCTAAAATTTACCAGAAATCTACTTGATAAGGTTAAATAAACTTCAAGATTTTCACTTTATGTTATTATAGAATTCCACACACTGACACATAGATAACACATGTTAAACATCTTTTTTGTTGTATTTCTTTCACATAGTTTCGATCTATATTTATAGATCATAGGCTATTCTGTAAAACATTCAGAAACCGTTGCCTTAATTCTTCCTATATAAGTTACTATTATATGATAATTCTATCTCTTTCAATAAGGCATTTCTTTCTCTAACAATCTTATTATCAATTCTTCTTATCTTATTGTTTAGCTCTGCTGCCAGAAAAGGAAGGATATTTAATTTAATGAATAAAAAAAAAGATAAAAGATAAAGTGAAAAAAGACAGAGGACTCATGAAAGAGAAAATGAGTCCTTTCTAATTCTATGCAATTTATTAATCGCTATTCGAAAATCCTTATATTTTCCCTGACCAAAATTCTGGTATCATATCATTCTTTTCGCCATCATATAAATTTCTAAATGGGAATATTAATATACTTTTCTGCTTTCAGACGATTTCTCTTTGCAAATAACGTATTCCTCAAAGCGCTAAACATTTATAAATTTAGTTACACTGAATATTTAAAAAAAAAACAAAAACAAAACCAGAATGTTGAAAACTTTTTATATTGGAATATATATAGTAAATATTCAAAATAAGTCAAATTATTTCGGGATCTAATAATTTTATTTTCATAGAATATATAATGTGTCAGAATAACCAATAAAATTCCTTGAATGTCAATTTCAAAAATAAAAGAATTTGAAATTTCATATAATGTTTTAGGTATTGAAATGAGATTAAAAGTTTTTAAGTTTATTTTTAATTTATTTAGAAAAACTGAAATAGCATTGAAATAATTCTTATTTTATAGAATTCTAGAAATTTAATAGAATTCTAGAAAAAGATATACTTGCAAAAGGAACAGTGATTCAAAATATAATACTGAAAGATACAATATTCTTCCATACAAGACCCATATTTATTGTAGACAGTACTATTGTATTTCTTTCAAAAGTTGAACAGAATGAATAAAAAAGGCTAATATTAATGCTTTTATTTTAGTTTAAAATAAAATAACCGTTATCAATAAATTTATTTGAAATATTCAATAAATATGGATTTTCAAATATTTGATCTAACATTTTTCATAGCATTTAAATAAATATCGTTAGTATAAGATATTAAATGTATTAATTTATAAAGGAAACAATTTCCTCCAATATTATAAGACAGAATTTAGTTTTAATACTTAATAGAAAATTATTATATTGTGGTGAATATTTAACTATAATTTCACGTATTTGTGTACTATTTATCTTTGAGAATTCTATCTATCTGTTTCTGAATTCCAGGGAAAAAGATTTTTCTCTAGAAATCTTCATTCGATTCTATCTCTAAAATGCTAAGAAAGAGAACAATTTTCATAAATAGGTAATAATTTAGTAGTTTTCTTAAGTGTTTTTTTCTTTTCTTTTCTTTTTTAATGATTTTTTGGAATAATTTCAATTTACATATTTGTGTGCCCTTTATCTTTGAGAATTTTATTTATCTGCTTATGCTTTTTTATTGAAAAATGATTTTTTCCAGAAATATTTAATGGGTATATCTAAAATGTTAAGAAATAGAACAATTATCTTAAATATGAAATAATTTAGTGGCTTGCTTAGGTATTTTTATTCTTTCTTTTCTTTTTCTTCTCCTTCTTTCTCTGTTTTTTTTTTTTTTGAATGGAGGGGGAAAAAAACTAGGAAGACTAAGTTCTTATAAAAACATTTCTTCTTTTAGAATTCCCTATTAACTATGAATTGACATGGGGCAGAATTGAGTAAATTAGATAACATTTCTCTGTAAAACTAACATTTACAGAGACAATAAATATAAGTAGAAAGTAAAGAATAAATAAGAAATTATGGTTATTGATTGCTCCAACAAAAAAATAAATAATGAAAGAACAGGATTCAACCACCTCATAATTCTTACAATATTTTCCTCGTAAGTAAACGATAAATAGGTGAATAAAAAATAAAAAGTGTAATACAAAGAACGAAATGCGAAAACATCAGCTTAAGTAAATAAATAAAAATCCATTAAATATTCAGGAAACATTCCATGTTTTTAAATTTAGGTTTACATACTGCTTATTAGTTTTAACATCTGCTTTCTTTATAACTTGAAAATATTTTAAATAAATGAAATATGTTCAAAATTTGTACTTGAAGGAGTTTAATTTATACCTTTAATTACTTATTTACTTGAAGAAGAATCTAACCTCAACTTCTAATTTGTCTTTTAAGCTATTATAATTATATATATATATATATATAGATAGATAGATAGATGGATAGATAGATAGTTATAGATATAGATATAATTATTTTATAATGTCCGATAAATGTTTTATTCCGATGAAAAACAGAATTTAAATTAGGTTATTTACCAAGCTTCAAAGCATTTATTAACTAACTTAATTATTATTTGTAGGTGATAAAGTTTTCGATGATACTACAAATAAAACCGAATGTGCATTTGCATGTGCTGTGGCGCTTCACAGGAAAAACCGTTTGGTTTGACCACAAAATTTGGTATACATATTTTTTAGAAAAGGGGAATAGGAGCAACACTTTTGAAAATTATTTTATTATTTAAAAATTAAGCGAATGTTGGTTGTTTTCCCACAGACGAAAATATTACTACGCAACAAGGATTTTTACGTCATCGCAACATTCAAAACAATAACAATAATGTTTAATTTATTTCAAACAATAGTAATAAGATTTTTGTAATAGATTATTTTCGATTTATAAGGAATTAAAAAGAAATTAGGCGTATTTTTCATTAATATATATCATTGTTAAAGTGAAATAAGAATCACTTTCAGTGTTACTACAGATATTTCATCATATTCTTTTCTTTAAACTTTTGTGAGAGATTTGTATTATTTTTCATATTGAGTGTGTTTCATTATAAGACCTGCTTTTAAATATCTTTTTAAAATATTGTTACAATTTCAATTAAGGTTTAACTTCAAAACAAGCAATGCTGAAAATCTTTTGATTAGCACATGTTTTTAAAGATTGCTGTTCTTCCTTCTGATGTATTTAGATGTGTAAATATATAAATAGAAAATTAGGAAATTATCTGTTACAGTGAGGAAAACCATACAAAGCTTCTGAAGTAATTTAAGTCCTATGTCTGCCAAAATTTGATATTTAAAAATATTTTGTGGAGAAAGTTGTTAAAGACACAGTTTCAAAAGACATTTAATCGAATTTTTTTCAATCATTATTTGCGATAAACCACTAGTCACCAAACGCGGCAAGTTGCTACGCAAAGATAAATTTAGAATCTAACCTTGTTATATTTATATACGCATCTTTTCATACTTTATTAGTTTCTTATTTATGTCGATGAAATATAACTATTTAAGAATCGCTATCGAGTTATTCTTGATAATATTGTAGAGTAATTTTAATCGAATCTAATTTCATTTATTGACACCATATTTAATAAAATAAATTCTGAAAAATTATTCTCATTTCCTATAATTTTTGAGTGGTTTTACCTCCTCATAGTAAACTCTTGGCATTCTATATGTGTAAAAATGAGTACTCATTTGTTTATTTGCTTGACCTTTATATAATTACTCACCCTTTGTAAGAATCACTTTAAATATAGTACACAAGTGCATTAAAATTTAGGCGGATTAGCTGCAATATAAAATTTTGTTACATGCCCGTTAGAGGAATTATGAAATAAATTTCAATCATAAAATAATGATTTATTAAATATTTATATTACAGATATTCATATGGAAAAGAATGCATGATGATGACAAATATTTAAATTAATTATTTATAAAAGTCAAAATCTTTTTGTTTATACGTACATTTGAACCATATGAAATTCCCCAGACAGATTCAAACAAAATTTTTCACACATATTCCTTTTCCCTAGTCGGAACTACTGCTGTATTAAAATGTTTTGCCGACTCTTTAAAAGGGGTGAAATGGAAGTAGAACAACTTTGATTTTTTTTGTCATAACTTTAGAATTAGAATTAACATTATTGCACAATGATTTTAATTCCCACCATCTTTAAATTTAAAATATTAACTGTTTGAAGACAAAAAATTTTAATCCATTCCTCCAATTTGAATCAATTTATGCAAACTTAGAATAAACACAAAAATAAATACAAAAATCCTTTCAAATATTTTACAGTTGTAAGATGTTCTGCTGATGTTATAAGAAAATTAAAAATCCTTTTTTTAAACACTAAAGCCAATTACAAACACTTTCAAAAAGTGCTCGAATGAAATTTGTTGTTCTGCATAATAATTCCGTTTCGAATTCAATATTGGTTTAAATGCCGGAAGTAAAAAGGATTAAATAAATTGTATTATGGTATTGTTTATTTGCAATAATGGAACTTTAATTTCTTTTAAAGTTAAAGGAAAGTTATTTCTTAGAAAATAAACTGTGGACTCTAAAGTATTCCAACAATATTTATATAAAATTCTGCCACGTTCTTTCTGGAACTCTTATTCTAAAATAATAGTATTTACTGATAATCCCTTCAAAAATAATTTTCAGTTTTATTCTCTCTCTATTTATTGAAAATAGCATATTATAGCAGACCATTGAAAAATCGCATATTATATCAGACCGTATAAATGTTTGCACTATTATCATTGACTGAACAAACTTATAATAATAAAAGAAATTCTTAATTAATTCACTTGAAACACTTCGATAATTACAAACTAATATGATTTTAAAGATTTGAATGTTTGCAGAATTTACAAATGTATCACTAATAACTTTAAACGAGAAATTCTTGAATATGTATAAATTTATTTATTTCGTGTATCTCGGAAACGGCTTTCACGATTCGGATTGAATTTTATATTTAGATAAGGTTTTTCTTTTTATCTATTTAGATGTCTTTCCTGAAAATACGTGATTTTATACACACAAAATATTTTTTATAACTAAATCTTGGCATGTGGCTATACGTGACGTGCATACACGTATGAGCGATGAAGCATAAATTTCACGTTTCCACCAGTAAGTTGCTATAATAAGTATCTGTAAATGTTTCGATAATTATTTCTGGAAACTTTCCATCTGTTCCGGAATTTATTTTCTAGCAAATTAATTATGGAAGTCAGATGAAAGGGTTGTATTCGTTATTTCGAAATGTTTATGGGCGATTAGGTTTCTATCATAATTTAATGCACCGGTGATGTAACTTCAATTCTTCTTTGTTGAATTTGGATTTCCATTATGCAGTTGCCTTTGATCACTGATAAAAGCTATGCATTAGTTCTCATTGTATAAATTTCAAAACTTTTATTTCCTTTGTTTAAATTCGTAGGAATTTGATATATAGAATTATTTGTAATGAGACTAAATGTTTTAAAACTATACTTTGGAGAAAGTGGCATTAAACTTATTTAAAAGTTTAAATACCATTGTTTAGTCAGGATATGTGTATATAATTAAATATCCATCTGCTAATTTCAATTTTATGCAATTCCACATCTATTAATTGATTGGAAAGCTACGTTGTACTTTTAAAATCTAAAAGAATTAAAAGTTATTTAAAAAAAGTATCTATACATCTCTAAAGGGGTTGAGAAGGAGGGATAAAAAGTCTCAAGTTTCTTTTTGAATTAAAGCTTTTTCGATAAAAATGAATCGCTCAATAAGATCTGTTACGCTAAAAGATACTAAGAGCTATTAGCTGAAATCTACTAAAGGCTATTAGCTTAAAAGTAATTGATTTTTATTTATTATTTTTTTTCCTAAAAAATATGAAGACATTTTCTTGAAACATTTGAAGAAGTAAATAAAAATGTTTCCTTTTAAAAGTTTCCCTTTTATTCCCTGACAATATACTCTAAACAAAAACAGATGTTTTTTCCTGAGACGTATGTTATTAATATCAGCCAGAAAAAAAATTACCGATTTTGAAACATAATTCGATTTTTTTTAAATCTATAATAAAAATTGCATCGAACTTTTAAAAGGGTATATGATGTAGATTTTTCAATTTTCTGAATAGTGTTTCTTTATCGAAAGCTGAAAAGATAGTGCTACAATTCTATTGGTTTTTCTATACGCAAAATCATAGACAATCGCTGTAAGTAACGCATCTTGGTTCTCTCCAAATCGGTTTTTAAACAATCATGGTGATGCGGAGGAGATATTCACTACACAGGAGGAAATATACCAGACATGTGTATCGCAAGTACCAGAGAAGAACGGAGAAACGAAGGACTTCTTGTTATAATTATTGAAATAAAAGAAGGGTCACAATGAAAAGAAGATTGACTAGAAAGAGAATCAAAACCTGCTGCAACGGGATTACAATATACGGTATTCTAAATGAAAATACGGCACAACTGTGCGGGACTTCAGCCAATGGTTGATCATGGGAATCAATGGATACAGTTATAGAAGCACCTATGTCAAACGTATTGACGAGAAATCTCTTCAACACGTATAAATACAAGCTGCTGAAAAAAAATTATGATGAGTTTAACCCTTAACTGGAGAGGTGAAATTTTAGGACTTAACTGGGGATGTGCGGTCTACTAGGCCGAATTTCATTTAGACTCAAATTTAATTTTCTAATGAATGTATTAGTTTGAAAAACTTCCAATATATTTTGCAGATATTTGTCTTGATATATAGATATGCTTTAGAAATTTTCTAAAATATATTATCATTGAAGAAAGTAAATGCGTTGGAACATACATTTTCCTCTCAAATTACATATTACAATAACTAATATTCTTGAAAAAGCATATTATTTTTTACTTTTTAAATCATATTTATTTTTACAGTATATGAAGGTATATAGAAGACAATATAATGTAAAATTTAACAAATATATATAAAAAAAATGACAATGGGTAAATTTGGCCCTTTTTTATCGGCTTGTATGACTTTCATAGCATGGTTTTCTAGGGCATTTTAAATATACAGGTTAAGAACTACTAAATAAAGTCAACCTATAAATTCTGCATATATGTCTCTTGGTATACATTATCAAAATACATTATCACTAGAAAAATTAATTATGTTTGAACATACATATCAAAATCAGTTGAATGCGAACTTTCATCGAAAAACTTTTCTGTACAATTATCCTTATCACTAAAATCCCTTTCTCCTTCATTTAAAAGTATCTGGAGCACTGCTTCATAATAGGATCAGTAAATTGCATGATATTTCGTGGCCCAAGTTTTAGCGCCCTCTGCTAAGCCTTGTTTATCACTGGGACACTAACAGGGAGATGCGGTCTTAGAGAGCGCGCTGGAAGAAATAACTAAATTATTTCAAAAAGCATCTGCTGAAATCGGTTGAAAAAGTGCACGTGTATTGAAGGTCACAAAACAGAAGCTACAGGTTCAATCCATTCAAATGAGCTAAAAATAGAATAGGGGTGACAGAAAATCCATCGCTAGCGGTCTCACAGACCGCGCGTCCCCAATTAAGAGTTAATACAAACAGAGCATATAACTTTCGGAAAGACATGATAATAACAGGAGAAACAAGTAAATCAAAAATTAATGGCAAAATCTCTACACTAAGCATGAAACTTATTGAAAGTAAATATCTCAGCTTTAATGCAGAAAAAGCTGGAAGAGAAAGGGGTACTCATAACCTAGTTCGCAAGGGACAAACAAGAAATTTGAAACATCAGAAAAAGACAACAAATTACACGTACAGCTGATATCGAAGATGTAAAAACACTATTAACTAGACATACGGTGAAATGGTTAACAAGTTCACATGTTAACACCATGGATCAGTGATATTACTATGTGCTACGACTATTCATTGCATATAGATTAGGTGTGGTCAAAGCACCCACACAGTTATATTGTAAACAAGTGGAGTTTGCCAAAACCTTTACAATCTAATTTGAAATTATTGTAAATTTGGCGAACAACTGGATTGTGGGGTTTATTGTTTACATTTAATTTAATTTAAATCGTTTACAGATAACTTCATATTCATGATACCATGAAATTATTAGGCAATAAAGTTATACTACTTCAAATATCTTATATATGCTCAATTCGTTCTGAATATGAATCTATCTAATTGATATGACATCATAGTGTTATTAAAACTTCAACTGTCGACTCGTCTATCATCAAAAGTTAACGAAATTGTAACTTCAATTTTTTTTAATTTGCTTTTTAAACTACACTTATTTAATATATATATATATATTTCTTTTTAAGTTTCAACAGTCGAAAGAAATATCAGATGAAGCAAGGGACAGGAAATTAGTTTTAAGGAAACAATGTGATTTATTATTGAAAATATGTAAAAAATAAAAATTGAAAAATCAACAAAATTTTAAAAAGGACGATTTTAAAATAAGTGAAATTTAAAAAACAACAACATTTTTTTTTTAATTTTGTAATGATTAAAAATTTATTAGTGTATAATTGCATTTTTGGAAGTTATTCTGAAAAAAATGAGAAAATTCAAATTGATTTTGAACTAAATAAATTTCGACTTAATATTTAGAAAAAATAGCTCCGAAGTGAGTTTTCTCACTTTCCAAGGTCTACTTACGGCACATTTATTAGTTGCAGATCAAATGGTCTAGTTTGCAGACCATCAACACACGAGCATGTAGATAAAAAAACACATACATATTTTTAGTGAAGACGATTAAATGTTTTATTGTAATTCAAATCCTCACGTTTTAATTAATATATAGTTATTAGTTACACTATTTGCACAATGAACAAAATTTAAATGCCCTTTACGCTCTATAAAATTCATAATTTATATGTTTGTTTGTTTTCATTTTCATTGTGTCCAAGTTGTACGAATTTTACCTAAAATCTACTATAATTATTGAAAAAAATTCTTTAAATTTCATTATAAATCCATTACTTTGCTACCCAAATAATTAATCTTTTATTTAGAGATTGGGGTATAAAATTTCTGGGAGAGCCCGGGACACAAAAAACATCACATTTTGTCAAAAAATGAAAAATAAAATTATTTCTGTCTCTTTAAAATGGCGTTTGAATCATGTTTCCATCTTAATTAGAACGAGAGGTGTAATTATTTTAGTGGTGTGTTGCTTAGAAAATCTAGAACTCAGACAATTGTCATTCTACGTATGCTATAGTAGACGATGAAACGAAAAGGGCCCAAACTCTCGGTGTAAAAAACAACTGTACAAAATTCACCAGATAGAATCGCAAATCCATAATTAGAAACAAAAACAAAGGAATAAAGAGGAACATTTGCTGTCAATTTCTGTATTCTGAGACGACTACTTTTCGGGTGGTTCTATCTCACTAAGGGGATGATGTGCGGACACGGATGGATGTGTGTCATTTCCGGAATTTACTTTGTTGTTAAATGTTAACATCTCCTCCTTTCCTCTTTCCTCTCACCCTTCTTTGCCAAATTAAAACCATCCTAACGCATACGTAAAAGCGTCGATGGTTTTCGAATCCGTTGGCAAACAATAAGCGATTCCGCAACACTGCAGCTCAATAGAACCTAAACCAAAACATATAATATGGTGTGCTGAGTCTGAATCTTGGTGCTTCTTTAATCGAGCCCTGGTGCTGAAGCAAGAATCCACTACTCAGAAGACAGCCATTAAATCTCTTTTGAGAGAAAATGTTGTAGCCAAAATGATGCGCATTTTTTAAAGGCTTGCCTCAGATAGTCTGGTAGAAAGGTGTTCAAATTTTAAACGAGTTTCTTCAAGATTTCTTTCTTTCAGATTGTTATAAGTCAATAACCGTTAAATATTAAAGAGTGAAATTTGGAACATAGCTTTCTTTAAACATTTTACTTTAATTTTGATTCAGCAAATAAAAAAAAAGATTTTTACTTCGAAAGATTTGACTTTTTTTTTTAAAGTGTCTTAGAATTTTTAGAAATTTTTATTCAAATATTTATATTTTTTATTGAAACAATATTTTTTTTAAATTACTGAATGAAATTAAAGATCATATATTTGTGTTTAATTTTTCAAAAACAATTTTGCAAATTGACTAATTTTGAGTTTTAGCGATTTAATATAACCTAACCTTTTCTTTTAAAAAATTAAACTAAAAAAAAACTTTAAAATTTCTATGTTGTAATTTTGCATATTAGTTAAAGGGCTAATAAGCAAAAAAAAATTTATAATTAATTAATACATTTTTTAATGTTTCACGGAAACTCTTAAGTTAAATTATTATTAAAGGATATGATTGCTGTTACTTATGGCACTTACAAGTCCGCAAACGAAATCAGCGATTTAAGCACAGTTTGTGCAACTGCTTTTGAGGGGTAAAGGCCTCTGACTACCGAAAGACAGAAGTCTGACTTCTAGCTCTTCTGAAGATGACAGTCACACACTCGCTTGCACACCTTCTTTTAACATTCACACACCTGGCAGATAGAACACACGGTAAAGAACAACCAGGCTTCGAACACGGGACGCGAAGATCAAGGTAAAGACGCGTTACCCCTAGATCAGGACGCCTTCAATTATATACGAAAACATCCTTTGAATTGAAGGATGATTTATTGAAGAATTTTGCTTGATATTCAAGAATAACTTTATATCAAATGTAAATATTTAGCCATTTTTTCCTAATTATATATTCTTTATCTGTATAAATTCCTTTATAGCCATAATCTGAGAGCTATATAAAACTCCTATCTGTTGTTTCTAAATAAAGCAGAATTTCACATCGAATTCTTTATTATATGTTGCGGAAGTTTTTATTATTTGTTAACGTGCATTTTTTCCATGCGATATACAAACATATTTATGCTTTTTTAAGCATTAGAGAGGAATATTTACTCTAAATTAAACAAAAACTTCATATATTCCAACTAGCCGTTTTGTCGAAAATATTGAATTTTTCATTTGATACTTTTGATTTGTTAAGAGTTTCTTTAAAAAACCGTCCGTTTTAATCTCGGTTCTGCGAACATTATTTCGGAAATTTCAGTTATTTTTAAACATGTATGTTTTGTATATGAATGCTGTATTTGCATATTTAAGTGCTATTTTTTTACTTAATTTTATACTATGAAAAATATTCGAGAATTAAAAACAAAAGCATATTTTTTTGTTCAAATTCGGCATAATAATTTCATAAAATTTTTCGTTGTTCCTGAAATACAAAATAAGCTATTTGTTCTTTAAAAAAATAATTATAATTGCTTTAATGCTTCATAATGTAAAAAAAATACTAAAACTTACTAATTATTTATCAACAAAACCTCGGTATTTTTAAAACTGGATAGACACATAGTTCATTGTTTTGTTTAGGATCTAAATTTAAATTATCTTCATGACTTAGAGCAAATTATGGATCTTATAAACTTATGAACTAGAGTGCTTTAACTTTATACTTCCCAATTTTTTAAACATTTGTGGCTGTCAGAATTTAGATTTTTTTTCATAAGATTTTTGAAATCATTTTTAAACAACGATTGAAATATACAAATGTAATGACATTTTAAAATCTGATTTAAATTTTAGTTATTTTCCAATTTTTATCTTTATTTAGCTAATATTAATTTCATTCTATAATGTTCTCCTATTTTCTAATCCAATTGCACTTTTTTTATTTAATAAATTCTACGCGAATTATATGAAAATACTGAGTTCAGAATTTTCGCGCCCTCCAAGTCAAGGAATAAAATCCACATTTCTTACAACATTCTTTTAAAGATACATCAGCCACATGTTTCCCTTTCCTAAGACTACATGTGTAAAAGAAATCATTATCAAAATCTCTTAGCAAAATCCCTGAAGGGAAAATTGCCTTTCTCTTTTGCTCTTGTATTGTGATATAGACTGACTCATATTTTAAAATAGTTTATTTTTTGTACAAATTGTGCCTTCCGAGATGAAATAGATTGATTTTAAATTTCAAAAATCTCTTCTTCTCGGTCAGGAATCTACTAGAACATGTTTACATAAATATACTATAACGTTTTTCAAAAATAATTTCTTCCATACATAATCATATCTCGACATATTTCACTAATGCAATCGATCAGATTTTCGATTCTCCGTGGAACAAATTTAAGCTGTCTTACAGATTACAGCTGTAGAAAAAAAGACAAATAAATACAGATTTTCGAAAACTTATTTCTTCATTCTGACACAGCAGAAAAATAATTCAACCGTTTCCTAATCTTTGATGTAATTTTCCACCTCATATAATTGACCCATTTATCAACTGAAGCGAACAGAACGTCTTGAACTGTAGTAAATATTTCTGAAGTGTGTTATGAAATGTTTTCATGTTGTTAGATATTATTTTTATAAATGAGTTTTTAAAAATATTTCATTCGGACCTGCACAGCACAGAATATTGCAAAATATGTCAGAATATTATACAATATTATATAATATTGTTCAATCTTTTACAATGCTATATATTATTGATAGTTTATTATCATATAGTATTATGCACTATATGGTTTATTGGGGTAATGGTTAAAAATAAAGAAAAAATCATCGATGTCTTTTTGATATAAAATTTATTTTGAAAAGTTCCTGCGTTTCTTTTACATTAAACTTAGAACCCTTTCCGAAATAAGTTCATAACTTCACTTTGAAATAAGTTCATTTTCCAAAAATTTACCAAAAAAGTTTCTCTCCTCATAATAAAGGAGAATATGCACGTATTATTGATATACAGAAAAAAATTAAAAATTAATCAAAATTATAAATAACATTTCTATTTTAAGAAATAATTTCGATGTTTCTTCCAATAATTGCCACAAATGATATAGCAGAAAATTACTTTTAAGCCATTTCAAAATTTTAAAACTTATATTTTTAATGAAAAATTTTTTACACTATACAGTATTTAATTTAATTTAAATAATTTTTAAAAATTATCTTAAAGAATATTTAAAATAAATATATCGCTGTTTTGAAGAAACTCAAAATCGTTTTCTTTTCTGATACAAATACTTTTTCCTTTTTCTTTTATTTCTGACTAGCCGCCTTTGGCGACCGGCCGGTTCCGAAGTATTACCGCTCACTACAATTTTCAATTAAATATTTTAAGTAACTGGTCTCTTAATAGATTCTCAAACAAAACATTTTTAATCTTCAAATTTTGATAGTCATACCAAATTTATACTGTTGTTTAGATCGTTTCTTTCAATTTACTATATATATTTTGCTAATTTTTTGTCATTTCCGGTAAAACTTCAACTTTAATTTAAAGTGGAAATGATGAAATTGCAATTAATATAAAGATATTTTTAATAACACCAAGCGTTTTATTTTATTTATCATCTTTATTGTTATTTATTAATTATTATTATTATTGAATGTGAGTATTGCAAACAGAATCGCTCGTTATTTAAGTCTTATGTTAACTACAAAATATTTTTCATAGTTTATGTAATATCTCAAACAATAATTCAACAAAAATTTCTGAGATTCAGTATAAAATTCAGTTTTTAGTTTTGCTTTCAAAAGGATTGAAATGAAATCAATAATAATATTTTATTCCTGCTTATAAATATATTTCAAAAATTATGAAGTCTAAATTTAATGCAGTAAGGTATCATATTCTGAGAAATATTCTGGATACACCAAATTTTAAATAAATGAATGAATGTTTCTATTTTCCACGATCAACTAAGACTTATTTATGAAGTTTTAAATGTTAAAAATTTAGAAAAACTCAACATTTTCATAATCTTAGGCCAATTAATCTTGAGAAGCCTGCGCGCTTATTGGCGTATTTTCTTTGAAGCGATCGATGGAAAATCTAAAATCATCCTTTTTTTATTGAATAATGATATTCAAATTTTCCTAAATCAGTCAGTTTAAGTGATTGGAAATTAACTCTTAAAAGTCAGTGATTTAGTAGTTTGGAAATTAATTCTATGACCACCATAAAATCTGTGCTTTCTCTTTTGGTGTATATATTCTCCTTAATATCCGCTCGAATAAAACATCACATACAAAAGTACTACATAGAAGAAACACATCAAAAGTAAACATAACATTTCAATAGTTGCCAAAAACAAAAGAGAGAAAAATGCAATTAATAAACAGACGATATTTAGAAAAGTACAGATATTTAGACTGGAAAATGAAATTATCTGAAATTAACCACAGCGCAGACGATATTTACAAAAGTAAAAATATTCAACCCTGAAAAGGAAAATATATGAGTTATTCCATCAATAAATGCCATAAGTTTGTTTATATCTTCATAGATCATAAAATAATTTTTCTTGAATTTATTTTTTAGAAAAATTAATATTTCATATTTGTTTCATTTCCTACAAACACGTGCCGAAAATTATATTTTTGCAGATTTCATTTCCAAAAAGATTTAATTTATTTTGAATTGGAGCATTAATTAATGTGATGGCAACACTTTGAAAAAAGCTAATTTTTTCCCATGAATGCGAAAAGTGCTTAATTTCAATTTTTTTTACGAAAAAAATTATTGAAAAACATAGTTAAAATATTTATTTAAAAATTCATTAAAAATAGAAATTTAATTTTAAGATTAAAACATTAGTATCATTTAAAAGATAAATTTTAAATAAAAGATCTTTAAATAAAATAAAAGATCTTTAAATAAAATAAAATAAAATAAAGATATAATAAAATAAAAGATCTTTAACTTCATGTAAAAATCATTTTTGTGCGGTAATATTTTCAGAAGTTATAGCAGAAACACGCCAAAATTTCGCGTAATTTTTAAATAAATAAAATTCTAGTTAAAAATTTGAAAAAATAACCCCCAGGTGCACATTCCCGGCCTCCAAGGTATACACGTGCCAAATTTGGTAGCTGTAGGTTGAATGGTCTGGCCTGTAGAGCGCCAACATACACACACACACACACACACATTGAGCTTTATTATAAGCATAGATATAGATAGAAGATAAAGAAAATACAAAGATATGACTTATTTTTTCATGACGATTTTTTTTTTGTTGGACATTATTTTGTAAAATTTTAGTAGAAATCTTATTGAAATCAGAATTAAGGTGCAACCTCACAATGAACCACTGATAAAAATGTTTTCTAGTGCGTTTACTTATGAATAGTTTTTGCAAGAATTTTTTTTTACTTTCTAAAATTTAATTATTTTCATTTCAAAGTTTAAATTTTAAGTGGGTTGATCAGATTCAGTGAAATATATATTGAAATATATACAATGAACAGATACAAATAAGGTGTAAGACATGTATAGTTTTACTCGTTATCTATGAAAATGTGGATCTTCAAAATATTTAGATGCAGAAGGTAATAAAAGCCAATTAGAAGAATTTTTTATTTAAAAATTCAGTAAATATCAATCTCTGCAAACCAGTTTATCTTTAAAAATAGCTAATAAATAAACTCTTGTATATTTCACGTATTAATTAAAGTATTTAAGTATTTATTATTCCTTTTAAGTAATAAATTAAAACAGATAGAAATTTTTCATCTTTCATAATTAGTATCTTAATCGTTAATTATTTTTGGTTTAATCAATTTCTATTTTAATTGTTACATTCAATTCCATTATTCATTTAAAATATCACTTTCACTTCCTTTTTCTCATATGTTTTGAAGCGAATAAATTTGATAAAAACATATTTTTTTTAATGCTCTAAAAATTGGAGTTTTATATTTAATTTATTTTCTGTTTTCTAATCTTCTATTTATAATTCAACATTTGAAAATTTCTAAATCAGTTTTTCAAATATCCATTACAAATAAAATTTTGTGTAATTTAATGAATGAATTCTAATTATAAGTTTTTTAAATACACATATTACTTAATTATATCTCTTGACATCTTAGAAATAATTTATTAACATAGATAATATATAAGTCTGCAGAATCTTCCCTTTTTACAAGGAATGCATGGCGCTGCTGTCGCACGCAATAGGAATTTTACATAATCTCACTCGATATGCAAATTTCTTCCTTTGTATGCGACAGCAGCGCCGATTTTTCTCCTATTGGCAACTTTTATTATTATTTTTTTTTCTGAGGGATTTATTTTCCCATGCCTTCCACAGTATGTATATGAAATGTGGTTTCAATTCATCCTTTCGATTTAGCTGTTGAAGCTGCCAATCAGGGAAAATTATTTTATGGTCACCTTGTATCAGATTTCAAGTTCTGACCATTTTTAGTCGTACTTGAATGTTTAAAAAATGGGATTCTTTAACAAAACTATTTTATTAGATGGCTTATAATTGTATTGGGAATGTGAATTCCAAGTTTCATTTTGATAAACCGAGTATTACATGCTTGAGATTTGATTGGATATTAGATTCTCGTGATTTCGATAGATATTACATGCTCGTGTTTGTAACTTTATATTTAGACAATTAAATGAAAAAATCAACAATTTGAATTTCCGTGGATTAATATTTAATAATCATTTCGAAATAAAACATTTTCACCTCAATGTATTTTTAATATGCTGCATACAGGATGTTTTAAAATTTCAATCCCATTTTTTGGAATCCATTTTAGAACTTACCTTATGTTCCCATTAAATATTAAACTAAATAAAAATTTAACTTTTGCTTCTTAATTCTTATATTACTGCTTCGGAAAAAGCAAAGTTTGCTTTGAAAATTTTGCATGTAATAATGTATCATTGCTTCCGTATAAGCAAAGTTTGCTAATTCCTTAGCACTGACGCATTAATGATGCATCAACTTAAACCAGCAATGAGATTAAAATTCTGTATTACACTTCCTTTAATTTAATTAAATTTAATACTGCAAGCGTTAAATTGGTCTCTTTTAAAATTCTGAGTATGTGCTTATTTTTCAAATTAAATTAAAGATAATTTTTATAAACAATTGTGTTTAAAATAAAGGGATATAAAATTTCTTTATAGCTTCAATATTTTTTATACTAAATAATATATAGAAAATGAACCTAAACACCCTTGCTTTAAATACAAATCTTGTTGTGACCCAAGATGTGCAGATAATTCGAGAAATGCTATACAATTAATCCTGATATGCATAGATAAATAATTTAAGGTATATGGCAATATTTGGGATGCATTTTTTGAAGAAATTTAAAATGTGTTAAATGACAAAATTATTTTGGAAACTGGAATAGAAATATGTTTCTTTTTAATTAAAAATAGGTATAAAGCAACAGCCATTTGAGTTTGAAAGTTTATAAAATGATTTCAAGATTCTTCAGGGGATTTAAAAAGTATATTAACAAGTTCTAGAATTAAAGTAAAAGAACTGAGCACAAATATTTATAGATTTTTTTAAAGTTTTCAATAAAGAATTTTAAACAAACAAAAAGTTTTAAAATAAAACTTTGTTGCAAAAACATATTTTTTTAATGAAAACTATCGTCTGCTAATTTAAGTACAAATCTTGTTGTGACACAAAATGTGCAATAATTCTACACAAATAATCCTGACAAGCTTAGATGAGTAATTTTAGATATTTGATAAAATTTAGAATTAAATTTTGAAGAAATTTTAAATCGAATTACATGCTAAAATTATTTTTAAAATTGGAAAAGATATATATATATATATATATATAATATGATTACAAATAACGTTTTTTGTCACAGAGCATAATTTTTGGAATTAGAAATATCGTTTGCTTTTTTTTAATGTATTTTCTTTCAAACTGTGGAATGTAAACGAATTTTTGCTTTTTGATTTAGCCGGAAAAATATTTCTATGCAATAATTCAAAATAAATTCAAATTTCTTTTGAAACATAAGAGATAAATTCAAATTTCTATTCTAAAAAGAAAAAATTTCAAACTTAATTTTTCAAGCGCAAAATAAATGATGGAATGAATAGAAGAAAAAAAACGTTCAATATTACTTCTACATGCAAAATAGTCTTAAACGGATCATTTGAAAAATGATAATATTGTTTCAAATATTTTTAAGGTGAAATCACTTCTTACAAGTAAAACTCCGCACATGAAGATATAGATTGAAAATCTTTAAACATTCAACAGCAACAGTAAATAAATAATTAATTAAAATCGCCTGTCGGAAATTTCAAGTTATAATGTGAGAGCATTATTTTTTCTTCTAAGTGACGTTTTACCAATCCTACAGGAAAAACAACTTCATGTTCCGACATGACACATATTTCAAAATCATCAACATTTAGAATAGCGACGCTTTTTGACTATCAAAATCAGTCGAATTCTAAAATTTTTTTCCTGAAAGTCAATTCTTTTTACTTGAAAAACCTTTTTTGAGCCAGTTTGAAATAATCACTTGACTGTCAGATTACGCATGCGTCGATATTTAATAAATGATTTTTTTCCCGTCTCTAAATCGTTCGATTTCCAAAACCTTTTCTCGAGTCCAGAATGTTTTTTTTGTTTTTTTTAATATCTGGAATGATTACGCAACTATTGTATTGCGCAATCGTCAAAGTTTTGAAAAGCGATGCTATTTTATTTTATTTTTTCTATCTCAAAATCGTTCAAGCTCCAGAACTATTTTTGCCAGCAGGAAAAATTGAAAATTAAAAAAATATATTATTATTATATAACTTTCGAAACATTCCCTTCTGTTCGTGTTGATTCCCTCTTCTTTTTCCTCCTCGGGCGACAACTTCTTACGGTCTTGCTCTTTATTGGCCAGACAGGAGAATCAGGTGTATGGCAGACATTAGCGCCAAGTGCTAACTTTTTGTTGTCCGCAAGTCATCAAATGAAGTAACTTTCTTTATCATTTTCTAATAACCCAAAAATAGAAAAATTGATGCTTCAAATCGATAAATCGCCAATTTTCTACAAGTGCGTTTTGAGGCTTCAATAACCTCAAACCAAACCAAAATCGTGTTCTCACATGATAATATAGCGAGATTCAAAATTTTAAAAGTTCAAAAAGGATAATAATCACCAGCTTTTGTAAAGACATGTGGATCAAAGTAAAATATTTTGTAGTATCTTGAAAAAAAACGATTTAAGAACGGATGAATGGTAATAGATTGTGGTAGTTGAAGAAATTTGGAACAGCATAAACGACAGAAGCAAATATTGATCTATTTACTTTATAAAACGATGAGCAAAAAATGTGCAATTCTGATTTCGTTAGTCCAAAGAATTTGTGGAAACGTTTTATGATTATCACAGAATTCTCTTACAATAGGAAATCAACACAAAAGAGCGTTAAAATCAAATATGTTGGGGCATTCCCCGTTTTCCACACCTGATAATTGGCATTCCGACCAGATGTACCGCCACCTGTTAACCTCCACACATCGTTAAATGCATCCGGATTGCCAGATGGGGGATCCCCTTCACCAGTAGAACCATTGTGCCGGGTCATTAGTTGTATCAAGATAAAGAACCAGATTTGCGTTTCGTCGTTTCAAAGTGATCCCTCATGTTTTCAAGGGAAAATGAACGTCAAACTATCCAGATGATAAATTTTCTTTCCATTTGAATGGAATTAACATGTGTTCGGGAAGGGTCAATTTCAAAGATGAATCATTAACATTCTTCCCAAGATCGACTGCAGACCATTGAGGAAGCATTGCTGAACAGCTATTGGGTGATAAGGAGCTCAAGTGCCCCAATGAGAAAATGAGAGGTGGAGATTATATGGAAATAAAATGCGGTATTTTTTGAAGAGAAAGAGGAGAGCAGTGAGGATCGTTTGAGGGAGGAGTCGGAGAGATGGTGTGCTGGAAGGTGTTTCTGATTTTGTGAGAAGCGTCGTGTGACTCGGACTTCTGTGTTAAGATCCACCTGATAAAAATTGGTGGAATTTTGGAGCTCTCCTTGGAGTAGCCGTTTGAGCTAACAGTCTGTTAGCTTTTTTTGTGGTGTTTATTCTCCGAATTGATCCATGAACTATTTCAAGACTAACTTTCAATTTTTGTGTAAATTTTGTACATCATATTAACTTAGATGAGAACAAATTGTTCTTGTGTACATATAATGTGTAAATAAAATCATTTTTGTTACGCTACTCTCTTATTTGATCCGTAAAAATCAAGACATTATAATGTATTACTAACAAAAAAGATTTACGTCTGATATTTATAGAAGAAATTCCATTTCTAAAGAAAGCTGTAAATCATATTTCGAAAAGTATCACTGTATTCGATGAAAAAATTGAAGGCTAAAACAGGTATTAAAATTCTAAAGTATCCCTACAAACTCCTTTGAAGTTTTTCTATAGGTCTATTATACCTTTATCAATTGAAAAGAGATCGTTATAAGAGAAATTGACCACGATTTGTTCAATATGGAAAACACTGAAAGAAGAGTGGTAATAAATAGCATTGAAAATATTTCTCCCAATGATATACATTTCCATTGGCCAAATCCTTCCATCCTGAACATACCGGTCGTGGTGACCTGATGGTATGGTGTCGGCATTGGAACCGGAACTTCCAGGCTCGAGACCAGATTCCACAGAAAAACCATCGTATAAAATGGCTGGTGAGTTAAATCCATCGGTGCCAAGCGTCCTCCTTTTGGTGTGGTGTCGAAGTTTAGAGAGGATGTGGCAGTTCAGGTGTCGTCCTTGTCATCTGACTGTGGTTCAAAATCGTGGGATCCGTCTAGTTTTGTTTTAAAGAGAGACATTATTATAACTGAACTGAACTTCAATCACCAACAAAGGAAATAGAATGGATTGGTCATGGTATAGTCCATTTCCAGTGACTTAATAAATGACTTTCAATCATGTACATGGACACGAAGACTTATTGCATAGAAAAAATATGAGAGATAACACATTTAAATATAGTCATTACATTTTAATAATTCATTGGAAAACAGCGTACTTTCTTCTAAAAATGCAAATACATTCTTTATCTCTATTCGATCGTTATAATTTATGGCTTGACACCTAAATAATAAGAGATTTTAAAAATTTTTTTCATTGTAAAACATTAAAACAACCGCAAAATTTTATAAAACGAGTATATTACTTGATCCGGAGTTCAAAAAATATAAACATACTGATAAATTATTATACTAAATCTGAAAAATACATCATTGTGTTTTAATTCATGCATTTTTACAAGAAACATTTAGCAAAATTTTGAATTTGGGGGGAAAAAAAAAGACTTCAATGATACAAAATAAAAATGCAAATTCAAACTATGCAAATATAAAAATAAGTTATTGTGTTTACACTCATGCAAATGAAAAAAAAAATCGAAATATCGAAAGATCCCCTCTCAAATTTTCTTCAAAATAAATATTTATGCTCTAGATGCTAAGATCGTATATCAAATTTGAATTGCCTAAGTATTTGCGCTTCTGAATGATTGTGTTCACATACATCTAAAAGTACAAACTTAAAGACGGGTTTAATGCAAAATTTCAAAGATGTTTCCCATTTACATGTTAGAATTATGTGCTAAATTTTATTTATATAGATCCTTATATATTGCAGTTATCTTATTTTCTTGCATTCGAACAGAGTGACAATCATGCTTTTTGTTAGATGCATTTCATAGCCTACAAAATTGTTACATACTAAAAACTACATACCAAATTGTTTCTATATAACTCAAAGCGTTTTTGAGTCAGGTTCATAGACGGAAAAACATGATTACAGAAATGTGTTTTTTGGATTCAGGGAATTTGAAAATCTGGGAATTCATCAAAATTTTTTTAAAAAAAATTAAAAATATGCAATACTTTTTTGCAAATTATGTATATGAGAAGAATAAATAAATAATTAAATGGAAAAAAAGTAAATAAATTTAAAATAATAGTTACTGTTTGTTGAAGAGTTAAAAATGTTATAATTTATCCACAGAAGTCTTAAAAATTAACTTGTAAATGATAGTCTCATTGCTAATAATTATTTAATTTTTTTTCCTTATTATGTCAAGATTATCATTAAGTTAATTTAGTTTGACTGAAATCCTATTCTGAAGCATCAGTAAGACAATTAAAATACATAATTCTCAAATTTAAAAGTGACCACATTACAGAAACGTCGATTTTTCTGGTAAATTTCTTCTTCAAACTATCTCACTGCATTTGTAAGAATATACTATTTCATATACCATGGATATAAGCTAAATTATGGGTAGAATTGTGTATCCATCCTACAGCCGACAAGACCTAAAACTGAGACAGTCAACAAGATATTTCGTAGCCATATTTGCCAGGAAATTAATCAAACCAATGATAGTAAAAAGAATACTCAGAAGAGGATTGCAATACTTCTTTGTAAACGATGCATACGATAAAAAAAATAAATAAAAAAATTAATTTAATTTAAAAAATTCAAAATGAGTTAAAATGGCTTGATTATATTACAAATGTTTCAGCAAACTTTTTATAAAACTAATGAAATAAAAACATTATATGAGAAGTTCGAAATTATAAAACTCAAATTTATTAATGTGGAAAATATAAAACTAACCTTCCTTTAGCAATATCACCTTAATATATTCCTTAATTTGTTTTAATAATATGAGAAATACACTTTTGAACTTATTCCGAAAATATTTTAATAATCTTCATAGATTTTGTTATTCTTATTTAATAACACTTTGAAATATATCTTTAAATCTCGGATCCATCTATATAATTTTAATTAAAGAACGTTATGAATCAATCAAAGATGAACTAAATAAATCTTCGCATTCACAAATAACAAACAAATATCAGTAAAATATCTTATTAAAAGTGAAACGTTCATTTAAATAATCCTTGCCAAGGCAAAGTTTAAACTCTTAATTACTTCAGCATCAAATTCTAGTGTTTAATTAATAAACTCGATACTTTAACTATATTTCTGTGGATGCAATTGCCTAGAATTTCTACTTTTACCTAGGGAATTGACTAGATGCTCGCGTTGTTAGTATTACAGTAGGGATTTGAAATTCAATATGTCCTTAAGACTCGTAAATACACTATTTGTATTTTTGCAGAAGACTTTCGTTGTTTATACCATAATACAAAGTTTTGATAATTAATAAAACTTAAGCAAAAAAGTGTGCAAAACTTAAGCAACAGGTATGCTTTTTGCCATAACTTCACGAGAAATCATCTGAGAGACATGAAATTCAGAAATGAGATACAGCATTTTGTTCTGAAAGAATGACGAAAGCATAGTTGCGCAGAAATGAATACAATGCAAAAAAAGGCTTTATTGAACTCATAGTATCGTTACACATGATTGTCTATCCAAGAGGAAGAACAGCAAGCAGTTGTTCCTTAGTATGTGATATGCCCTCCCCTTACTGCAATGGTTGCTTCGCACCGTCTCCCCATACACCAGATTGTCCAACAGTTCTTGAGGTAAGAGTGCCCATTCCTAAATCAGCATCTGTTTAAGTTGTCGGGTGTTCCCAGGAGGATGTAATCGTGCCGCAAGGCGTCTCCCCAAAGCATCCCACACATGTTTTATCGGATTTATATCAGGGGAGCTCGCCGGCCAATCCATTCGAGTGATATCATCACTTTCCAGGAGCTCCTCAACAGCATGAGTCCTGTGTGGCCGAGTATTGTCATCCATAAAAACGAAGTCTGATCCAATGGCACCTCGGAACAGACGCACATGGGGAAGGATCACCTCCTGACAATAGCGATCCCCAGTTACAGAACCTCTGTCGAAAACGTGGAGCTCTGTTCGCCCGTTCATCATAATGCCTCCCCAGACGACAACTCCAGGACCACCGAAGCGGTCTCTTTCCGTGATGTTACTGGGATGAAACCGTGTCCCGACCTCTCTCCAAATCAACTGGTTTT
>JAPMOR010120368.1:377645-392913 GCA_026543865.1 Argiope aurantia | reverse complement strand
TTCTAATGGCTCTACGCAGATTTGTAGCTAGACGAGGAAGATGTTCCACAATATACTGTGATAACGGCACTAACTTCGTCGGCGCTGCTAATATTCTCAGTTCACTCGACTGGAAAAAAGTCATAAGACATGGTACTGTCAATGCCATTGAATGGAAATTTAACCCTCCAACCGCTGCATGGTGGGGCGGATGGTGGGAGAGGCTGATTCGAATCATGAAAGATCTTTTAAGAAAAGTATTAGGGAGAGCCTCTTTAACCCAGGAAGAAATGACAACTATTTTGTGCGACTGTGAAGCCATTATAAATTCCAGACCCCTGACCTACATCTCGGAGAATGATACAGATTTCACTCCTATCAGTCCGTCTATGTTTTTAAAAGATATTAAAGAATGGTCAGTTCCTGACCTTGATGTAGCTGAACACAACAGTCTGAATAAAAGAATTAAATACAGGCAAGTTATTCGAGAGGATCTCAGAAAAAGATTCCGTTCAGAATATTTAGGACAACTAGTTCAAAAAGGAACGACCAAGAAAATTAGACCAATCTCCGTTGGTGACATAGTGCTTATAGGAAGTGATAACATAAAGCGAATTCACTGGCCTTTGGGAAAGGTCTTGGAACTACTTCCTGGCAGAGACAAGAGGGTACGACTTGTTCGAGTGAAGACAGCTAGTTCGACTCTATTACGGCCTGTACAGAGAATCTATCCTTTAGAAGTAACATCATCCGCAGAGATTTCTTCTAAAATTATGACAAAGTGTTCTTCAATGACCCAAACTGCAAGTGATACCAACCATGATGAGGTGGATATTAGATATACGAAATCTGGAAGGAAGATACAAGTGCCCGATAGACTAAAATTTTGAACATTTGGAATTCATTTTTTTCTTTTGACTCTAAGATTAAATAAAAAGTCTCTAAATTAGACATATAAGATTTTGATTATATTCTATAATCAAAAGGTGGGAGGATGTTAAGATCACGTGATATTTATTTTTATTCTCGTATAATTAATTGGATAATTCATTTATTATTTGTTTAATTTCACGTATTTGATATTTACTTTATTCAAGTGATATTTATTTATATTTTTTATCGTCTGCTATATCAATTTGATTGTTTGTTCTTATAAAAAATTGGCAACATGTAAAATATCGTTTGATGCACAAAAAATGTTTAGAATAATTAATTTTATTTTTTTGTAGTTCTAAAGATTTTGAAAAATATGTTGCTTGGAGAGCTCGTAGCTCAAGTAACAAATAAACAACGTATATTTCTTTTTTAATCCAGTGTTTTTATTTGCGCAGCATTTGAAAAGTTAATATCCTGTTTTTTATATTCTAGTAATTTCTATTTGTTACATAAAATTTCTGGCGTCCGCGACAGGACTTTATCTCTTTGAAAAATGTTTAAAGCTGTGATAGGATTAGCTGTGATAGGATAGGATTGTTACATGTACAGAATGCGATAGTTTCATCATAAAACAACGTAAAAATATCTGCTTCTTATATATTTTTTAATATAACAAATCAAAATGCTTTGTGATGCCGAGATCTATAAATGCACGACCGTTAATTGAGAACACGCAGAAAAAAAAGAAATCTTAATAAAATTACTCCAAAATTAGCAGTATGTTGAATAATTGCAATGAGTTAATCTTAATTTAATAAAATAAAAACTTATATAGTTAATTTAATGTTATCTTCAAAATTCTCTATAAAAGATTCTGGCGTATATTATATCTTGGCATAAAAATTAATATTAATGGCTTAATAAAGGAAAAATACATTTTCGTACAATATCACTTTATTGAAGATACTACACAAAACAAAACAGACTTAACTATGAAGATTAGAAACGCTTTATAAAAACTTATAAGTTTTCAAATGCTAATTCATTAGTTACATTAGTTATCAGGTTTTAAAACATATCCACGCAATACATTTGGGTATATATATATATATATATATATATATATATATGCGCTTTACACGTCATTTGGTTTTATAAATAAAATTGAGTCTGATTGTGAGAGTTCTCATTGTTACCAATCGACACTGTCTCTAACGATGCACGATCTTTCATTTTTCGTTAAATGTTATTATGAATGCGATAGCATTGAACAACGTGCTTTGCAAAAGTATAGTTCAGTAAAAGGCAAACGCCGAGGGGATGGCTAAGAGCTGTAATTGAGAATTCAATAATTCGATTTAATTTGCTATCATAAAATGGTGGACGCCACATTGAACATGCTTTGTAACACATTTCAGAAACGATTAAACACATTTTAAAACAACGTCTTCATGTCCTATTTTGTTTAACAATATTGCATACAGCGCCATTTTCTTCCTAGTGGTAAGTTTTTTTGTTGTTTTTTTTGAGTAAAAGAAATTTCCATGACCTTTATTAAACATTTACCAAGATTTATAACATTTGGGCCAATAGTTTTCATTTGATGACCATTTCAAAGGGGGACTTTAATTAAACCACTCTGTATAATAGATACTCGATTCTACGGAAATTAGTAGTAAAAGGTGTCCCAAAATTAATTTATGATGGAAATTTGCTACCATTCATGCAGTAAAGTGTTGACAGCCCTTTTAAAAAAACCTATTTTTTTCTTTAAATTATTATATTTTTATTGAATCGTAAAGTGCAGAGGACAGTAAGGCAAGTTTGGAATAACACATAAGGCAAATGATCTCCGCCGCTTTGTCGAAATTTCTCAAGACCATGCTGCATAAATATGACTGAATTTCGTTAACGATGCAGCGTTTAATTTAATCCTTCAATGCACTCGTGCTTGTGGACTTGTTGGCATAGACCTTTGACTTCAAATGACACCATAAAAAGCTACCCAATGGTGCTAAATCCCACGATTTAATGGGCCAATTCTCAAATTTTCGAAGTATGGCAGCCATATATCCATCATGTGGCCATTTAACCATTATGTGGAAGCCATTTATTATTATTTATAAAATGCTATTCAAAAAAGAAAACTCGTTGTTCTATTGCGTACCCCTCCATTATTACTAAACCTAAACTACCAGCTGTCAAATGTTTTTTAATAGGGTTGCCAAGACTTTATTGCCCGAATGGTGGCAGATTTGAATCTTGCATTGATTTTCGGACACACTTTACGACGAATTTTCGTAGAATAGAGTCTTTAAAATGTAATCTTCTGATCTAAACAAGTAATATAAAAAAGTTTTAAAGTTAATTCCTACTTTCGCAAGAATTGAACTCGCGTTCTTCACCTTCACGGGCAAATTGCTGAAATCCTTGCATTTTACCGATTAAGCTACTGCCTTTTGCCATCGATTTTTATTACAAAGACAGCTAATACTGTATACATTTGACAGCTAATATACTAAAACATTTGACAGCTAATACTCTATTTAAAGTATTAAAAATTAATTAAATTTAATAATTAATGAATTAATATTTGAAAAAACTGTATTAACATCAAGTATCATCCACTACAAGTTTAAAAAAATAGTATTTGATTTTGAGTTGAAGAATAAAAGGTATTTTATTAACTATTGAAGATTTGAACAAGATATATAAATACCTACAGTGGCTCAAAAAATTGAGAGTACACCTTACTTTTACTTGATAAATCCGACTTTCAATATAAATAACACAATACAGAGAAGTGCAAACATGTTTGCGTTTTTACACATAACAAATGGTTTAATTTAGAGTACAAATAAAGAAAAATAAACGAAAAAATTCTAAATTGAAAAGTTTCAGAAGCATTTTAAATAAACATGCGTAGAATTTTGCCTCAAAAAATTGAGAATACACCAATGAAATTTTTGCAATATCACGCATAGAAACAAAGTGTCACTATTAAGTTGCATGTCTTTTGGCTCTTAAAACGGCCTCTAAACGTCATAGTACCGATTCGATCAATTTTTGGTGGTATCTGAAGATATTTTACCCGATTCTTCCTGCAACATTTGTTTTAAATTTGTTATGTTTCTAATTTTGGACCACTGCTTCGAGTGTGGTCCACAGATATTCAATAGTATTGATGTCAGAGTACGGTAGTAGTGTGTGTGTAACTGCTGTTTACAATGAAAAAGACAAATCATTTTGAAGTTACATTTGTGACATTCTGTTCGGGGTCGTTGTCCTGCTGGGAAATGGAATTTCCATCTAAACTCAAATTTTTAACACTTTCCCTTAGACTGCTGCGACTATATGGTTCATCCAACTTGTAGAAACTTTTGGAATTATAGGCAAAAATGTAGGTTCTGAAACTGGGCGAAATGCCATTAGACAATGGATTAGACAAGCTGGTCGCTTTGTTAGACAGAAACCGTTCATGAGTTTGCAAAATCAGAAAAAAAGCATTTGAAGTTTGCAAAACCTGATCAATTGAAGACCAATAACATTTGGAAGAAAGCTATATTTAGTAATGAAATAAAACTCAACATTTTTGGCACTGACAGCCATCGTACTGTATGGAGAATGCCTACTACTGCTTTGGATAAAAAAAAATACGTCCTACAGTTAAAACATGTTGGTGACTCCGCCATGATTTGAGGTTGCATGTCTTCATCCGGGGTAGGATATTTAATTTTTATAGATGGCATTTAAAACGATATGGTGTTATTGGATATACTTAGCAGCAATCTAAAGGAAAGTGCTCAAAATTTGTGTTTAGATGGAAATTTCATTTTTCAGTAGGACAATTACCCCGAACAGAATGCACGTAACGTCAAAATGCTTTGTCTTTTTCATTGTAAACAGCAGTTACACACACACTACTACAGTACTCTGACATCAATACTATTGAATATCTGTGGAACACACTCGAAGCAGTGGTCCAAAATTAGAAACATAACCCATTTAAAACAAATGTTGCAGGAAGAATAGGGTAAAATATCTTCAGATACCACCAAAAATTGGTCGAATCGGTACCATGACGTTTAGAGTCCATTTTAAGAGTCAAAAGGCATGCAACTTAATAGTGACACTTTGTTTCTATGCGTGATATTACAAATATTTTATTGGTGTATTATCAATTTTTTTGAGGCAAAATTCTGCGCATGTTTATTTAAAATGCTTCTGAAATTTTTCAATTTGGAAGTTTTTCGTTGATTTTCCTTTATTTTTACTCAAAATTAAACCATTTGTTATGTGTAAAAATAAAAAAATGTTTGCACTTCCCGCTAAGTTATTTACATTGAAATTCGGATTTCAAA
This sequence comes from Argiope aurantia, assembly GCA_026543865.1. NCBI lineage: Eukaryota > Metazoa > Arthropoda > Arachnida > Araneae > Araneidae > Argiope > Argiope aurantia. The sequence goes on along the minus strand of JAPMOR010120368.1, from coordinate 387,697 downwards.
TAGAAGAAAGGTTTACTCTCAATTTTTTGAGCCACTTTATAGAGGGAGAGTGTGAACTAATAGTAGTAATTGAAAAACAGTGAGACCTTCACACCTTCAGTGAAAAGAGAATAAACTTTAGTGATTTTCAAATTCAATTATTTTTAGAGAATACTTCCCGAGATTATCTTTGAAAGTATAAAAATTTCTGTTTTTAATCAATTAAAGTTCTTTTATAATTCTAACTTTCTAAAATAATATTAAATTTTCTAAATACAAACATTTTCTAAATTCAAGAAAGAGTGTTAACTAAATTTCTCTTATCAAAAATGAAATTTTAAATTGATGTAAAATTATTTTCAGGCACTGTTTTCCGAGGTTATCTTAGAAAATTTTAAAAATTATATTTTGAGTTAATCAAAATTTTCTTCTATTCTTATTATAATTCAATCTATCTAAAACCATACTAAAATACATTGCACATATTTTGACTTTCCAAAATTTATTTGAACAAACTTGTTTATTCTAGTTCCAATAGTCAAAGCATTTGAAACAATAAAACAAATTCTTACAAATACACATGAATAATTATTAAAGTTATTCTTCAATGTTATTGAATATAAGAAAATGAGGAAAATTCTTCAAAGTATCTAAGAAATATATTATTAGCTTTTCATTCAAATAGATGTAATGTTATTTTTAACAAATAAATCAAAGATGGTAGTGGGATATTTTATATTATCTCGGGAAATATACGAAATGATGAATAAATATGTAGAATTTCTTAGAAAATCTGTAAAATTTTCAATTATCTATACTTATAATAAAGCTCAATGTGTGTGTGTGTTGACGCTCTACAGACCAGACCATTCAACCTACAGCTACCAAATTCGGCACGTGTATACCTTGGAAGACGGGAATGTGCACCTGGTGGATATTTTTTGAATTTTTAATGAGAATTTTATTTATTTAAAAATTAAGCGAAATTTTGGCATTTTTCTGCTATAACTTCCGAAAATATTATCGCACAAAAAAGATTTTTAAATGAAGTTAAAGATCAAAAATTTATCTTTTAAATGATACCAATGTTTTAACCTTAAAATTAAATTTCTATTTTTAATGAATTTTTAAATAAATATTTTAACTATATTTTTCAACAATTTTTTTCGTACAAAATAAAAATAAAATTTAAGTTGCACGAGCACGTTTCGCATTCATGGGGAAAAAATAGCTTTTTTCAGAGTGTTGCTATCACATTGATTAAAACTCCAACTAAAAATAAATTAAATCTTTTTGGAAATGAAATCTTCAAAAATATAATTTACGGCACGTATCTGTAGTAAATTAAACAAATATGAAATATTCTTTTTCTAAAAACTAAATTCAAGAAAAATTATTGAATGATCTTGCACACTTTCTATATTATAAATCCAATAAATCAGTTTTATTTTAAGGCAAGTTTTGTTTAATATGAACAGGATATCCATTCAAATCAGGGCCACACAGCTAATTTGTAAACCTTTAGTAAGACACAGATCTGCTAAAATGGTCTAAATGGAAAATGATTATATTTTATGTAACTTGATTCAATAAATGCTCTAATAAATAAGGAGTTTTTGATTTTACATAAAGCTTCTGCTGTGGAAATCACGATTAACAAAATGTCTTTGAAACACTAATATTTTAAATAAAAAGAGTTAATTTCCAATCAACTAAATCAATCAGTTAAACTGGCTGATTTATGTAAATTTGAATATCACTATTCAATAAAAAAAGGATAATTTTTGATTTTCCATCGATCGTTTCAAAGAAATTACGCCAATCAACGCGCAGGTTTCTCAAGATTAATTGGCCTAAGATTATGAAAATGTTGATTTTTTTTCTAAATTTTTTAACATTGAAAACTTCATAAATAAGTCTTAATTGATCGTGGAAAATAGAAACATTCATTCATTAATTTAAAATTTGGTGTGTCCAGAATCTTTCTCAGAATATGATACTTTACTGCATTAAATTTAGACCTCATAATTTTTGAAATATATTTATAGGCCGGAACAAAATATTATTATTGATTTCATTTCAATCCTTTTGAAAGCAAAACTAAAAACTGAATTTTATGCTGAATCTGAGAAATTTTTGTTGAATTATTCTTTGAGATATTACATAAATTATGAAAAATATTTTGCAGTTCACATAAGACTTAAATACCGAGCGATTCTGTTTGCAATACTCATATTCAATAATAATATTAATAAATAAATAACGATAAAGATGATAAATAAAATAAAACGCTTGGTTTTATTAAAAAATAACTTTATATTATTTGCAATTTCATCATTTCCACTTTAAATTAAAGTTGAAGTTTTACCGGAAATGGCAACAAATTAGCAATATATATATATAGTAAATTGAGCGAAACGAACTAAACAACAGCATAAGTTTGGTATGACTATCAAAATTTGAAAATTAAAAATTTTTTGTCTGAGAATCTATTAAGAGACCAGTTACTTAAAATACTTAATTGAAAATTGTAGCGAGCGGTAATACTGGTGAACCGGCTGGTCGCCAAAGGCGGCTAGTTTATAATAATTGCAAAAATAATCTATTCAAAATCCTAAATTAAAACACGAGATTTTAATAAATACAAAACAGCTTTACTTGAGGAAACCGATAAACAATTCAGGTTCATTTTGAACTAAGAATGATTAATTGAAAATTTTAATTTGTATCAGAAGATTTTTTAATGAATATTGTATAGAATTTCTTTTAGATCCATCAAAAATATGAGCACATATTTCTTAGACATACTTTAAAAATACAAGCACATGAAAAAAAAGTAAAAATATTTCTAACTTTAATGTTCTATTAAATTTTTTCAATCATATAGAGTAAAATAAATGTAAGAATAAGAAAAAATTAAACCTTAAAATACTCTTTTGGAATTTTTGTGTTATTTATTACACTTTTTTTTATCATGATCACGTATTATGTTTGCTCTGTCATTAAAATATGCGTATCTTTATGTCCAAAATCAATTGTGAAAGATTTCAGCAACATTTCTTTGAAATATGTGGATTTTCTCAACACCTTTCATTTTAAATATAAGTCTGATGAACAATTGAAATGAAAGTAATTTAAATGTAATTTTGTAAATACGCAATTTAATTAATGAAACTTTAGTTACTTTTACTACTTTCATATAGTTATTTATCTTCAAAATAAGTGTGAAGTCATGCACTTCAATTGATATTAGTTATGTTTTCTTGGATTTTCAAAACTATATATCTATATTTAATACCATTCATTATAAGCTGAGTGTATTAAAGCAATAAACAGTTTAAAGATATGCCATATAACGTATTATACTTCCAAATAAATAGGATATCATAAAATGTAATATAAGAAGCGTCATAAAAGGTAAAACACAAAATTTAACAATAAAAATCACTGATTTAAAAAAATTATTACGTATGAAATCATGTCATAAATTTCAGTACATTTCATTCCTTAATTTAAAAGCAGAAGCTAACAAAATATTTACTCTATTGAAAAAATCAATTAAGATCATAAATATCGTCTGCGTAAACGGAATAAAAATGTAATTTTTCTACTGCTTTTGAAAATATGAAATGATAATTAAAACTATTTTAGAATTTCGTTCAAATACTATCATGTGAAAAAAAAATTATTCTTTACTCGGTTCATAATTCACATATTGCGCTTTTTAACAATATGATGATCTGCATGAACAGCTTAAATCTTTGAAAATAAAAACTTCAGAGTTTAGTAATCATTTGTTTCATTTTATTGAAACTGCAAAATACTTTTTTTTATTTGAAAATTATTTGACGTTTCCTATGATTTAAAACTTGAAACCAAACATACTGAAAATGCTGTCTTTATATTCTGTATTGTAAACATTTGCTTATTTTCGGAATTAAAAGTGGCAACTACATTATCCATTGTGAATTTTAAAAATAAGTGGTTTTTGAGTGTTTAAGAAACTAATCGAAATATTTTTTTCAACTAATTTTCTCTTTTGAATTGAAAATAAGCTTAAATGTTGACAGATATTCTGTATTTTAATTCTTTCTTTAAAATAATTTTGAGACTAAAATAGATTGATTACGAACTCGTTGGTAATATGTAAAGCGATAATTTTATTTTACTTCTCTTTTTGCATCGCCATCATCCAACTTCCGGTCGCTGCTTCGGTTTGATAAATAAAAACCTGTTTCTGTATTAAGAATACATCAAATCATTTTCTTAAAATTACTGAAGTGTAAGAAGCATTTGTCGAGATAATATAACGATTAAACAACTAATTTTTCATCAGCAAAAAAAAGTATTAAAAGTACATACTGGTGGATGATGAATTTGTAAACGAGGTAAAAGTAAAAGAAGATTTGGCACTTTTATTTGTTCTAGCATATAATAATTTATAGTAAAAATAAAAATTTAAAATCTATGAGCAAACGGATTATTTAGTGTAATCCACATCTTTTATTAAGACTGTTTTCATTAAGAGGAATGTGAACACTATTAGACATTCCTGCGAATTATTTACTTAGGGTTATGAAAAATTTTATGCATATTATTAAAATACAAATATGTTCATCAAATTTCTTTAAAATCATTTTGAAATGAAATATATTATTTTTTTAAATATTTCCTTTATGTTTTCTGAACTAAAACTGAGTTTTAACTATCTAAAAAAATTCGGGAACCTAAAATGTATAGCATATTTTCTTTTAATATTTGGCCGAAATCTTTATTGTCAATTCTGTTTCATTTCTTCAAAAATTAAGACACCTGGAACATTCAAAGATATTTGAATCTAATTACAATATCATTTTAAGAAAAGTCACTATGATGAATTTTTTCCCTCTAAACCTTTTAAATATTTAATTTACTGAACAAGACATTTTATAACTTTTAGTTTAATAAAAACATATATTTTTGTGATGAAATGATAAAAATAAAATGGCACGTTTTCGTGTGCTTTTTCTTGTTTTAAAGTCTACTGTCCCCTCAAAGCATAATTATTTGTAACACAAATATAATATTCATATATATATGATTCATTTCATTACATTACAACCTTCAATCAGTCTTTTGGAAATCGATGTTGAAGCTTCATACATGGATGAATAAATGTTTAATAGTTAATTGTTTTGCAGCTTTGGTTATTCTCTTGTATTTAAATTTTACTAAAGATCCAACTATAAATAACAGTTCATTTGCTGAATTATTATAAGGAAAAGATATAAACAACCAAAGTATAGCATTACTACTTGAGACAATATACATTCATTACGAAGTATTTCAATTCTCGATAGATTTCTGCCTTTAGATTTGATTGGTTCTCGTTTCTCTAAGTGTTAGGATAGCTAATTTTGCAAGAAAGGACATTTTCTATAAAAAGGAAATCAACTATAGAAATTACTGTTCTGTCTATGCTTTTTCTAATTAGCTAAAATTTGGTTATCAAAAGGGATGAATTATCCCCTGATTGCGACTGCCAAATCTAAATAAGATGCTTCAACACTGACGGCAATTGCATTAGTAGATGATAGAACATATTTAGACATGCACAAATCAACATACTGTGTATGTTGAGAATTGAAACTTGGAACTCTTGTTAATGCTTCCTTGAGTTTATATCCTTTGCTATCACACGAACTCGATAGTCTCAAATTTTGTTTCGATTTGAATTGGCGAGTATATAGTTGGAAATAGAAGTTGATAAGAATGAATTCAAAGTTTGTTGAAGGAATTAGGCATGTCACTTCTAATTAAATATCTTGCGAATGACCAAATTACATTTATCTAAAACATTATTTCTTTAATTTCTCGGATAAATATAGTACAGAGAAAGTATAATAATAGTTAAATAATACGAACACGATATTTTGATAAAACTCCACATTTTAGATCTCCCTGAGTGTGAAAAACACGTTTTTGGAAAATATCCGTCTGTCTGTCTGTGACAAAGATAAAAACGCTTTGAGCCAGACGTTTGAAACTTAAGAACCGGTCTTTACATGACATTTGTAGATTTTTATCAAAATATCGAGTTCCCGCTATTCAAATATACGTTAATACGATAATGACAAAATGAAGAGAGCCAGATGGATAAAATTCGGCTCACAGTTTTAACATATATAGTGTTGACATCTGTCAAATGTTGAGCGAAATCCAACTAGATGTTGATCGTCTGTCGGTCTGTACTTTCAGAAATATGCAAACGTCATTATTCAAAAACGCAGTGACTTAAATTTATCAAATTTGTATATGATTTAGTGACTAAAAGCGGAGTCAAATGTTTTACTTAATTGGTTCGAAAAAATGGGTCTAAAACAAATTCGATTTTGGGATAATATTTACGACATGTCAGGAATTAATCGCCAAATAACTCGCCAAGGATGACACGATAGGTTCAGTAAAAATGTTAAATCCATGCCAAAAGTCATTATTTCCTAACTCTTGTTTTCCATTACCATGTTAGTTTACCTCTGACATGACAAGTTTGTTAGAGAGTATGCCAAAAAGTTTTTGGAATATGTAAACTCTCTCCCGTTGGTTTACATATCGAGTTTACAACCATAACTATGTACAGCTATCAAAATTCCAGGAAGTATTTACTTCTTAACTAAATTTATAACATTAAAAAGAAATGCACAGAATTACTTCATTTAAGAATTTATCGCCAAAAAAAATAAACTTTTAATTAATTAAAATTAGAAATAAAATTTCAAAACTCTTTTATCAAGTTGCACATTCACACTCCCAATTTATATTGGTACCCTTATTAGCAGATCTAAAACAAACGAAATTATTTTATACCACCAAATAACTCGCCAAGGATGACACGATAGGTTCAGTAAAAATGTTAAGATACATGCATTCTGCTATATTATTAGAACAGATTGGAAAAAACAGAAATATTCGAATTGAGAGCACTTGTACCATCCATGTTTCTCTCTATTGAAATCGAAATGTTTCTCATTTGTTACTTAAAAAGTTTCAAAGACTGTATCCTACAGCAAAATTTTGCAATGTAACAACGAATGTAAACGAAAATTGTCCTATTGGTAGACTGTTGTAAATATTTGATGGGCTAGTTAAGGGTAGTTTTAATCTACAAATTTTCAGAACACTCAGAGCTCAGTTGGCACAAATATGCCAATACACACAAAACAAAACAAGTCAGCTTGATGTTAAATAGAAAACAATAATAATGTGCAATGTAAGCAACCAAAGTACTTGCTTTGCTATCAACATCCCAAATAAAGAATTAATTCCTCGTGTGAGCTCCTCGCCTTTTATAGTTTCCTGATAGGGTATAGGCCACATAGTATTCTATAAGAAAACATTATTGCATTTATTCAATATCCATTCAGTATATCTGTACTCTTTTTTTATTAAAAACTGAAGTCGCAGGATATTATTGTATTACAGATTTATAACATTATAATGTAAGTCCTTGATCAAATCAATCAAAGAAAGTAGTGAAAGTTGATGCCAGCATACTTTTAAAAGCATTACTTCTTTGAATTGATAAATGGGGAAATTAAAGCCAGAAATTATGGGCAAAATAAAATAATTATATTTTGCATGTATAAATTGAAAACCGAATTTCCAATAAATTAACTATTTAGAGATTTATTTAAAATATATTAAATTGAGCTTTAGGAGTTCCGGTAACTCCCAAATTATTGAAATATAGAGCTTTTTTTAAAACATTTTTTACTTGTTTATAAAGCTTTTAAATCTTAGGCGTCAAATTTAAATGCATTTTTAACAAGAGAAGCTGTATTTTGTCGAAATCCTGTATTTAAATATTCTTATTATTTCGTTCTCAACGAAGGAGGTCTTAGATTTTATTGAAAGTTCAGTTCATAGTTTAATAAATATATTTTTTTTTCAAGAAATTACGGCTTAGCTGAATTCCAAGACATGTTTGCCTATAATCTCTTCCCTAAAATATCTCTCGTAGCATAAATTTATATATCAAAGAATAAAATTAAAAATATGAATACATATTTGCCTTATGGAAATTTATACTCGTAGAATGTTAAAAGCCCTCAAGCTAATATTATCATGCGCAGTTTTCAATATTTCCCCTTTTATGTCTGTGATTAAATCAAAAAAAATATTTCTATTTAAAATATCATTGCAAAGGATTGAATTTTACTTGCAATAATTATACAATTTTTGTGAGAAGTGAAAGCAGACATTTCCTAGCTAACTACAGGGAAACATTTTCCTTTATTCCTTAAAAGAGTTAGAATTACTTTAGCCGGAATCTGTACAGTCAAATAAATTTGCATATTATTTTTTTCTTCTTTAACAAAAGATTTTTCAAATCTAAATTATAATTCTCAGATTAAGTATGATTTACCTTCTTTCAACACATATTACATTTTGAAAAAAAGTAAATGGCTTGAAAAATGATCATCTCAAAACATTCTCCAATTAAAATGCTGTCCTCTTGTTCCCTGAATAAACTGTGAAGTTTGGATATAGCCGTAAATGAGAGGAATGCTTAGAATTTTATTTTCAGAATCCGACACATGAGAGTTTTGGGTATATTGGGATTATCCCTTCGACCCGTCAACGCTCGGGAAAAAGCGCCAATCCTCGCGAAACGCGCCAAAGGATATCTTCACGAAGCTACCTTTTGGCGATAATATCGGTTTTACCAAAAATGGTCGATGGGATAATCCCAAAGTACCGAGTTTTGCATCTCACAGAGAGTAAAGGAAGCTTGCATGTGTACATTAATTGTCTGGTCCTGGCGAATAATAATTACAAAATATAGATTTTGGTATATCTACAATTTAACAAACTACCATCTAATATTTGGCGATTAATTGCTCGCATGCGATCCAGACATGAATTCCAAGATAACAATTATGTATTTTGGACTTTGGACGCTAAAACTGAAATTTACCAAAAAACCCATGATTGTAGCCATGAATTTACCATGAACCATATATGGAAAACCGAGCTTCACTCAGCAGTTTTTGTTGTTATTGTTGAAAAATCACGTTTTTTTGGAAAAAATTATTTAGACAATATATTTTAAAAATATTTAAAATTTTAAAATATTTATTTAAAAATATTATTTAAAAAATATTTAAAATTTTAAAATATTTATTTAAAAATATTATTTAAAAAATATTTATATTAAAATATTAGAATTTTAATATAATAGTTATATGAAATGTTTTTTTTAAATGTAAAATAGCGTTATTTCAGAAAAAAACATCTATATAGATAAACTAAAAAGCAAAATCTTATCTAATTGTAAACTTTGATTCAAATCGTTAGAGCCGTTTCCAAGATGAATTCATAAATATACAAGAATTGTTCTTTTAAAGTTATAAGATACCAAATATAATTTATTTAAATGTTTTCGCTTTTGCATTTTTACATATCCGTGTATACCAAAGCACAGACGGACAATTGGTCACCTTCTTCTCAAGAATGGCCAAATTCTGAAATGAATCTAGAATTTAAAGACTAAATCAGTGTACAATTCCTTCCATCTAACTCTTTACTTTAATACTAAATAATATACTTCTGGACATATTATAACAAAAGATATTTTAAACCATCCTAGAATTAAAAAAAATATCTTTAAATGATAACCATAAGTACAGTTTTTTTTATCTAGATTTAATTAATTTTTAAAGACGTGTTTCTGATAATATATACCAAATTTTCAATGGAGTAAAAGAAAGACAAAATCCTTTTTATCGTTGTTCTAATAATTCTAAAAATTCAATTAAGTACGCTTTAAAGATAATACAGGAAGCACTACCGAAACCGGCTTCATTTTAAATGTGTGGCAAAATCAAAGTGTAAAAGGATTTAAATCATATTTTAATATCACGTGAGAATGTTAATATAAATTATTGCTAAGATGAATTTTATTAAAATCTTCCAAATAAAGTTTGAAGCTTTTTGCACACATTTCTCTTCTGATTTCTAGTAAGATTCTACAAGATAGACACGAATTCAACAATAAAATTTTGAAACTTAAGAAAATTACTTAAATTAGTTAA
>JAPMOR010120368.1:355567-372645 GCA_026543865.1 Argiope aurantia | reverse complement strand
AAAAACCAAAACTAAGACTTGCTCTCTTAACTATCCTTATTTATTCCCAACAGTTAAATTTCATAAAAATCCATTAAAATTCAGATTTGTGACCTGTAGCACTGGCAGTTATAATTACTATACGGGTAAACATTTCTTTAAATACTTAAAAATTATCCTGGACAAAATAAAAGATGAAGAACACTTTATTATTTCTAGTAACAAAGAAATTCTGGATTTTCTTAAAGATAACAAGATTAATAAACTTAATACTTTTAATTTCGAAAATTTATACACTAATCTACATCATGAAAAATTAATAAAAGTCTGCACTTTTGTCTATGACGAATATTTAAATTTATCATTCCTAAAAATAACTGGCTTGAGTTACGTAATTTTAATGTTACTGAAAATTACGTTTTTAATGGTATTAACTTTTATAAACAGGTTAAGGGCATTCCAATGGGAACGGCTTTCTCAAGTGCTTTGGCTAATATTTTTCTACATTACTATGAGAAAAAAATAATTAAATATAATTTGATAAACGGGTGGAGATATATTGATGACCTACTTCTGATTGACTTCGACAATACTAATATTGTAACTAATTGCTATCCAAAAGATTTAATTCTAACAGAAACGAATAAAAATCAACTTGAGGCTACCTTTCTGGATTTAAAAATCGAAATTGATAATGATAAAACAATAGTTGGTATATACGATAAAAGGGACGAATTCAACTTCAAAATAACAAAACTATGTAACTACCATTCCAATCTAAACTCTAAAATTTTCAAAAATCTAATTTTCTCACAAGTTAGCAGGATCAAAAAGGTTTGCAATAATAAAAACTCCTATATTGAAGCATCAAACCACCTCATTAATAATTTAATTAAAAATGAATTTCCCAAAAATTACTGTAATGTCATTTTTTTAATTAAACAAGGTATGGTTTGGAATTAATCCTTTGGCTTAAATAAAAAATAGAACTTTCCTTGCATATTATATCACTCAATAAGTGGCGCTGCGATTTTACAATTTTTACCTAATTTGCCGTTAGCTTTGTTTTTAATGGGCGGGAATAACAATCGATAGCTTGGGATTTTCTGGACTGTTGAAGGTATGTTTTTTGTCTTTTTATTATTTCTTTTGTGTCTGTTTATGGTATTTTGGTGTTTTTTGTTATTGTATTTTTACTTATTAGTGGTTTTTCTTCTAATTGGTTGTTTTGTATTTTCCTTTCTGTTAAAATGGTATATCTCTTAGGCCTAATTTCAGGGGATTTTCGGGTCACGAAGGAATCATTATTAGACGTAATGTCTGAATTTCTTTAACAGAAAAAATCCCTTTTTTGAATCCCTGCCTGAGGGTGACCCTTGAAAAAGTCTTCAGGCCAGATTCTTCTTTTTTTAATATCTTTTTTTAATATTTTTTATTTGGTTTATTTGTTTTTCCATTTAACTTAATTTTTATACTTTTGTATATATATATATATATATATATATATTCAAGAAATATTTTAAAAATATATACTAATTAAAGGAGAGAATTTTGAATCAATTTTATTTCATCCAACATCAAGTCCCTTAACCAAAAAAAGAAGAAACAAGAATGCAGAATAAAACAAAACAAGAATAATTTTCCATATCTCCATAAAGAGTTGTTATTTTGAAATTTAGAGCATTTTTGTCCAGACCATTCAGGATAACAGGATTTCTGTTCCCGTTTTGTTTCACATTCTTGAGATAATTACGTGATTCATCTTACTTTTATTCATTTCTGTTAAGAAGTTTTATGAAAAATAAACATTTATCTCGAAAGTTTGCATTCCTTCTACAAGCTCATCATAATTCTCATAACTTGTTTGTTATTTCATCATTTCTGGAAACAGTTTTTTTAAAGAAAAGCTGTTTGTCTTGTACAGACATCACGAATTCCATTTGAGAATCTCTAAACGAATTCCGGATTTTTTTTTTAAAGAGGATTTTGAAACTCTCATCTTTCTTAAATTTAACTAATCCCAACTCATTTTAAATATTTTAGAAAAGAAGGCTTAAGTAAATATATTTTTTTATAAATATAGCCTTTATATTAATTTTACTGAAATTTTTCTGTTAAGAATTATAAACAGTAAAATCTTTCATTTTCCCCATTTCTACTTATTTTAAGAATCCAACTTCAGTTTTTCAATACTCTTTATCTTGCGTCGTATTTATTAATAAAAATTGTAGAAAATGTAATGTATTATAAAATATAATGAAATGGGGAAAATATTTTTTAACTAAAAATTACTTTTATTTAAGTTTATATAGTAGAGATATCACCCAAAAAATATTAGTGATTAATTTGACCAATTTTATTCATAAAAGTAATTGAAAGCAACGTATTTATAAATTTCATTGAATACAAATTAAGCTCTTAATCCTCCTTCCAATGAGTTTTGCATTTATCATGGCTTATCAAAATTTGTATCAGAAATTAAAGCTGTCAAAAACTATATAATTTAATAAAATAAATCGCACATAATCCAACATATATTACATGAATCCAATAATTTTAAGAGTATTTAATTTCATCATTAAGACTCTTGACTCCGAAAATGAAGGTTCCATATAGTTAGAAAATGAAAAATGTAATTAAAAAGCTAACCAATACAATTAATTGTATAAATAATAATAAAAATAATATTTGCACACTTATTAAATCTTTAGAATATTACAGTCATTGTTGGAAATGGAAAATTCCAAGTGAGAAATATGATTCCATCGAAGAACTGCAGTACAAGCAGATATGATGCATGCCGTTGCCAAATGTGCACCCTTTTAAGGAGCTGAAATTTCAAGGTGGCAACAACTCAGGTGTTTAAACATCTGACTCTGATTAAAAATTACAAGTCTGTTCAAGAATAGTGTATGTATTTCATCGAATTACATGAAAATTTAATATAATAAGTGAAAAATAAATGGAAATATTAAAATTTTACCATTACCACACTTGAAAGTGTTTATCAAATTCGTCCATAAATTGAACAAAAAATGATTTTAGTTACATTTCTTTAAAATATTGTATTTTTAGTACATTTTCACTCAAATATTAGCAGGAAATTTCTGATGCATGTGATACATCTTTCTGGAATTCATTTATCAATTTGATGGAAGCTTAAAGACTCCTTTTCTCATGCACTTAAAGCGGAATATTTAAAAATTATTTAAATAAAGTCGGGTGTGCACTCGCACTAAGATCGTGCAGAAAAGACTAACACATGCCCTCTGATTGCTTGAAAAAGCTTTGCAGGTTATTGAAATTAAAAAAAATAGATCGGAAGGGCTGTTAGTTTTATGAAAAACCCAAAAAGAGTTGCCAGATCATGAATGATTAGGGAGATGTCATTCTTCCCGTCAACATCATTACATATAAATACATCTTAAGGATTAGTAACCACCTAGAATGCCCAGAAGGGGCTGCGAGTTGTTGGAGTAATATGGGTTTGGTTATACATTCCATCTAGATCATTCTAGAAAAAAAAGACTCCAGGGGTTGTTAGTTATGTAGATTTCTTAGAAGAAACTCTTAGCTGGGAAATTGCTTAACGGTTGGGTGTTCTTTCCATCAACGTCATTGAAGAAAAAAAGGACATTTGTGGTCATTAGCTGCATGGAATGCCTAGAAGTGGCTGTTAATTAATGAAGGTTTAAATTGATTGTTATTCTTCCCATAGACGTCATTGTAGGAAGATCAACCTTACTGCAATATTCAGAAAGAAGTGACAGTCGTTGATGGATAAAAGCGATGATTATTCTTCCCATCGATGGTGTTGCAAGCATAGGCATCCAACATGAGAAGATAATTATCATTGTCAATGAATTATATGACTTTTGGGGAATAATGCGATATCAGATGTTGACATTTATAATCGTTTTATTCATTGAATCGAGATAAAAATGTCTACTCACAAGAGAGGAGAATGAGTTGTCCTCAAAGCAAACGGTGTTTCTCCGGTTAGTTAAATTAGCTGTGGATAGGAAAATAGTGTCAAAAATATTTACATAACAACTATTTGCTTAAGATTTTATAAATGGGCCTTAGTTGTTTTGAGTTTCGTAGACAAATTACTCTGTAGTAATGTCCTGTTCTGTTTTGCTGTGCAAAATCCAAAAGGCAGCTCCACTTTACGGACAATTTATTCTTCTGTCTTTGGCTAACAAGCTGCATCCCCATCAAAGTCACACCCTATTATTTATAATTCTGTCTCAAACGTTTTCCAGTCATTATAATATATCGTTTTCAACTCAGCTGAATTCAACCCAAAGGGTTAAAATCTTGATCAGTCAACTCTATACGTGGATGGGAATTATTCATAAAACTGTACGATATTGTCCATGAGATAAGACCAAAAAGGTATATGATTAACTGCTCAGGTTCATTTCCCTGCTTACTCCTCAATTTGGCCAACCAGTTGCTCACTGTTTATCTTGAGGACATCAGTTTTCTCGGTTGTGTGTAGAATTTCTGTCTCTGTAAAATAACACGATATGTTAATGAATATCATCACCTAAAGTTGCATCTTCCAAAAAAATTGCATTAACGATTTCCTTCCATCTTTGCTCCAAGTGACTGATGCCTATTTCAAGAATACACATTTGCTTAATCTTTTAACAATATGCAACAAATTTTTATTCTTGTGTGCAGCCGACTACCCCACCACCACTGAAAGAAGCAGTATCGATAAGATTAACAGGCATCTTCTTCTGGCATTCCAAATAGTTAAGAACCCTAGGTTATTCCATATTCTACATTCATCTGTCATGCGGAGTTTGAAAAAATCATGAGAGAGCCACTTCAATCATTTCTCTATAATCTTTGTATGAGTGTATAACTTTGTTGAAATTAAATAATCTTCAAATATTCCTTTTGAATTTTCATAAAAATCGAAATAACAATGACGTACATTCCTCCCCCCCAATATGTTTATGATAAGCAAAGGCGTACATTTGATGAACAGGAAAATAGAATAGATCTTATTGCTATATCGCGTGAGTGCTCTGTGCTAAAAAAAGGCTCACGGCAAGAAGGTGAAATCTGAAAAATGGTTATCATACTAAATATTTAATTATTAATTTAGTGTGATCTGCTGTGTGTCCAAATAAGATTCAAGAATAATTCTCCAATGGTTAATTAAAAATTAAGGACAAATCAAAATTACAGAAAATAGGAATGATTGCTTGTAATTAATTTATCTCAGTGGTGGATATTTTTGATAAATATTCAGATTTTTAAATCATTACTTATTCAAGTATGTACTGATTTTTTTATTGTGTACTTACAAGATTATAAAATTTGCTAAATTTCAGCACAAAAGTTTCCAGAGGGTATTTTTCTGACATGGATTTATTGAAAGCAAATTAGCCAAAATGTTGAAAGAAATAAACAAAAATGCATAGAGTCAAAAGGAGGGTTGTAGCGTTGTTAGTTTAGGCAATGGTGCGAGTTCGGAATGACAAAATGTTGAGATAAATTAGCAAAAATGTAGCTCATAGAGTCAAGAGAAGAGACGTATCTTTGGAAGTTCAGGCAATGGTACGAGTTCGGAATGACAACATTTTGAACAAATTAGCAAAAATGTTGAGATAAATTAGGATGAAAATGTAGCTCATAGAGTCAAGAGGAGAGACGTAGATTTGTAAGTTCTGGCAGTGGTGTGAATTCGGAATGACATGAAGTCTTACAGCAATACGATAGTGGATTGCTGGCTATTACCCGTACATATTGAGCCAACATATTCGCGGAACGGTACGCACAACCATCTGGAACTTTCCAACAAAATCAAAGAGCATGTATTACCGTGAAGAATCGAAGTGTGAGAATGTTAATATATTCTTAAGTATTCCAATCATCGACAGACTTTGATAAGATTGTTGAGAAGTGAAATAAGAAGCCTAGAAGACACAACCTAAAAGACCACCTTAACACTTTAGGTTATATAACATTAATTACATAATTTTAATACAAGTTTATCAATAGTGCTGTTTATTTTTCTCATTTGAATTTATATTGGTTATTTTAAATTCAGTCGGTGTCCTGGCCTAGACATAGCATGTCTTCGACCTGATCTGGGCATCCCGGGCTTGAATCCTGGTTCGGACACGGTTGTTACTCACCCTGTGTTCTACCTGTGAGATGTGTGAAAGAGCCCCCCCCCCTCCCCTATAAAAAGGGCACTTTAACAAATAATAAAAACTTCAGAAACATATAATAAAGAATTCTATATGAAATTCTGCTTTATTTAAACACAACAGATAAGAGTTTTATATAGCCCTCAGATTATGGCTAAAAAGAAATTTCTACTGATAAAAAATATATTTAGGAAACAATGGCTAAATATTTACATTTGATATAACGTTATTTTTGAATATTAAGCAAAATTCTAGAGGATACTTTAGATGTTTTCGTATATAAAACAATTTAATAAATATTATTGATTGATTCCTAAACATTAATGAATCCGGTCCATTCCTGACGTCCTGGTTTAGGGGTAGCGCGTCTTTCCCATGATCTTGGCGTTCCGTGTTCGAGGTCTGGTTCAGGCGTGGTTGATCTTTACCCTGTATTCTTTCTGTGATGTGTGTGAATGTTCCCCCACCCCCTGTAAAATGGGGTTGTGCAAGCGAGTGTGTGAGTGTATCTTCATATGAGCTAGATGTCAGACTTCTGCTCTCGGTTGCTCAGGGGGTCTTTACACTCTGAAACCAATGCGTCCCCTTTCCGTGGTGACGCGGACACTACATCATCATCATCATTTTAGACTCAACAATTTATTTAGATGTATTATTGTTTTCTCCTGTGAGATTTCTCCTATATTTGACATATATAATAATATGCTTTAATATCAAAATATAATTTTAAAAGTTCCAGTTTCGTCTTAATGAAACAAAAACAGTATTATTCATCATCTACTATTAGAACATGCTGATTATCTAAATTTACCGATGCAAATAAATTAGAATAATAATTAAGAAATATTTCGGGCACACATCTAAAGACTACGAAGAAATTGATATTTTGCGAAGAATATCTACTTTTACTAGTTATTGATCTTCCATAATAGCATGGAAGGGATATTTCTAATTGAATAGGGAGTATTTCTAATTGAAAAAAAATATTTGGATTTTTTCAGTATAATACTTTTTAACTTGTAACTGCATCCGAGGTCAATAATTCTATACAATCAAAATATTTTAGGTTCTTGAAGATAATTTAATTCTAAATTCTTTATTTGTAGTAATTATAAGGCAATCTTCCTATCCTTTGTTGAGAATTTCTGCTCAATTAATCAGGAATTCTGAATTGACTATGGATTAATAAAGTTTGAGGGATTTCAATTTATGAAGTAAATGGAATTCCGCTGCTCTAAACTGTTAGGCAATTAATTTTAGACTTCCAAAGATTTCCTGCAGGGAATAATCCGAGTTGAGACATTACTGTCTTTTCACTCAGTGATTTTCTGATGAGTTAAAATTAAAGCACCGGAAGGGATACCCATAATATTACCGTACTTTGAGATATAGATTGGCATTCATTTCTCTTTCCTTGAATTAAACATGATGGTTTTAGATATTCATGAATCAAGTACTATTGTTTGAATTATTTATTTAAAACTTACTATCTCTACGACTAATATAGGTGAAAGTGTGTGTGCGTGTATGTAGTAGGACTGTAACAATTTTCGATTTATACAAAAAAAAACACACGATATTTTTGAAAAATCGATTTTTTTGATGCAGTTTCCGAAAAGTATCGTTCTATCAAAATCAAGATCATGAATAATACAATAATACAATAAATAGATATTTGCAATTAATTCGCGTTTTCGATTCCATTCTTTTTCACTTCCATATAGAATTTTTGTTAATATTTTCATAAATACTTTCAGATTCTAATATATAAAAGTACTTGTTTTTAGCATGTCAGTTTCGAATAAACTGTTTTCTGTTCCCTAATTGAATAACGCCATTAAGGAAACGACTAATATAGGTGACTAATATAACGACTAATATAATATACTAATATTGTGATTATCCGAAGTTTGTTAACTGTCTATGTTTAATCGCTAAAAATTCATCCTCAGAAATAAAAGCAAAAATGATAAATTCAGATTAAATTCACAATTACATTAGCAGCTCGCATTTTCACACTTACGCTTATTCTTATAAAAAAATCGGTTATACTTCCATTTTTGCCTAGCAGCTCACAATAAATTGCGATACAATAAATCGATATTCACAATTAATTTATGTTTTTGATTACGTTATCATTTGTGTTTTTTTTTTGTTCTTCATTCTTATTGATCTTCATACAGGATTTTTGTTAATATTTCTATAGATATTGTATATTCTAATGTAAAATTGTTCTAGTTTTAAACACAATGTCATAAATTGTAACATGCAGATATTGCTTTGTCATGAAGACACTTTATTAAAGGGGTTTTATAAAATTTTTTGTAACTATTTTTATTCAAAAGAAAACAAATATTTCTATTATATAAATTGAAACTTCCTTTTATTTGGAGACCTTCTGATAAATCAATATTTTAAGAGATCTGTTTATAGCTTATAATAGCTATGAATAAATAATGGTATCATGATATATCGAAAAATATCGATATGTGTTGCACGATATATCGCGTTGATGAGATACCGTCATTGCCCAGTCCTAGTGTGTAGGCATTCTAATTAACTAAATCTTTGATCTTAAGCTTCAAAACTTGGCACATTGGAAATATGTATGTCTCAGAAATTTTAATCAGAATTAAAACCGAAATTAAACAACGTGTTCCCGAGTTTCCGAAATAATTTTAAATAATAACTTGCACAAAACTCGTTTCCATACCGTTTTAAAATTTGGAATATTATTTTTACCTGAGTATATCTTGAAACTCGGTAATTATTTTAAAAAAATATTTTTTATTGCGTAGTTTTCAAAAACAGATTTCATTGTGGAATTAAAATAAAATTCAATTCGTATTTGTTGTTACGTTGAATATTTTATAGCATGATGTTATTTTTTCGCCTTGGTGGAAATCTAAGAAATTGACATTATTTTTAATATATGTGTATTTTACAAGAGAAATAGGAAGATGATACTATAAAGGTTAGTAGACAAATTATGCAATTGCATGCATTTTAATAACACTATGATGTTATGAAACTTAATTCTATTAGATTTCTTTATAAACATAATGAGCAGAATATGTGCAAGGACATACAGTTAGCATTGTTTTTAATTGCTGTTTCAATTTCGTTTTAAAAAAATACACTTTTTTCAAGGAATTGTGAACATTAAATTTTGCATAGATGATTTAATTGAAAATTAATTCAATCAGTATTCCAAGTAAACCAGGTAATCTCCAAAAACGACTAATATTCAATTAGTAAAAGTTTAGAAGATATTTTGTAATCGGCAAATGAGATTGAAAACAAAAAATGATCATTACAAATTCTTGAAATTTAATAAAAAATAAAGCTCAGTATGTATTGAAGTCCAAAATAACAAAGACTTCACACAAGATTAGAACTGATTTAAACCCTTAACGCCAATGTCTGCTGGGTTGCTATCATTGCAGATTAAAAGAGGAAAAAAACTTAAAGTAAGAAAATAATAATAAGAAGAAACAAGAATCTGAGCAAAAAATAGCTTTATAAACGGCCTAATAACTGCAATTTGATATTCCTCAGCATTAAATATATTTAAAAAAAAACAATTTTAAATTTAAAATGCTTCAGTTTTTTTTTTTCTTTTCTTTTGGGCTGCTTAATTTGTGATCTCTACTAATAATAAGGATGAATATATGAGAATTTTGAAATTCCAGGGAACAGATCGCTTGACTTATAGTTACCAATTTTGGCGCATACTTAACTTGGAATATAGAAATGTGCAAATCGAAACGAAAGTTTTGAAAGTACACAAAAAAATTTTGATTAATTAAAAGTTAAACTAAATTTTAAGAATTTTTTTTTTTTTTTGAGAAAACATTCGAAAATACTTCAGCGTGAAAATGGCTGCGTTACAAAATTACTGAATTTAAAAATTGTTTTTCAATGATATAAATTTAATGATCAAACAAATGTTCTCTGATTTTTGGAGATAGTTTAAAAAATAATGTTTAGAATAATTTGAAGTGGTATATTACGTTGTTGACCTGAAATTGATATCCTTTTGATTATTTTCATAGAATAATTAATAGACTGGATTTATTCCACTGTTGAACGCTAATGAAGAAAGAGTCTATATGAATAAAAAGTGAATTTACAGTATTACAAGAGTCAGAAGAAAGATTAATTTTACAGTTGCGTTTTTAATAGCGCGAATTAACTGGCGCGCTATTAAAAATGCGTGTCGTTGTGGTTACTCCAATTATTGCAATATATTAGAAATATATATATATATTTTTTTTTACTTTTAAATTTAAGAAATTAAACAATTGCTTTTGACTAAAAGCTTCGCCGAGACGGATGAGAGAACTTTCTAAAAAGAGAGAGAGAGAATAGCTTTTTTGAAGCATTGCCCGTGTCAATACCCGGATGATTACGTCACACACAGCCTCGATGGAAAAAGTAGTTTACATATTCATATTGATATATGATTTATGTTAAGCATTCACTACAATGTCATGGGTCTAATTTCTGTTAGGGAAATTCATGTAAAAACAATGAGCAGGGCAATGGAAGACTGCTAGAATAATATAGTTTTAATGACTGACAATTTGGCGGAATCATGGACAGGAAATTACGTCTAAGTTGTTTCATTGCAATTAATCAATCAATATTCTCGACAAACTAGCCATTCTATTGGCGTTTTGCAAGCAAAAATGATTGAATCAAACTTGGCACATATTTGGGGGAAGGAAATGAGCTACTTGGAATTTGTTTTTTAAGTTTTAATTGGAATGATTTTTATTAAAAAAATGACCGAAATAATGCCGGTTTCCAAAGATAACATCCAAAAATATAGAAGCAATTCCATAAATTTATTTTTAAGAAATCACATTTAGGAAAAATTTATATCAATGCTGAGAATTTCATACCTACATAAAAGCTAAAACTTAATTTACATCTCAATAGATCTCCTATTCATTCACTTCATTAAGTGTCATATCATATATCCATGTAATTTGAATTTCAAGAAGAATAAAGATAAAACACATTTTCTGAGAAAATGTCATATTAATAAGAATAACCATAAGTTATTTCGTTTCAGATATTTGTTTATGAAATGATTAAATTTCATTGCTTTAAATGTATCTTCTAAATTTAAGACACTGCAATGCTGAATAAGATAATAGAACTTCATTGTTTATATCTGAAATTTATTTTAGAGCATCCAAACGATTTTAAATCATCAATATAGAATCACTATTATAGAATAAATATTGATAAAAATATACTGATAAAAAGGAATAATAGTTTCTTTCTGTAAAAAACAGACGATTTTGAAAGGAAATAAAATCTTAAATGTTGCAGAAAAGCAGGCTTTAATGGAAGAAGAAGCTGGAAGGAAATAATAAACATAAGAATTTAAAAAAATCTTGCAAAAAAGGAATTTCTCGAATTCTCTCTGTGTAACCTTTTTTTAAAACGCTTTTTGTATTGATAATTCTAATTAAATTTTAATACAAATTAGATATTAATTTTGTTTATGATCGAAGAGCAGGTTAAGTGAAAAGAAAGTTATTATCGAAATGAAAGAAAATTAAAAAAAATAAGATAGTATGTATATTTTAACACTTTCTTCTTGCGAATACCTCTTTTTATGAATATTTTGTATTAAAGTGGTTTATCGAAAAATTCAATAATCCAATCGGTAAAACAGCAAGACAAGAGAACTAATTTAATTTTAGGATTTCAGAAGTCGTTGAGATTTTGTGATTAAACAAAATTTACCTATTCCCAAAACTTTTACACTCTCACATAAAATAATATTAAAAATGAAAAAAAAATAATAATTGAAATTTTCAAGAACATTTATCTCCTGTTCTATCTCTCAAGCAAATATTTATAAATCATTCTTTTTTATTTTGCGAAAACTATATATTTAATCTAAAACAAACGTGTTCAAACATGTTTAATTTAAAGCAAACGCACACAAACGGATTAAAAGTTTACAATTTCATCTTTAATATTTAAAACTTAGCAAATATTTTACTTATTCCCATCAAAGGTTTCCTGTTAAAGTGTATTTAAATTACTGAGTATTTAAATGCTTTAGAAACTACATGGAAAATTACTTCATTTATTTGAAAGTGTTTTGGAAATATTTATCAAATTCGGGAAATTTATTGAAACAAAAATAATAACTTTGTTTAGATTTTTATTAGCTCGAAGCTAAGTTTCTTATTTAACATTTTAATGATCCACATTAATTTTTTTTAATTTAGTGTATTTCTTTTTCGTATCACAGCCATAACATACAAGTAGCCTATGGAAATAAGTCTAATTATCCATATAAAGAACCAGAAACGGAGAAAACATTTTTCTTAATTATGACCAAAAATAATCACTGAAAAGATGCTGTGAAATGTTTCCTATTTATTCTGTTATGGATAATAGACTAGATGAAGTTTTAAGTGGACTAGAAACATGCATATATTTATCAATACTTTTCTTTAAAATATAAAAAAGAAGTTTAAAAAGAAGTAATCTTTTATTATGAGATGCCTCAAATATGTGGTGCGGTTAAATGATCTTAAATAACTTAATACGAACATGTGCATCTAATCTCTGAAAGTTTCTTAGCAGAATGTTCATTTCAACATTCCATAGAAAGAATCAATTATTATAAACGATCACGTCACAGTTGTCTCCACTGAATAGAGCTTCATCATTAAAAAATGACGTAGCAATAAAGTCAGAGTTGATGTCAGCAGACAACATTTTTATAGAAAATACATAGTTCACGTCAAAGTTGTAACAGTAAACACTTTCGTAATCGATTAAGAATTCACCCAAATTTTGACTGGGACGACAATAAAAATTTTAAATGATATTCATACCACACATAATTTTTACTAAATAATAGAAAAATGAGGACAAGTAAATACATGTCGAAGTATTTTCTTTCAATTAAAAAGTAATAAAGTTTATATAACCGTATGTGGGAAAAAGTAAAGTTTTTTTCAATACGTGTGCTATGCATTGTGGATCTAAATTTTAAGTCTTCCGCCATCCGTTGTGATGCCATGATTGCTACAATGTTAAAATAAATATTTTCTTTAAAAAAAATTAGGGAATCCCAAGCATAAGCATCGCCATCTACCGCATCTGGCAAGCGTTTCCGACTTAGTATTGTTACGTAATTCCGAGTAGTCTTAGTGCACCGGATTCCTCTGAAAAGTTTGCAACTCTGATGTTCAAATACCCTGTATCAATAAATTACTCCGAAATGTTTGCTTCAGATCAAATACAACTTCTTATCAAAAGAAACAGTGCTGCCATCTGTTATTGAAATTTCACCTAAAAATATTTCATATGGGGGTAATGATATGAATAATTTCAATTTTCGAACAATGTGTTAAATATTATAAAATCTTACATTAAACATAAATTGAAGTTTCACACATTCTAATCTTCAAAATTAACCTATAATATTTCAATCTTATCTAAATTTGAACTGGTCAAGTAAATAAAAAAATGAATGAACTTAGTTTACGATGTAATTCGAATTGGTTTACACAACAATTGTATTGAATGTGAGCCAAACGCATTCGTATTCGGATAATGTAATAGAGCGCCATCTTACAAAATTTTGAGGTACCAGTAGGTTATCACCCTATGTCAACAATTCAAGAATCACAAGAGTTTACGAGATATCGCAATATGGCAATCAGCATGAGAGCAGATAGAAAAAGGCTTAAATAGCTTAAATAATAACAATATTATTATTTTTGTGTGTATGTGTATAAAATCGAGTTTTTCAGAAAAAACACTTATATAAATAAATTTAAAAAGCAAACACTTATCTAAATATAAAATTTGATCGAGGTCGTTTAGGCCATCCCTGAGATGCTAGAAATATATTTATATACAGGGCTATCAAGAAATAAGTTATCCAATTCAGAGGGCTCTAAAAATTCGTTCTATTGATCCAAATGAGATAAAATTTGACTACAGATTATTAAGATGATGCGATTTATATTTATTAAATAAAAAACAAAATAGTACAAAAATTCACAGTTTGGTGGAGTTGTAATATACATAAAACCATTTAATATGGTTTAAAATTGTTAAATAAAGTAAAATTAAAATTGCGCAATATGTTCTCCTTCATTTTCAACAATATACTCTAATCGGAGAACCATATTTTCTATAGATGCCGGAGTATTAAGAATATGGCGCCGAATGTTTTCCTTCAGATCTGGTAGAGATGATCGTCTTTAACGGTAGATATTGTCCTTCAAATAACCCCACAATCGTCGCAAGGGGTGAAGTCTGGCGAGCGAAGAGACCATGCTATTGGGAAATGACGGTTGATAACTCATGCTTCTGTGAAATCTGTATTAACAATTGGTTTACACGACGATCAATATATTGGTGATGCACAATCCTGCATGAAAATGATGTCCTGAAGGCATCTATGCTGTAAGAAGCGTCGGGATTACAAAATCCCTCAGGATATTATGGTACTGTTATCATGTGATAGAATAGGTTTAGATTCCGTTTGATGTTATCTCTTCAAAGAAATATGGTCCAATGATAAAGGTAACTGTAACACCACACCATACTGTCACTTTTTCAAGATGCAAGGGTTGTTTCTGGATAATGTGAGTGTTTTCCCTCTGCCCAAATTCAACAGTTGTGGATGTTTACTTACCCATTGAGGCAAAAGTGGGCCCCATCACTCCACATAATCCATGGCCAAGTTGTGCCACCCACCATTCGAGCAAGGAACTGAAATGTAAAAGTTTTACGGACTTCTATGTCCTGTTTCTACAACAAGTGCATGGACTTGATATTGTATGGATAAAAATGCGAAATCTGCCTTACGATTTTCCGTACAGTTGAATACGGCATATCCAGAACACGGTAAAGAACTGCCAAACTCACACTATTATGCGACAATTGCTGGCTTCAACCAGAGTAGTTGCAATATTTTCGTAGCTGGAAAACGGTAGATTTTTCTTCCTCTACTTGGAAGAATGCCAAGTTGCCCAGTTTTTTCAAATTTCTGAATCATCTTGCGAAGGCCATCTGGAGACATTGGACGTCTTCATATCTGCTTCATGCGACGAAATTCCTTTAGATGTGCTACTGTGTTTTGTTGCTTCTAGTAGAATAATTTCACCAGTAGTGCTTTTTCTTGCAATGGAGCCATGACAAACGGAGAAGAAACTAATGTTAGTGAAGAATACGGCTTCTTTTTATCCAAAGAAAAATAGCGATAGACATACGCTGTAACGAAAATTACGTTTCACATTTTTAAAATATGCAAATACGCCATTTGTGTTACAGCGCCATCTATTGGTGAATTTTTGTACTAATATTTTAATTAATAAATGTAAAGCGCACCATCTGTTTAATCTGTAATTCAAATTGTATCTTATTTGGATTGATAGAACTTATTTTAGAGCCCTATGAAATGGGTAACTTATTTTTTTCTAACCCTGTATATAAAAAAATTGCTCTTTTCAAGGTAAGCGGAATTTAACTGAATTGCAAACGCGGGATCGAACATGAGAAAAATGCATGGTAGTCCAAAAAGTTAACCACAACTCCATTTTTTACACTCTTTTATGTACGGCATGTATAGCCATATGTCATATTGAGTACAGCCACATATCATTATGCAATGCATGTATAACCAATAGTTATATACAGGCGGTTATCAACATAACAAAACACCTTAGTTTTGTAACGAATCATTTATTAATATGGTGTAGGACCGCCTTCGGCATGTAATACATCTTGTATGTAACATTCTTTCTGGAGGTCTTGTGAAAGTAATGGGAAAGATGCTAACGCAGAATATCAATTCCGTATTGAGCTCTCTAAAATAGACCATAAGGGTTCAATTACATTGAGGTCAGGTGACTGTATAGGTCAAGGCACATGTTTAACTCCATTCTCGTGTTCATCAAACCATGATTGGACAAGTCTCGCTGCATGGATAGGTGCATTATCTTCCTGGAAAATTCTACCTCTTGCAGGAAACCAAGGGTCCATCATGGTATGGACCTGGTAGCTAAAATTCCCCTAAATTTCTTAAATTCCTAAAATTTAGCTAAATAGCCTTAGTGATCCTTCCTTTCAGGGTTACGATTGGTCCAGCAGAAAACCATAACATGGCTGCCCATATCTTGACAGATCCACCTCCATTCTTGACAGTTGGATGTGGACAGTCACAATCATACGCTCGTGCAGGTGTCCTCCAAACCTGTCCCCGTCCTGTTGTAGGGAAATGTGTGAAACACGATTCGTCAGACCATATTACTTTCTTCCACTTATTAATCAACCAAGTTAGTGAGTGTGACACCAGTTTAGAAATACTTTACCATTACTATCTGTGATAAGTGGCTGGATAATGGCTTCTCTGCCATAAATGTTTTGTTTATGAAGGTGCCCTTTAATTATAATCACTGACACTGGAGAATCCAGATGGGTATTGAGCTCTGCGGTCACTTTTGCTACAGTTGTTCGAGTTTTTGACTTTACAATCCGCTTCAATATCCACTAGTCTCTCTCATTCAACTTCTCTTTCCACGTACCCTTTTCCTTTGCCGAGTTGTGTGTATGGTATCATGACTTTACACGCCGTTACTCTAGAACGCAAAAAAATTTGGGAAGTTTCGATCACATTTGCTTCAGCTAGACAGTCTATTGCAACTTGGCCTCTTTGAAAATCTGAGAGATCCAACATTTTAGGCTTTTGAGAAATATCCAAAAATTACAGAACTTCAATAAGGCTAAGCATACTACCAGAATATATATACATTGCTATTTATAAAAAAAACTGGTGGAAATTATTATGTTTTATTGCTTACGAAGCGCATTTTCATTCACTTTTATTCTCGGCTGTTTCCTACATATATATATATATATATATATATATAT
>JAPMOR010120368.1:327567-338933 GCA_026543865.1 Argiope aurantia | reverse complement strand
TGTTTTGATGAATTCTTATTAAATAAGAATTCTTGATAATAAATTCGGTTTTGATGAATTCTTGATGATAAATTAGTTTTTGATGAATTCTTGTTATAGAATAAAAAAATTCTTGATGATAGATAAATTCTGTTTTGATGAATTCCAATTAAATAAGAATTCTTTATGACAAATTCGTTTTTGAGTAATTCTTGTTAAAGGATGAAAAATTTCTTCATAATGAATTCTTTCTTGGTAAATTCTAGTAAAAGAATAAGGAATTCTTGATGATGAATTCCTGTTTCTTAAAATCTTTCTAAGAAACATAATTATTGCAACCACACATAATTAATAATTCTTATAAATATTACAGAATTCATTTCAAATTCCATCATAAACAAAAATCACAGGGAGTGTTATCTTCGAAACTGTCTCGCATTCTCTCCAATAATGGTCTTATCTATCTTCCCAACAGAATATTTTTGATCTTGGAGAAGGCCACCAATACCTTGCCGACTTGGCAATAAGACCGCCATGAAATTAATTTTCTGCCTGATGAATTTTTACTTAATTTATTGAGAGAAAATGAATTCTGGACACTTTTTGACTGGCGAATGGAGACTAAAATTTGACACGGAATTCTATTTAAAGTCATAACACTCGATTTCAATGATTTAAATTATTGTATTTAGGAATTACTATATTTACAGGCGTGTGAAAGTGCATACCGGCAGACTGTCAACCGTTTCATGGATTTGGCATAAAATCTCATGAGGATCTACTTTACAATTTCTTAGAAGAATATTGTATATCTTTCAGAAGGCCGCCAATACCTTGCCGCTTTAGCAACAAGGCCGCCAAGAAATTAATTTTTGTCCTGGTGCATTTTTACTTATTCCATTTCGAGAAAGTGTATTCTAGACGTTTTGACTAGCTAATCGAGACTTAAATTTGTCGCGGAATTGCAGTTGTAGTCATAAAATAACGCACTAAATTTCAATGATTTAAATTATTTGATTTATGAGTTGATAATTTACCGGCATGAGATAGTGCATGTTAATATACTGTTAACCGTTTTACGGATATTTCAAAAATTGATAAGAATCCATTCTCCACTTATGCCGCAGAATGTTATGTATTTTGGAGAAGACGGCCAATACCATGAGAACTTGCAATAAGCTAGCCAACAAATTAGTTTTGGCCTGATGCAGTTTTACTTAATCTATCGCGTGAAAGTGTGTTCTGGACGCCTTTTGCCTGGACAATTGAGACCAAAATTTGTCATGGAATTACAGTTATAGTCAAAAGATAGCAAATTCATTTTTAATGACTTAAATTATTGGATATATTAGTTGTTATATTTGACGGTGTGTGAAAGTGCAGACAGACAGACTGTTACGGATTTGGATCAAAATCTGATTAGAATCTATAGACTAAATTCTAAACTTGAATATCAAACTTATTCATATTGCACTTTTCATTGCGTCATCATTGAGTTCACATGTACTGGGAACGCTAGACAAATTCCATTCGAATTGATTCCATTTAAAATTTGATGGAAATGAGCAAATATTTGAAATTTTATGCCTCAAATTTCAACCGCCTATTGCAAAGTCTTTTTGAATTATAGTGTTCATAAACAGACAGAGACACTGGCATATAGGGGCAAAAAAAAAAATGCATTTTTCAGATTCATAGAGATTTAGAACGTGGGGTTTCGCTAAAATCTCGAGTTCTAATCTTTTGACTGATACAATACTTCCTAAATACTTAGTACACAAGAAAGTAAAAAAAATATAACAGGGATTTGAATATCAAGCTTTTTACTTATAGCTTTTAAACTTTTATGGTCTATACATATTCTAGTATGCATTCTTTCAATTTATAAATTTAATATAAGACGTTTTCTCTAATTCAGGAATGCTGATCAAGAAGATACCCATAACTTATGAACAATTTCACTGACAACTAACATCAAATAAGCTCATATATCTTATTAGAAGGAAAACATTTAGGAAAAATTTCCTTTTAAATCTATGCTAATTCTTTGAGCCTTCTATTTTTCATATGTTCTGCATATTAAACCCTTTTATCAATTTTGTTGCTTCATTTATAACCTTTTATTTATAATATAGGAGTCGAAATATTAACCCTTTTATAGAATTTCAAAAGCATGTGCTATAAAATGGCGTTATAAGAGGGGTACTTATAAGTTTTTGCTATATGAAAAGCACATCATTAAGCTGAAATATATTAATCTATTGGCAACTTTTATAGAATGAAAAGAATCAAATACGACAAAAAAAAAAACTATTTTTCCGGTTATTCAAAATACATAATAAAATACCATTTTACTTTTCATGTGGTATAAATTTTATGGGTATAGAAACAAAGTCATGGTCAGAAAGTTCAAGATACTGACCTTTAGATGAACCTTTAAAGATCTCCATTATCAAATGAAAGAAAATTTGGCATCGAATTTTAAACATAAAAAGTTAACATAATGATTATCTTAGAAATTGATGTTCAATTCTACAAGCATTATTTTGATGTAAATAGTATATAAAAATATACAAATAAAAGTAGGCAAGCATTGATATACAAAATTTCAAATGGGATACAGCAGAAAAATAAAAGAAAAAAATAAATATGATTTTTATGGCAATGAATACTACAAACAAATGCTTCCAAATGCAACTCGAAAAATTTAATAATGAATGAAAAATAATTGTTTTAATTGGAAAATATTTACGCAAATTCCATATCCCAAAAAAATTCCAGGGAAGTTTTATTTTAATGTTATAAAAATATTTTATATTTACATTAAACTAATTAAAGATAAATCAAATATTTACTCTAAAATATATTTTAATTTTACAAGGAAAACAAGTCTGAATTCACTTCGTTTTTTAAAAAAAAATATCAGTAATAAGTATGGACTGTTAAAATATGTATAAAAAACCCATTAAATATTAATTTCATACTGTAAATAATAAAAGTAAAAAACAAACTGCGATATATATAAAATATAATTTGCATTAATTCATTAATGTATCTATAAAACACATTCAAAATTTTTATTAAAATAGAAATAAAATTGTCTAATTGTTTATTAAAAAATGGTGCACTCATTTTGTTGGAAATATTTTTAAAAATAATTAGCGAAACTGCGAAAAAAATTGCTTCCGAATTTCCTCTGTGTTATAGAAGATGTTTTATTTATCGTTTGATGCTTCAATACATAAAAAAAATTTTAAAAAAACATTGTAATTTTTTGTATGAAATATTCATATAATTCAAGAATCTTTCCAAATATTTTATGTTATTTTTATTCCAAAATTTTACTTATTATCCTCTAAACAGAATTAAATAGAAAATAGACCTATAGACATATCATTTTTTAAAATGATAGGTCAGAATTATAAGTACAAATAGTTTCTATAAATAAAAGCTAAACTATAAGTTCTAAAAAAAGTTAAAATTTGAAAGAAAATATAACAAACTGTTTCTAAATGAAGTAATAAATCGCTAAAACTTTATTTTTAATAAAATTACTATATTTTATGAGAACTATATGTTTAAAAGCACATAATTCGTTATTTTTAATTCAAGAAATTTATTTTTCAAAATAAACAAATGCTAACTCTGGAAAAACGAAATTTTGTAATCATAAAAATAGTTACCACGGAACATTATTAATAAAAATAATTTTAAATATATATATTGCTTTTAAGTTAACATAATTAAACTTATAAATTAGGAAATTTCCTCAAAATTCAAAATAATTTCAAATCAATAATAAGAATAAGTATCTATAACTTCACTATCCTTACACTCCCGCCCATAAATTAAGGATAATTCAGAGTCACGCGGAAATCGAACTCTAAAATACATATATCACCCGCAAAATGACTACACACATCTTCAAAAATCGTATTAAAATTGCAGGAAGTCAACAGATGACACCGATAGTAAGTCACAATGACGAGAGTGTGAGAGAGTGATGCATAAGGAATACAGGCAAAGAAGTAAAATTGTTCACAAGCGATTTATAAGCCTTTCAGTGCAATAACCGCATAGATATGACACAAAGGACGCATTTGGAGGATTTTTTATGTGGTAGAATTATCAGCCGTTTAGAATGTGGGCGTACCCAGCTGGAAGTATCCGAGGAACTTGGAATCGCCCAGTGTCATTTCCAGGCTTTGGCAAGGATTAAAAATGATGGTAAGTGAATAGACGTTACAGCACGGGTCACCCCCGAGTTACAATGCCGAATGAGGACCGGCATTTTGGAGTTACTGTCAGAAGAAACAGATGGAGCACAGCATCAGACATGTCTAGTCAGCTCTCTTCAGCCACTGGTACGACAGTTTGAAGGCAGATCGTGTACAGACGTTTAGGGCAGATTGGTCTATATGCTCGTAGGCCTGTCAGATGTATTCCACTTACTGCAACTCACTGTCGTTTGCGGTTAGCTTGGATTAGAGAGAATGCATTGTGGACACCGCAACAGGGGGCTTGTGTGATGCTTTCCGAAGAGTCCAGGTTTAGCTCGCAGTCTGATTCTCGCCGGACTTTCATATGGAGAGCACCAGGTACCCGTTACCATCAAGTGAACATCATTGAATGACACCGCTATGGTGGTGCAGGATTGCTCGCATGGGGAAAAATTATTCTGGGTTCCAGAACTGACTTACATGTTCAAATTGGAACCATAGCAGGTCAAATCTATCAGGACATCATTCTGGAACAACATGTACGTTTCTTTCGGGCCGCTATGGACACAGAATTCGTGTTTATGGATGACAACGCCCATCCTCCCCGTACAAACATTGTAAACGAATGCCTTCGATCGGAGGATATCACCTGTATGGACTGGTCAGCATTCACACCGGACGTGAATCCAGTAAAGCACGTGTGGTACATGCTTGGCCGACGAGTTGCAGCCCGTCAACCACCTTTTACATGTCTACCGGAACTTCTGAGAACATTGCTTGATGAGTGGTGTAATATTCCCCAAGATCAGATCCATAATTTGATACTCAGCATGCCTAGGCGTTGTGCATACTGTATTGCATCGTCTGGGAGACATACTACGTATTTACCTTCATACCAACCATGTAATATTAATTTTTCTCAATAGGTTATTTTTGTAATTTGCTCCAGGGAGCAAACAATCTCAATTTTTATTAATGATATTAAATATATAGTATCTTTTTTGCTCTTTACCTTTTGTTTAATAAATAGGCTTTACAAATCAGTCACATTTGTTTTGCTTCTGACTCTTTCTTTTTCTGAACTCGCATTGTCTTTAATTCATGGACATGAGGGTATTTTATGATTTCCATGTTATATAAATTACATTGTTGACCCACTTTATTAATTCACCATGAACCATGTACACAAGTAAGAGTGTATTGTTACGTGAAAGTCTATCTAGTGGATATATAATGAACAGTCCAACCGATTCATAACAGTAATAACATTTGATCCCGCACCAAAACACAAAGTACAAATAACAAACACAGATAAAGCGTCCAACTAAACAGCGCTTAAATAAATAACGAACTTACAATCAGCAAATTGCTATTAAACAACCACAACACCACGAAGTTCTATTAGAGAAATCGCTGGAGATTATTAGCGTTCCTAAGATGGACTTCAGACAACATTTATACCACTCGGTTGAATTCGTTGATTCATTTTATATTTCATTCACTAGTCATCGAATATTCTTGAACAAAAGCTATAATTCAAGTTGCAATGAAGTTACCACCAAGATTCGGGAATGTTCTGGATCCTTCTTTTTTTATCGTTAAGTGACTGTCAATTCGTCGCGAAGGTTGAACTCAATGATTCGATATTCTCTCTGCAGCCATTATCATATCTATGAAACCTTTTTTCTTAACAGAAGACTTTTTTCTTAGGGAATCATTATTACAACATCAGCAGTAATTATCGTTAAACTATTTTAATCCATATAAAATTCCATATTTTTACGAATTTTTAAGCTTCACATGATTATTTAGAACTTTGAATGCAATAATTTGAAATTACATCGAACTATATGCATAAAATTTAACATTTAACATTTTGAATCAAATTTGCAGATTTCTGTGGATTTCCGATGAATTTTATCTATGGGGGGAATATAAATATTTGACATCCCTGTCCCTATGAACACTATAACTGTTTAAAGCTCATTAAATTCACATATGAAGGTTGTCATATAATTGTATAGTTTGAACATAAATTCTGCATTCAATTTTGAGAGAAAGAAATATGTCAAAATATTAACCATTTGTCAATATGAATATTATTATAATAATTGTAAAGTTGGCATATATGAACTAAAACGTTTCGATGATAACGGGGAAAATATGTTTTATTCCATGAATGTTTAAGAAAATCGTTTTTTACAATTTTCTTAAATATTCTTTTACAAGTACATGAAGTATAAAAAGAAAGTGAACATAATCCTCAAAGAAGCTGAAGTAGAAATTTTGACAAATCTCTGAGTTTCAGATCTTTTTCAGTCCAGGAAATGCGTGTCTCTCTATCCATCTGTGATTATGATAAAACAGAAAGGCATACCTTGGAAGTATGAATTATGGCATAATGATTTTACACTAATTTTCTAGATTTTTATCAAATTTTAAACGAAGTACATTCAGATGCAGTCCATCTGTACGGCTATTTGAAAAAGTTGGACTCGATAATTACAAAGCGTAATGAACTAAGCTCGTGAATTTTCTTAAAGGTTTAGCATCTAGAATACAGATACATATCAAATTTTAACAAACCAAAGGTTTATATTCTGGGATTTGTACTTTCTAATGCAAGCAAAGATAATGACCCAAAAATGAATTGAACTAGATAAAGGATTGCATTCTTGGGACCACAGTTTTAGTTCTATATAAAATTTTGCAATTTCATAATTTCATATGAAATTTCACTTTCAGTCGTCTAAAATACAAATTCAATTTCAGATGTATATTTATTAACCTCATACCAGAAATTAAACGACGAGGATCGCTTGATAGACTCGTTAAAAATCTTATATTCATTCCAAAGTTCTGTATTTCGTAAATGCGACTCATTATTAGCATAAAAACATTCGCTGTCTTATTCAAGGTATTCATTTTGATTATAAAACAAAACTATTTCATTTCAAAACCATTTTGTTAATGAGGCTGTCAATTTGGTTGATTATTAAACATGAAATGTGCATTTTTTAGATCATCAACTAATGAGCTTTTTAAAATATCAATTTTTAGAAGATATGCTTTTAAAAAATGTTAGTTTCAGTTGCAACATATTTTTTTTTATAAAAAAGACATGTTTACAGTTTTTAATTTTAATTAACGATAAATTATTACTTTATATATCTTTTCTGTAATTATCTACAATGTTTACATTTTATTTGAATAAAGTATAAATTTAAAAATAGATTTTCAAAAAAAATGAAATATATTTTGTCTGTTGAAATGATTCTTAAAAGAATATAGAAAGAAAGAAGGGAAAAAAAATACTTCAATTAAAAATTGCTTGATATTTAACTGATTATCATATATATATATATATATATATATATATATATATATATATATATATATATGCTTAATCAAACCTATTTTCATTTATTTTTGCTTAACAGGTAAAACCAAGCGAATCACGCCATCATAAATTATATTTTTCTATAATGTATTGTATAAAAAACTTTAAATAAAGGGTCTATTTAATTTTACAATTTCTTGCATATTATATAAATACTTGAACAAAAGTTAGAAATCTTTTGAACATTATTTTAAAATTATTATCAAACACTTTAATCATTAATGTGAATGCACCATTGCAAGAGTCATTTCGTTACATTTTCGTACACATGATGCCATCTTGCAAATTGTAAAACTGATAAACAAATCTTGCAAATTGAAAATCAGACAAAATTGGAAATGGTAAACGTCAATTAAACATTTATTATTTCTTGAATAATTGATTTTTAAAACTATAACAAGAAGCGATTTTTTTTTATTTTTTAAGCCATACAGATTTATTTTAGCTATAGACTAGGTATTATAATCACCAGAAATACTACTTTTGTCTAATAAAACTATCATTTAGTGTGTAAAATCAAATTCACTACAACCTCCCTGGACCCATTTGCAATAAAGAGTTCACCAATACCACACTCAACCTAAAGATATTTATTGATTTCCAATCCAATACTTTGCTTTTTTAGCTATTTTGTGTTAATAATGAGTCCACTTTTCCTTTTCAGTATTTTTTTTTTTTTTTTTTGCTTATGGAACTTCTGAAAAGGTATATTAAAAAGGAAGTCAATTGATTTATTGGATTCCGCCTCCAATATTGCGGTTTATCCCCAATTTTGATGATGTTATTACCCAGATGGAAAAAATATTGTCTATCTTAATACTGAAAAAATACTGTCTATCTTAATTGACGTCAATTCTAGATACTAATTTATCAAGATTATGATGAAGAAATCTAGAATAATTTTAGTTGAGTTCTTGCACATCCTAATTACGGCTATAAAGAAAAACATTTGTAACTAAGTCACACGTAGTATAGAAATAACAAATATATCCTAAATATTTTCCGCAAAAACAAACATAACCTATTCAGATCCTTGATATTAATGGGGCAGTCTATTTAATTATTTCTCAGAATTCAGTATATATAGCGATTTTTCACCCAATTCTAGTTCAATTTTTAAGTAGCAAGGCGGCAATATTTCTCTTGTTTTCCTAATATAATTTTAAGAGATTTTTTTTATAATGAAAAAATAATATTAATTTTTAAAGATTTCCAAGTTTTACAATATTCAATAT
This sequence comes from Argiope aurantia, assembly GCA_026543865.1. Classification (NCBI taxonomy): domain Eukaryota; kingdom Metazoa; phylum Arthropoda; class Arachnida; order Araneae; family Araneidae; genus Argiope; species Argiope aurantia. The sequence continues at coordinate 330,099 of JAPMOR010120368.1, read as the reverse complement.
TTTTTTTATTTTTATTTTAGGTTTAAGTCAATGAAGTTTTCTATATATTTATTGAATGCCTATTCGGATATTGTGCTAATTTCGGAGATCAGAAGGCACATTTTATTTGCTATTAGAAAGCAAACACTTTTAAAACCAATTGCATTGGGATTTTATAAATTGTAAGGGATTATTTGAGATAAAAAATTCAATTTAGAAAATTTACAAATGAAATAATTATGTTTTTTTATTACAAAGAACAATTTTAAAGGAACTTCATCCAGTTAGAATCAATCTTTTACATTTAATAATGCACAAAAATATTTTATAACCTCTATAAATCGAACTTGAAAATTCTTGAAAAAATTTCCATTCCCAGAAATTTCGATATATATAGGAAATTATGTTATGTAAACATGTTTTTTTTCCTTCAAATTTCTGACATTTTGTAACTATCGAACTTTTTTTCAAATTCCGTGCAAATAAATATGCATCATCGAATTTGTACAAATTCTTCGAAACGTACAAATAACAAAACGCGAAATTAAATGCAATTTATCAAATTTGTTGATAATTTATTACGTATCTATAATACAGCTGTACTTCTAAATTACTATTATCAATGATAAGAAAGATTTGCAGTGATTTATAATGGATCCTGTATCAAGTCAGTGACACTTGATCTTAGCGATAAATTTGGCGAATTTTGTAACAAAAATAAAAATTCTTCAAAATGTAATAATTTTGATTCCGATTTCATTAGGTACCGAGATCTATAGATTCTTCTGTAAAATTTGAATCCTATCAGGAGATTATGAAATGCGAATTAATCACCACATTTGTGCTCGCAACATGAATTCTAACAATATATTTTGAATACTATTCCTGTTTCGAATTATTTATTTGCTGCCTGTTTGTGTTGTGAGTTTTTACAAGTTACGCTCTTTGCGTATGCATCAGTTGCCTTTTTACTACCTACAGCTTGCATTTTCTTGTAGAAGGAATCTTCCATTTCATAGTAACAAAAGTGTCGAACATCTAGTACCGTGCATCAGTTTCTGTAACAATATAACACTTCTTAGTGCTGCATTTTAATTTTTGTATGATTTTCTCAATCATTTGTTAGGTTAAAATCTCGCAAAACTCAGAGATCCGAGGCTACAATGAGTAAAATGTGAAAGGCTCACTAGTGTGTAGAAAGAAATTCGTAGAATAAAATACGGCTTCTTGGAAAATTCTAATTATTTTTACCATAAAGGATTCCTTTTGTTTTCAAACATTTTTATTGCTGTAAAGATCAGTGGAACAATATTTTTTTAATTAATATTTAACCAAATTCTTCACTATGAACAATATCAGTCATCGCAATATGATTTTAATTGATATAAATAATTTTTTGTATGAAAACTTTTGTTTGATATGTAATCATTTAATTTTATTTGCAAAAATAGATTTTATATTAAAGACTCACGATTCCTGCAGAAATTTCGTATAGATACATATAATTTAAACTCGATTTAAAGGAATTCAATAAGGTCAAGGAACAATTTTTCTTTCATTTCAATGTAATTCTTTTATTGCTTTATGAATTATATGTAACGTTTGGCTGAATTTCCGATTTGGGAACAAAATGTACTAAAAATATCATTCTTAACGATGCTTGACAAGTTATTTCCTCTCTATATAATTCTACATAGTTTTTTTCGAAGTCATAAATACGCAAACAATTAAAGACAGTCTAGATGTCTGGATAACTTATTATTCTCTGGTAATTGTGTAAAGCGATATATTCCCATATTCTTATGGCATATATCAACATTATTAGCAACGAGTCAAAGCCTCTTTGACATCAAAGTCGAAATATAGCACGCCGATTAAAAGTTCTTCAAGCATGCATAAATAACTAATTAATTCTTCAGAATTCAAACCAATGGGTGTCTGTAGAAATCCCTATATGCACAATATTCCCTTTTAGAATATCTGCCTGTCCATTAGGAAAGGACATATTCTAAATTAAAGTCCCATTTAGAATTTCGTCAGAATTTTAAATCGAAATTCGTTCCTAATTTTCACCATAACATTTGTGCGAGTTTGTCTATATTAAGAATATGTCAAATATGTTATATTAATGACATTTGATTGACAGGTTATTTGGAAAGAATGTGGTTTAGGATTAAATTCAATTAAATTGCTTGCGCGTATCTTGATAGTCATGATTCTTTCAAAGGAGAAATGTTAAACATGAAATTCTTATGCAAATTAGCTCTAAAATGCAGAACTAAGTTAATCTGTACATATTAACATACTAATCTGCACCTTAACTAGGGTTATCCGTTAAAGTGCGCAAACTTATTTCATTTCACAAATTACTTAGGTAATTTGCGAATTATCTAGATAATCTGCATATTACCTATTCTCGTTAATCTGCACATTGCCTGCTAGGCATTCGTTAAAGTGGAAATGAGATTTTTGCTGGAACAACGGCAACATTTATGGATATCTAAGAAATCGTGAATACAGTCGTTGAAACAACAAGTTGATTCCCGTTGATAG
>JAPMOR010120368.1:280636-310934 GCA_026543865.1 Argiope aurantia | reverse complement strand
GTGCTGCATAAATTCGTGCAAACTTCAAAAAATCAAAATAAAAAAAGTAATGCTCGAAAGAAATTGCGATTTGCTGGAATATGTTCAGAGAGCCTTCGGATTTTGTTATTTCCATTAAAAATGCATATTTATAAAATGACCGATAGATGGCGCTCACACGTCATACTGAGATGGTTTATGCAAATCAGGAAAAATGAGCACAGTAACATTATAGTACATTTTATTTTAAATCAAAAGATGCTCAACATGACCGCCGCCACAAGGTATTAAGCAAGTGAGACTTGTAAGATGTCGGCATCGATGCCACCAACGACCAATTGAATGTCATTTTTCAGTTCCATCAAATGGGCAAGAGAGATCCGGTAGACACGAGACTTTAGGTATCCCCACAACCAAAAGTACGCTTGAGAAAGATCTGACGATCATGGCGGTCACTCATTCTTTCATCCTCGGCTTATCACTCTGTCCTCAGTGAATGTGTTTAGGAAAAATGTCTTGACGGAACGTGGGGCGGGGCATCATCCTGCATGAAGGTGACGGAAGATAATGCACGTCTTTGCTTCAAAGCAAGCATAACGTGGTCACGCAAAAGCTTAAAATAGCGTTCTGCAGTGACGGAACAGGTTTTCCATCCGGATACAGACTGTTTTGCATATTGGCATCACCATGCATTGAAAAGTGGGATTCATCTGTCCACATGATGTTCAGTAACCCTTCTGGGTCATGTTCCATTTATGCGAGCATCCATGTTGCAAAGTCTTGTCTTTTCTCGCAATCTGCTGGCAACAGTTGGTGAAATGCCTCTATCTTGTACGGATTCAGTTTCAAGATTCCGTGCAGAATCCGTCGGATCGACCTTTCCGGAATTCCTGTTACTTTACCTGCTGCACTGCAACTACCCGCTGAAGTCTCAGCTGCCACATTTCTCATGCCTTTTGGATAACAGTCACGCGGTCAGCGCTGACGAATGGTCTGCCACTTCGTGGACGATCTTCTAATCTTACCGTTTCCTCAAAACGGCGAACTGAATTCAATATCCCATTCAATGAAATTGGGTTTTTCTACGAAATAAATCTTTTCACCGTCCGTAACTGTCGCAATGCTTCAGTCGCGGATTTACCGTTCTTATAGAACCTCTAATGCTCGATCCGGTAGCGATAGTATTCTACTGGTGTCGAATGACAGATCCATTTCCAGCCTTGTGTTTTATAGCTATGCTGATTTGCGTCTCAGTATGACGTGTGAGCTCCATCTATCGGTCATTTTTAAATATTTTTTAATAGAAATAACAAATTCCAAAGGCTCCCTGAACATATTTCCGCAAACCGCAATTTTTTTCGAGCATTACTTTTTTTATTATGATTTTTTGAAGTTTGCAATAATATATATATATATATATATATATATATATATATATATATATATAGGGAGAGAAAGAGAGAGAGAATTGATTGCTTGTGTAGGAAATAAATATTAATTAAAATATATAAATTATGTCTATTATTATTTATAATTACTTTTTAAAAGTTAGCTATCTTTATGAGGCAATAATTAACTAAAAAAATACCGTACAACAAAAGTACAGGAGCATTTCCTAGTATAAAATATGAATGCATACTTATGACAATACTTGTATTGGGAATTGATGCATTTAAGCTTTTCAGAAAATTATCATGCTTTAATTTTATTTGTTGCAGATTCCAAACGCATTGTATAAAATATGCCAAACAGTCATGGATTACTCGCAATAGAAAGAACCAAAGATCTCCTTCCTCTAGATATAAAATATGTTCCGGAATTATTCCTCAAAAATATTCAGAAAGTTCCAAATGAAATTTCGAAGAATGCTCTGCAAGAACTGAAAGAATGCTTAAAAGGTACGTTTTCCTTCTCTTGGCTATATAAATAAGTTGTGTTTGTGGTATTCAGTGTAATATCATGGGATTTTAAAGGTTTTTATTTGTTAAAATTTGTCTGTATTTGTAATCAACGAGCAGTATTCTGTGAAACTCATGAAAAAAATTTCTACTAACTGAAATTCCCACGGAATTCGAAAACCGAAACTGTCGAATCCGAAAGGAAAGGAAAGTCAAAGAAAAGATTTTATTATAATTGTATGATTTTACCAACGAATTGATTGAAATAAAACTCAAAACTGTCAATAATAAAATTATTATTATTTTTTCTTTGTTCATATATTTGTTTAATTCAAATCATTTCAGGCTTTACTAGGATTATATTCCCATGAATATCTCTATGTTTATAATCAAATAATTGCATTCTATGAAACTAATAAGAAACTTCCATGATCCAAAATCCAAAATTAAGGATATTTGAAAAGATTGGTTTAATTCTAATTATATAATTTTTCGAAAACATTGATTTAAATGGAATCATAATTGCTAATCATAAAATGTATCTTTTTAACAGCTTTATTTAATTCAAGTCATTTTATTTTTATTGGAATGATATTTTCTTGAAAAATATCCTTATTTATAGTCAAAGGACTGAATTCTGTGAAACGCATAAAGAAACTTAGTCAACGATCTAGAAATTCCACGAAATTCGTAAACCAAAACTGACGATATTTTGAAAAGATTGGCAAAAAAGCAATAGTTTAATTTTTCTCACAAGCTGCTTTTCTCAGAATAGTAGAATATGGCATTTCCGCACGCATGCAATAACGATATTTGTAGTATCGTCTCCACGTGTTTGGCCTTCCAATAACAATAATCCTGAAAATTCTTTAGAGCCAGCAGGCGAAATAAGTAGATCAAAAACTGGAACTCGCTCTGTGTAATTTAAGTCACAAAATTCGTCAACAGCTATTGATAAGGCTGAAATCAATTTACTATCTTTTGATTGGCTACATTTGAAGATATTTTGTCTGAACCAACTTCTATCGTTTTTTGTAGACATGGGCATTTCTTTGAATTATTTTAAGAAATTCTGTATCCTTCTCAGAAATCACGGAATAACACGTCGAGGGTATTTACAAAACAACTTTCAAAGTATCAATTGCTGTATGTTTTTTTTTTTTTCCTCTTAATAGCTTTTTGACTGACAATAGTGCTTGCCATTATAACAGTGTTGAATGAATGTGCGGTTAAATACAGAATTTGTTTTTTCTTGACTTTTCAGAAGTTCTTAAATGTAGTTTCTTACATGCGTTGAAGACAGAGCATTTACAGCCAAATAATAGTTTTTATTGTAAAATGACTCCTCAAATTTGGTTCTAATTATGCACCAATTTTTCTTGATCAATTGGATAGTGGGAAGGCAATTTGAATTTTGTATAAATGCAAAAAATTCTGTTCATTGGAATATAAGTTTATTAATTTCGTCTTAGGGTTGTTTTTTTTCTTTCCTTCTTTGCAATCATATTAAAGAGGTATCACTGAAAATATATTTTGAATTTTAAAATAATGTAAAAACCAATTCAAAAGTCAAAGTTATTATGGGAAAACACCTAAATTCTATTTAACGTTTAATAAATTAAATTTTAATTAAAAATTTCAAAAAATGCTTCAAGGGTATATTTTTTCTCCCAAATAGTAAACATGTTTCGTAAGTATAGATAAGAGGATAGTAATAGGTTTCGTTAGTATAAGTTAGTGGTTAGCAATATGTTTCGCTAGCATATATTGATGGTTAGTAATAAGTTTCCTTAGTATAGGTTAGTGGTTAGTGACAAGTTTCGTTAGTATAGATTAGTGGTTAGTAATAAGTTTCGTTAGTATAAGTTAGTGGTTAGTAACAAGTTTCGTTAGTATAGATTAAGGATTAGTAATAAGTTTAATTAGTATAGGTTAGTGGTTATTAATAAATTTTGTTAATATAGGTTTCGTTAGTATAGATTAGTGGTTAGTAATGATTTTTGTTAGTATTGTTTAGTGGTTACTAAATTAAGTCTACTTAGTTACTTGAGTGTTGTTCTGTCATAAGCCGATTTCTAATGAGTGAGCGCAAGAACGAATCTCTTTATTTTTAATTTAAACTTAAACTTTCAAGCAAATAATTCCTAAAATGCCATATAGCCATTTCGGTAATGTTTGCTCATTAAAGGATTTGCTTCATTTTTCACTTAGACCCACGGTTTGTTAATTAGCTTGAGTTTCAATTATTATTTTTTTCTTGGGCAATTTCTCGCCAATATCTCAGATGGACCTTCCCATTTGCCCAACTGCCTTCTACATCCAATACAATGTGTTCTTTTTATCATCGATAAAGATTCCAATCGAGGCAAGAGCTAGCCTCATTTAAGATCCCATGAATCAATCTACAGGAATTCTTACTCCATATCCACAGTGCTTTGGGCTTATTGCTCATAGATTTAATAAGTTATTATAATTTTGTGTATCTGCTTTTAATGTTACAATGTTTTGGTCCGTTTAGACAAAATTTTCTATCGTATAATTTTATCCTATTTTTAATCAATTTCTTAAAAGATATTTTATTTTAATACAATATATTTCATTACTGAAATGAAACTCAAATCGCTTTCGCTCAAGATAAGAACAATCCATGATAAATAAAGTTAAATTTTGCAATTAAAGTTTGCTTTTAATATTTTTTTTTAATTTGAATGTATTTGCGATAAAGTTTAGCTTCAGAATCAAAAAGCATTGAATCATTTTTTAAAGTTATCTCTTTAAATACACAATTTTAAAGAAAATTAAGAAAAAACATTTTTAACCTATCCCCAGTATTAAAAACGTATTAAAAATACTGTGTGCAAATTCCTGCTTAAGAAACCGACTTTATAAAGCGGTTTCCTTTGAAATATCCCAAATAATTCCTCTTTACTTATTTCTCGTAAGAGGTATAAATTCTAAATCAGTAATATGTTTTTGTATATATTGGCAGTCAGTTGGGTTTCTTATCATTCTTTAAATAAATCCCATATAAAATGCCATCATCATATGAAATGAGGAAAATTTCTTGTTACCAACTTAGATAAGAGGTAATACTTATCTCTTAGCCGAAAAGTTAAAGAGAGTGAAAAAGATTTCTCTTTTGTTGCAATATTGCCTTTTGAAATGAAGAGGAAATGAACAGTGTTCGAAAAAATAACATTTGTTTCTTCGCTAGTTGATATTGTTATAGTTTCAGGATTCCTTCGATTTGTTAGTCCATGAAGAATAGTCCTTAGTAGCGAACGACAACTTTATTAACACGAGGACATTAGTACAAAAAAAATTCACAGACGAACACAAGTAATACCCAGCGGTACACTAAAGCAAACAGTAACTCACAAGTAGTAATCGGTAGTCATAAAAACCGCAGCACGCAAAACGGCTTGACAGAATTCAGCAGTAGGTAGGAATCTTCACACTCTCCATGGTCTCTCCTAACCCCTGCAAATATTCTCTGTCTCCTCGCTTTAGCTGTATTGAATTGCCAACTCACTACTAGTCCTCACGCGACTCTATGCTGCGTCTACAATAAACATAAGGTCTCAACATACAGTTCAATTAGGCAAACTCTTGAGCTCCACACAACGATTGAGCTTCGTTTAGAGTCGCATATATATATATGTGTGACAATGATATAAAGAGATATATAGGTGCTACAAGCAGTGAAGAGATTTGACATTTTTAAATTCGAGTTATTCTCTCTAGGGAGGTAGGCATGATTTATTTATAAGTCGCGGACAAGGCACGTCCGCCACAGCGCGGCACAAAAGCAGAAGTCTTTAAGAGAGCAAGAAAAAAATTACCCCTCATCTTATATAACATGAGATATTGATAGGGAAAATATTTTTTTTACAGTGCTAATATTTTATTAATATTCTGATAAGGATTTCTGACGCATGTCAATCACAAGTAAAGGAAACACAGGGATCTTTTAAAAAGAATGTGCTTACTGGACATTTTTCTGTCCCATCAAGTGGGGCTTGTAAAGTGCCAATTTAAGCATTTTTACAAAGATTCTCTTGAATTAATTAAGTAGAGAAAATGGATTTGGATAAGGAAATAAGGGAATGAAATTACTATAGACTAAATTAAGATAAAACACACACACACACACACACACACACACACACACATATATATAACATTCTAATTAAGTAATTCTCTAAGGATATACATTGATACAAAACAGTATTACTACTTCTTTTTAATGTGAGTTTTGCCTATAGGATGAAGTATTATAGATATTCTTTATATATACCAGATCAGTGGCCTCAACTTGATTACAAATTTGAAGATTTCCACGGTAAACACAAGTTTCTGGAAAATAAAAGAAGGTTTGGTCCTATCTCTATTAGAAACCGAAATCTGGAGATTACCACATCACAACATGGTCCTTTTTGAGTTTTTATCTGAGAATTATCTCTCTGATTGTTTAAGCTGAGCTTTATTCATATTTTCTACTCAACTATTTACTTAAGTTTTTATATATTTTTTGGCTATATTTTCTTAAACGAGTTATTCATGAATCCGGAATACACGGAGAATAAAGAGCCTTCTTCCATGATCTAATATGTTCGAATACTTTTACAGTACATTCACCCGAATTATCAAAGCTTTATTTGCAAAGAAAAAACCTACAACGTATTTTAATAAATATTAATATTCCATAAGCTATCAAATGAGATTTTCTCTTAAGAACGAAATTCTCCTTAGAAATTTGGAAATCTTTTCACCTTTTAAATATATTTTCAATTTTTAAAATGTCAGCAATATATATTCTTACAAGGACAAATACCAGATAGTTTCCATATCTTTTGACAAATTCAGTATGCACAGAGCAAAAGGAAAATTGAAAGGTATTGCAAAATTGATCTTTAGGATATTTGATAAGTCAGTTTTATTTAAAGGGCCTAAAGTCAATATGATTTAGATAGAAAAAAAGTTGAAGTTTGCTTTAGAACAGGAGAAAAACTTTGCAGAAAACTTTTATCCTTGTATATTTCGCAGAAAGTTCAGAAACCACCTTAAAATTCAATACTCTCCAGAAAATTTAAATCGAATATATCGTTTTCATAGAACCGTTTCGAAACGAAAAATCTATATTATATTTATCTTAAAAGTAAGCATGAATATATTGATATCAATTGTTACCCATTTACTATTTAGTCTTATGAAGATTTTATAAAGGATTTAATCTTTTTTCTCCCCCAAAATTGTATTTTGTCGCAGTTGTGATTTAAAATTTTACAGGAAATCTTTAAATTCATTTTCATGCAAAACTAAAGAGAGATAATATTCGATTTTATCCCAATCAGCGCATAGAAGCCCAATAAAATATTTACAATATCTCCACGATAATTACATCACATTTACAATGCCGAGCAACATCGTAAAGATATCGTATAATATATTGTGTAAATAAGGGCTACACCTCTTATACGAAGAATATAAAAAGAAAATATTGTAATTGTCAAAAAAATTTGACCTTAAAATTTTGGAAAATCTCTACATTTTCAGACGCAAATGCAAAACAAATGGAGTAACGACTCTCTATCTGTAAGCACAGTAATTAAAATCAATTTTATAAAAATATTTAAAATTTGCTACTCAGTTGTTACCCAAATGTGAAAGTATTTTCTAAATTTGAACAAAATCCAGAATAAGAAATTTAATGCGCCTTATTATCAGAATGCAAGCAGATACGATAAAAATATCTTAGATAACAAATGACAATATCTCAGTAAAGATCAGTTTATGATTTCAAAATCCAATATTAGAAATTTAGTGTGTCTCATTGTCTGAGTCCAAGTGAATGCGACAGAAAGAGATTATATTCTAAATTGAATTAGCGGAGTAAAAATTGATAAATAATTTTGAAATTCAATGTAAGAAATTTAATATGTTTCATTGTCTGAGTGCAAGTGAAAGCGATAAAAAGAGCTTAGAATTTAAATGGAATTAGCTAAGTGAATAGATTGGTATATAATTTTAAATTCCAGTATCAGAAGTTCAGTGTATTTCGTTGTCTGAGTGCAAGTGTATAAATAAAAGGATTTTAGATATTAAATGCAAATAGCTAAGTGAGTAACGATCGGTATCCAATTTGAAAATTTAATATCAGAAAATGAATGTGCCACATTGCCAGAGTGCACCCGAACACGATAAAAGGAGCTTAGGAATTAAAGGAAAATAGCAAAGTGAGTAAAGTCTGGCATGCAGTTTTAAAACTTAAAGCATACATCTGTATCAAATTTGCCAAGCGACTTTCCGTCTGTCGGTTTCTACATTCGCATACATTTAAACTCAAAATTACAGTGACACAAATAAAGGAAACTTGGATCTTGTTTGTGCAGTTGTATTTTCTCGTCAGGTTTTGATTTCAATCGTTTGGCAAAATTTCATCTAAAATACATTTTCGTTTCCAAGATTATATTACGAAATAAAGAAAAGAGAAGCTCTAAAGAGGACGAAAATTAAATTCTGAATTGTGTATATCGTTCTCTATCTTGTCAAATGTCTCCAATTTTTATTAGAAAGAAAGGAACCCTAAATATCTCAGAAGTGCATTCTAACATCGGGAAGAGGAAATTTATTTTTATTTTTATTTTTGTATCTCTACCACAAATGTAACACTCATAGTTTGAGCAATAAATGTATTGTGCCCCAAATACTCAGCTGCTATTAAAAATCTGTGCTCACAGCAATGCGTTTTGATAAGTAATAGTGTCATTGGGGAAAAAAATATTGAGCTTTTTTGCAACTATCCCAAATGAATAGCAATAAAAATTATAATAATTAGACCACTGCAAAAAATGATAAAAATCTATTGCAATTTGTAGGAAGAACTAAATAAAAATATTTAATATGAAACTTAGGATTTACGGAAATATGCAGGCATGCGTGCATGTTTACGTCTTTTTAGAAGCAAAGCGGAGTAAATTTTAAGAAAATTTGAATAATCTTTATTAATAATAGGAAAATATATGTGTGCTAATGCAAGCTCGCGGCAAGTCAGATTATTTGACTTAAAACAACCAAATCTGCCACAAATCTTAATTCCTAAGGTAGGAATGTTCAACTCGGAATTATACTAATTTCTTAATTTTTCTTACAGTTTTAATTTGTTAAAATTTTTATATTCTCTGTCAAATATTGATCCGCTAGATCTTCAAAACCTTTCGAGTTATATCTCCTGGGATAATTATTAATCCAAAGGATATTTTATAAAACTCAATTTTTCTTATTTTAATATGCGTAATGATACCAATTCAAATGTAATACAAGTTATTTCTGAATTTTAATAATGTTCAAAAATATTTTTTAATTATTTTTAATTATTATTTTTAGTATTATTTATTATTATTATTATTTATTATTATTTTAGTTTTAATTATTAAATATAAATTCAAATATCTTTCCATTTTTTATTAAATATTCAGTCTCGTGACTCCAGATTATTCTCCTTGATTGATTGATTCTACCTTAATAGTTATACTGTTTTTTAACATGGCAGTTTAGTTGAGAAATCGGAAAGTGAAGTTTAATTCCTCGAAAGAAAAGCTTACAATTAGATTACGAAAACAATTAAGTTATTAATGGGACAATTACATCATAAGGTTTTATTCAATTAGAAATGTTCGTGCAAATTTTAGGCTTAAAATTACATTGATGAGCAGATAATGTTTTCAAGTTAAATAGAGTATACTATATAATTGAAATTTAGCATTTCAGATAATTTCGAAGAAGCACCTAGTCATCAAAGATGATTGAATTTTAAAAGAAAATGTTTTGATTGGTATACGCTTCTTGCCTTAAATTCGATAAAATAATCGTTTTAAAAAGTTATAGAAGCACTGCCTTCCTTTTTATCCTACGAAAAAATGATATTATTTTGTTTGTGGTTTTTGAAGCCAAAAAATGCACAGCAGAAAATTGGCGATTGATCGCTTTTTTGGCATCAATGTTTCGCTTTTAAGTAATTAGAAAATAATAAAGAAGATTGTCACCTATCGCCAACAAACTGTTACAACTTAGCACGAATGTCCGCCATGTACTCGATTCTCCTATCTTTACAGCACGTCAAAATCGCGCCAATCTCCAAAATCTCGTTTAAAGATTGTCAACCTGGATAGATACCAGAAATGAAAACAAAAGGCTTTTAGAGGTTGCAGTGAAAAAAGGATTACATTTGGAGAGAAATATCTCCAAATATTTTAACTTTGGCGACTGTACATTAATCTTAGCCTAGTCGTAATTGTTATGACTTCCTTTGGAAATTAATATTCGTATTTTCCAAAACAGTTGTCTTCCAACAATTAGTGTTTTTACTACTTTAAAACTCAACAAATTACCTTTTTAATGGTATAAATTTCATATCTGTATAGTTTCCGCTTAATTTTAATAATATTTTAAATTCAATTTGATGCACTATCTGAAATTAAATTAATTTAATAAAAATCTTTTTATCGCAATGTCTCATTAGTATTAAACTCGTGTTTTTATTTTCTTCTTTCAGGTCGTAAAGAATCCAAAGCTGTTGAATTTGAAATTGATTTCCTAAACGTCTTTCTGCAAAGAAATAATTATAATGTCAGAGAAGCATTTAGAATGATTCTATGTTATCTTGATTTAAGGAAGAAACACGGTTATTTGTATCAGCGAATTGAAATTGACTTTACAACGATTCCATCAGGCCAATATGCGGCATTATTACCCCATAGACATCCAGATGGCTCTGCTATTATACTTTATGAACTGGGTAAGATTTGATTGTAAATTCGATGCTATTTTTTAACAGATTCAGTGTCGATATTAAATTATCCTACCATAATATTAATCATTTTATCATATAATGGCAGTCGATGTCATCATACGATAAAATATTTAAGTGCTTAAATATAACCTATAACTATTAATAGTTATAGATTGTAGTATAACTATTCATATAACTATTAATTAGTTAATTAATTATAGTATAACTATTATTTAGTTAATTAATTATAGTATAACTATTAATTCCTTATTCTTGTTCTCTTATGTATGTATTACCATATGCACAAGATTTTTTAATGACAGCTTAATAATGTATTTTAAAATAATTTATAGGATAATCAGATGCTTAAATTTCCATTAATCTACCTTAATATCCCAGAAATAAGTCAAGTCAATAATTAAATATCATTTAAATTCAAAAGTGGTAAGTATTCTTAAAACTGACAGTTCATGGTACAAGAGATTTCATAATGACATTGAGTTCCAGCGCTTGCCATTACATTTAAACTCCCTGAAATGTTATCTGGACCGTAACAACACTTCCCTTATATCTAACATATTCTTATATTTAATCTAATTCTTAATTTATTATTGACTTTATTTCATTCAAAGTCAACATTCATTTTCAAAAAAAGGAGGGGAAACTGTTCACACAGTTGGAATTTCTTAAGATTCAGAATCTTATTTTTAATAATTTTATGCACATTTTGAATTCATTTTTGATACCTTGATTATCTGAATGCTGTAATTTGTGATATTTTAGTTTACTTCTTAACTCAAAACGGGGTTAAGATGTTCCTAATAAAACTGAATTAAATTGCAACAGTTTTATTTTTATGTAATGTAGTGATCCGCAAAGCCGTTCTATTCAAATGTAAAATGAACTTCAAATTATAATGTGAGACATTGCTGAAATTGAATTCCTGGCAATTTTATGATTTCTAAACAAAATTGAATTAATGGTAAGTATAAATTCCAATGAACATTCGATGATATTGTAACCCTTAACTCTCAGTTGTTAGCATGATTATAACTTTCAGTTTTCCCTGAACGATCTCTGTAAAGTGTATTTACCACCTTATATATCATAAATTAAACAGCAAATCAGCAAAGTTTTGATGCTTCATATTCACATCATCGGTTTAATATGACATAACCCCAAAGATATTTATTTCTCTCTATACCGGAGTTATGGCCTTTAAGGATTTAATATAATAATCTGTCCTGAAGAACGTCAACTTTATTATTTTATAATTTTAAGTATTTTATATAAAAATACAAAATATTATACGTTTGATAGCTGTAAAAAAATTATAATATTTGTTTCTAAATTTGCATAACAAAAAGATTTCAAAGTTCTCTGTCATTATTCAAATTGTTAATAGAAAAATGATCCGAAATGAATAATTAGCGAAACTGAAAGCTTACAAACAGGACAGCTCCGCATCCAACTGGATTAAATGCTTCCAACTGGGGTCGACATAAGAACGGTACAAAAATGCACTCAAACATATTCAATATAAAAACGAGAATCGGCATATTTTTAGATAATTAACTTTAAAAAAATACGTTTTTCACTTATTGGCCATGTGGTCCATCTTTTACAATCATTACTTTTAAGCTGAAACATAGTTGTTAAGAAAGAAAATACGTCGCTTAGTCATATCGCCCAAATTTTTCGGGCCTTGGTGGCCTGGTGGTAGGGTGTAGGTTTCGGATCCGGAGGGCTTCAGGTTCGAGATCCGATTCTACCAAAGAATTGTCGTGTAAGCGGGCATGGTGCACGTTAAATCCGTCGGAGCCAAATGTCCTTCCTCTGGTGTGGTGTAGAAGTTTAGAGATGGCCGCCACCTCAGGTGTCGTCCTCTTCATCTGACCCAAATTCTTCCTTCGATTTCGAGGCGATCTTAACAGCCATTAAAAATAAGGAGTGATTCTTGCGGTCATGCCTTACACAGAAGACATTGTGTGTTTGTAATGTGGAATTTATTTCTACTTCTTTTACTTGTTTGGGAAAAGACGCGGCAATCTAGCAATTCTTTGCATTACAAATTAGACTTAGAGATCTCACAAGGAGGTTGAAAAACATAGCCATTGGTGTTAAAAGAAGATTGAAAAGTAAATGAAAAAGGCACAGGGGCTGTTTGTGAAAAATTGTTATTCAACAATATCATTTTAGAAACATTTTTGCATTCAGCCGACCACACTGCCATCAACAAACGAAGCATGGTCGACAGGATTTGTTGTGGCCGACTTCTGTCATTATCATAATCCACCCATATCACTGGCCACTTCGAATTAGCATCCACAATTTGGTCAATTAATCGTTTGAGTGAGATGTCTGAATGCTTTTCGTGCATCGTATAACCAATATTTCAAGTAATGAGCTAAAATTAAGTCATTTATAATGTTATAATTTGAATTTTAAATTGTGTGATATTGATATCTTTAATATCTCATGTATTACAAGGACTCTTAGTTGTATCAATGTCACAATATATTTCCAAGCATAAAATTGTCATCTAATAAAACCACGTGATAATTTATGACTTCATTCATGTCTGTGGTGATAACCAAAAATGACAAAAAGATAATGCAGCAGGTTAGTATTTTAATAAGATTTGTTATGAATCATAAATAGTCTTCATTTTCACGAATATGCAATAATAATTTACATGTGAAGGACAATAATCAGTTACAAATCGCAACTAATAAATGGACAAATAATGTTTTGTTTGTTTTTCTTGCTCTAACTAGGCTCGACATATATTAAAATATATCTCGAAACTATATCTCACTTGATAAATGATATCATACATTATGAGAGTTTATAAAGATTTCTCATATTAGAGTGTATGATATTTTAGATGCTGTGACAATTGCAAGGATACAGATTATGAATTGACGAAAAGGAAATGAGTTCAGAGTCTGCCTTGTTTAAAGCTTCGAAATAAAAGTTTAAAGTAGTCAGTAATAAAAACGAACCTGTTAAGTAGAAAAATGAAGAGGAAAGAAAAAGCAGTTTAAGAAGAATTGTTAAAACTGTTTTTGACAAAGGGCATTTAAATGCTATCTATTTGAAAACCAGGAAAGTCAATTAGCCTTTCCTGGTTTTCTACTTTGAAATCTACCAGCGTTATGACCTACTTTAAAAGTCTAGTAAACACGTTGTTGAGATTTCACCTAGAATCAGGAAGAAATAGGATAACAAAGGGTACTGTGAATAAAGTGATAGAAATTGCAAGTGATTGTGATTCATAATATCAAGCCATCATATATCATCAATCACCTTGTTTGCAATTAACTTCTTTAGATTTATTTTATTAATCATAATATTTTATCCAACTGGGGGGAGGGGGGCACTTCAAATTGAGGATGAGAAACTTCTGGTATGGTGGTTGATTGTTGTTGCCCTTGTGAGTACAGAAAACGTTGGGAGTTCGCTACCTCCCATTGACCATTTATGACTGGATGAACATTCCAAGCGAAGTGTTGTGCCGTGGAAAGTGATGGCCCTTAAGATTTTTCACAGTCCCTACTGGAGTTGCTGTAGCGGTGATCTTGTCATTCAGTTTTTTCCGTGTGTCTGCGGATGGGTCGGAGAAGTCAGTGTTGTGATTATCATACTAGTTTTGGATAGTGAAAACTTTAATTTAATAAATGTTGTAGAAAATAGGATATCTTTAAAAAGGTTTTTTTTTAAATTGCTACTTGTTGGACTTGTTACAATTCGCATGAATTTTTCTGCAATGATTTCTTTGAGATAAGAAACCTGTCATTTATTGACTATTTTTTCAAGAATTACTTATTTGAAAGTAACATAAATCTTTGGTGATAACAATAAAAGGGGATGAAGTGAGAGCCTCAAAATTTAGCAATTAATTTTATAGTAGAGAAACACAGAGGGCATATGCTTGAGAATTGAGTGTGATATTTCATATTTATAGGTAAATGGAATCCCGACGAACTATCTTTTGAAGATTTCAAGAGAATTTCTCGTCTGATTTGTTATCAGGAACTGCGAAATCCAGTAACACAGGTAACTGGGTTCCGGATTATTCATGACTTTGCCAATACAGGGTATCAGCATCTCAAGTACTGCACCCCAATGAACATGTATCTTTTGTACCATGCATCATTTGTAAGTATTTTTAAATATTTTGATTTTCTATTTCTCTATATTTTTTAATATTAAAACAATTAGAAATGAGCTACTGTATTATTAATTTTATTTGCGATTAACTCTAGAACGTCTGTTGGTGTCGATTGGACAGCGGAGCCTGTTTAGTTTGTTCTTTTTTCCGCAATTTTGCAGGGAAATTGAAAATTTTTTGTGACTTTTAATAATTTTTCATGGTGATTACACAGAAAAAGTCTTGTTGTGCTAGGTTAATTAGGAGAGATTTTATAACTAAATATACCTAGAACTTCCGCTGATGTCGTTTCGATACCAAGGCAATTTATCATTTCAAATAGCTGTCGTTCAACAAAAAGTAGATACCATTAGTAATACAAACTTTCCAAAGTACTATTGCACATTTGTTTGACCTTGAATACAATGTTATTGGGTTCACAGAGGAAATGAATCAGCTATATTAAAATTGTTGTGTATAAATATTTCGTTAAATAGCATTTGCTTATCTGCTTATAAAAATATTTTTTATTCGATTTTCCAACCTTGTGAAGAGCAGACATCCTGAAACGATGACTCGTAGAAAAGGTCTAAGCCCTGATGAAATTGATAATTTGTTTCAAGAGCTTTCTGAAAATGAATCGGATGGTGTTGAGCTGTCTTGTTCAAATTTAGATTCCGATGAAGGCATAAGATTGCGTGAAAGTGACTTCGAAGAATTTGAAGAAAGTGAAGAAAATTGTTAATATTCCTATAATAAATACCAAGTTAAAAGGAATTAGAGATTCACTAAAACGCAAATTAAAGAGTGTAATGTAAATACAGCTAAAAAAATTTGTATATCTTGCATAAAAATGGTGTGCGGAAAATGTGCAGAAGAAATTGAATATCACTATATCCATTGCAAATGTGGTATATAGAAATTATTATGCATAAAAACGATAAATAATGATTAAAAAACTTACATTCTCACAAAAATTACGTTTTTCTCATTATACTAATATTTATGAATAATATTGTTTTATTTCATTTTATGATAATAAGTATTTTGTTTTATTTCATTTCATTTTATAATATTAAGTATACAGTTTTTTTATGATATAAAGGGTCATAATATATGATAATTACATGAAATAATATAAAAAGAGTTCAAACTAAACCCTACTAAACAGTAATCCTGCAATTATTTAGTTATTACAATTATTTTATACAGTTCGCTAAAACGCAAATTAAAGAGTGTAATGTAAATACAGCTAAAAAAATTTGTATATCTTGCATAAAAATGGTGTGCGGAAAATGTGCAGGAGAAATTGAATAACACTATATCCATTGCAAATGTGATATATAGAAAATATTGTGCATAAAAATGATAAATAATGATTAAAAAACTTACATTCTCACAAAAATTACGTTTTTCTCATTATACTAATATTTATGAATAATATTGTTTTATTTCATTTTATGATATAAAGTATTTTGTTTTATTTCATTTCATTTTATAATATTAAGTATACAGTTTTTTTATGATATAAAGGGTCATAATATATGATAATTACATGAAATAATATTAAAAGTGTTCAAACTAAATCCTACTAAACCGTAATCCTGCAATTATTTAGTTATTACAATTATTTTATACAGTTTATGTCGCGGTATCGAAACGACACCGAGGGACCTTTAAGGGTAATCGAAATTCCGGACGTTCTAGATTTGACGGTGCGATTACTAGTTAAGAGAAATATGAAGCTTCAAATCCACCTATTTTAATGAAGAAATGATAAGAAACTTTTTTTCCATTATTTGTAATGTAGAGACTTAATTAAAAATCTTTGGAGTTATTATTCTGAATTCCCTTCAGATTAATTAATTTAAACACCAAGTATAGTGTGAAGTATCAAAACGAAAAAGAAAATAATATGCCAAGGGTTTAAAACAGATACAGAAGAAATGAGAAGAAAAAAAAAAGATAAACTTAGAATAATTTATCAAAAATTCAAAAATAATCATTGTGCTAGAAAACCGATTTTAAATATCATTGATAACTCTTTTTATTGCGAATTCTACAGATGAAATTCAAGATGCTTAAACGAGTTTGCTTCATTTGGTGCATTTAAAGGTATCTTATTTCCTATTGAATTAAGAATTAACATTCCAAGGCACAATTGTAGGGCATTATATAATTAAATCAAAATTTTAGTAAATGATATTTTTTTCATTCTGTTTGATCATAGTTAATTTATACATTATCATGTATATATCATTAGTTATTATATCGTTATACATTTTCATGTTATTATAGTCTAAAAGAATTTTAGCCAAACAATCAAATCTTTCAAATATATTTTTCTATCTGTAGAAGAAAAATTGAATACGGTTGCTGGATCAGTCATAATGTGTCACATTTAGCAATAAAAATTAATAAGTTCCACGAGAATATTTATAATTAAATAGCTTTAATTAGTATTTTCAAAATTTAGAAACATTATTTATTTTTAAATTCCATTTTTTACATACTTATTTTTAGAAAATGTAACTATTACTCTAAATTGATTTTTTATGCTATTAAATAAGTTTATAAATCATATAATCGATTAATAAAATATTCGAATAACGGTCATTTTACAGGAATGTGTACCCGGAAAATATTTACAAGTTCACTTTATTAACACCAATTTTGTGTTATCTACTCTTCTGACCTGTAACAAACCTTTCATGATAGAAAGCATAAGGAAAATGGTAAGTTCGAAACTTTCCAATTATACATTATATTGGTGGCCAAGTTTTAAATTGAAAAAACTAAACCTGTAATGTTTAGGACATCTAATTAGTTTTCAAAACATACTAGCTGCAAAAAATAAAGCTTCAAACACAAAATCTGGTTTATTGTAAAGAAATTCGCAAATTAGAGAAAAAGAGTTGAATTATTAAATAAGGTAGAAGTAAAATCAAAAACGGTCAACGTAATATATCTCGAATAAATTGCGCCTATATTGGAATTGAGCCACCATGCACTGCTTAACAAACCTCTGAACAATCCACCATTTTATTAATGACGATATCAAGAAATATTTTCAGAAAGAAATCTTATTTCTTTAAACATGCGGCTTTAACCTTTAATTGGTGAGGTGCGGTATCTCAGATCGCTAAGGATAGATTTTCGGTCTTACCTATTCTATTTTTAGCACAATCAAATGGATTGACCCTATAGCTTTTTGTTTTATGTCCTACACTACACGTGCCGTTTTTCAACCGGTTTCAGCGGATGCTATATTAAATATTCCAACTGTTTCTTTGCGCGATGCCTGTAAGACAGTACTCCCTTTTAGTGTTCTAGTATTTTTCAAGACTTAGCAGATGGCTCTAAAACTTGGCCCTCGAAATATCATTTAACCTATTGATCCTCGTTATGAAACAGAGCTTCGGGATTTTTAAATGAATCAGACAGTGATTTCAGTGATGATCAATAAATGTTGACATTCAACTGATTCTGATACGTTTGTTGAAATATAGCTAATTTTTTCTAGTGATTATGTATTTTGAAAAAAATTCTGAAATATATTAATATTGCGAGAGAAATATTTACAGTATTTATAGGCTACTTTTTATACTAGTTATTACCCTGTAAGTTTAAAATGCCCTCAAAACCGTGCTATAAGTTTCAAGTGAAAGTTTATGCTTAGAAATGATGTCTATAAGAAAAAGCTATCAATTCTCACCATAGTCATTTTTTTTTATCTTTCATATATTTATCTTTCATATAATTGTTGAATGTTCCATTATATTGCTTTCTATGTATCTTTGTATACTGGAAAAATAAATATGATTTAAAAAGTAAAAATTAATATGTTTTTTTCAAGAATAATGTTTTTTACAACATATAATTTTAGAAGAAAATGTACGTTCAAATGAAATTACCTTTTTCAATGATAATATATATTGAAAAATTTCTAAAACGTATTTATGTATGAAGAAAAATATCTGCAGAATATATTGGTTTATTTTCATGCCAATACTTTCATTAGAAAATTTAATTTGAGTGTAAAGAAAATACTGTTTCGTAGACCGCACCACTCTAGTTAAGTCCTAAAGTTTCACTTCCCCAGTTTAGGATTAGAAGCTAGTTGGGTTCCTGAGGGTAGTGACATTGTTCAAGGACCCCTCTTAGTGTATCTTAATTTTTTTTTTCGGTAGGAATGAAAGCCAAAGACATCGTGAGTCTCCATACGGCGATTAGACAGACAACGACCTTTTTTCAGACCTAATACACCCAAAATATGACGCAGAATTAAAGTTATAGGCACAAAATAAGATACTAAATTTCACTGATTTAAGTCGTTTCGTTTAGTGTTATTACATTCAGGTGCATCTGGAAGTGCAGAATGACAGAAGAACAAGCCTTTAGAGTGCCATAGAATTTGGTAAGAATCTGCATTTTTGATGCTAAGCTTAGGTACCAAATTATATCTATCTAGCGCTTTATCTTTTATAATTATCGAGTTGACTATTACTTGAACATCCATTCGAACTTCTTTTGAATGCATTTAGTTCAAAATTTAATAGAACACAAAAAAATTAATCTAAAACCGTTATACCAAATTTGATATATCTAACCCAAATAGTTTCTAACATATCGAATTTATAGAGACACAATTTGGAAATGTGTTATTCAGACTCATGCAGGTCTGAACATTTATCAGAATTTCGATTTCGAATTTTTTTCATGATCACAATAATTTCTATATACCTCATTAATGTGGAGGGGACAAAATCTTACTTTAAATCTTTCATAAAGTATTATATTATGACAAATATTTTTGTATTTTTTATAACTGCTTCTAATCATAAGCGTAAAAAGTAATTTCTATCAACATTCTTGTGATAGCAAAACTTGCAATGAAAAATTTTACAAGTATTTTTAGCTGCTTGAAAGTCAATTTATTTCAGGAAAACATAAAATTCCTATGAAAATTCAATAAGTGTTCATAAAAATATTTTTTTTAAAATTAGCATTTAAGTGGAATTATGTATATTTGTTCAAAATAAATTTCATTGGTTAATAAGAAAAAATAATAGAACAAAATAAATTAAATCGACTGGAATATTTTGAAATTTATTAAAAATTATATATGCTTCAAATTTATTTTCAATAATATATTTCGTTTTAAAAGGTTTTTTTAAAGAAATGTGACGTTTATATTTTATACGTTATAGTTTAGTACATATGCAAAAGAAATTTAAATAACCTTAACTGAATAATTCCTTAAAGTGTCTAATAGAGCTCATTGTTCTCTTAAACTATTATGTTTGTGACAGCATATAAGATAAAATACACAAATGACTAGGCATGGTAATCTGTTAAATCGTAACTGTGTTTTCAAACATTAAATTGAAACAGATAGCAGGTGTTATGTTTAGGGATCTCCATTGCCCAATGGTCCATCTGTATACTTAAAAGGAAGAAATGCAATAATCAAATGATTTGAAGAACGAACACAAAAAACACATCAAAGAAATCTGATACTACTTTCGTCTGATGCAAAATTAAGAACAATTATTTGATCTATTATTTGTACGATGAAAAGTTCCAACATACTCAATAAGAAATAGAGACGCTTTATTCCACGAGAAACAAGAGACTCAGGTAACAACATACCAAGTGCAGTAAATAACAATACACAACCATCCAGAAACCATAACAGCACAAAGCACTCAGAAGGACCCAACATTGCAAACATAAACTTCATTCAATTATTCCAATCAATTCATCTACTGACTCCCGACTTCAATTTTATAAGTACCAAGACATCGAATGTTCTAGAAGAAACATCGGAATTATTAATTTTTTAACGAATTTATATCAAAAGTGATGAATATTTAATAGGTATATAAATATAAATTTACTCTTTTTTAAGTTATAAACGATGCTTGCTTTTTATGAAAATTGAAGATTGATATTTTCAAAATATTTCCTCTCAGAAACAACATCCATCCATTTTTTGGGCAATAACAAATTCCACGAAAGAAAAAATCAAGTTCTTTAAAAATAATCCAGTCATCAAGACAATTTTGGTATCTACGTGGCAATCAAACTTATCTCCATAAAGAACACTCTGCATAGAAATAAACAAATTGTAGTCTGAAGGAGCTACGTTTAGTAAATAATATAACAGCAGGTAACAAAATTTTTTAAGTTTCTTTCTGGCTACCTGTGGTGAATATTTACGTTTAATAATACAACCTCATCATCTCATAAAGATTTCTCCGTCAATGCTTGTTTAATTCCGTAAGCTCCTCTCCATAAAGGACACTCTGTATGGAAAAAAACGAAATGCAGTCTGAAGGAGCAAAGCTTAGTGAATATTGAGGTTGGAGCAATGCATAACAGAATTTCCTAATTTTCTTTCTGGCAATCTGTGGGGATCATTCACATTTTAGAAAGCCACCTTATTACCTATATTCTCAAAATTTATCCTTCAATGTTCGTTTAGTTCGATAAACTATTGCGTGTATCATTCTTCATTCATGATCTCACAATATAATTCTTCCAAATTTGCCACTTGGATATTTTTAATGGTTCCACATGCTCTTTGTTGTGTGTATGGAAATCTTTATTTTTAAATAATCGAAGCCATTATTTGAAGGTCGCATTTACAAATATCCAACAGAAAGCGATTTATTTGTGTTGGTTGAACAGAAACTTATTTGCAATGAAATAATAAAACATATTTCTCGCAAATGCTGTTAGTTTAAAATAAGACTCGACTTGTTTTGTAAACATAAAATATTGTTTTTGAAATTAACCATCAAATACACACTAATTTTTAAAGTTTTTTTTGTCAAATATTTTAAATACAAGTCTACCGATTTATTTGCAGGTAAATAATGGTAATAAATGAAATCTATTAAAAATGCGATAAATAAAATTTATACATTTAAAAAATAAAAAAAAAGCAGATTAATCTTTTCAAATATACCATTTAATATGGGATTTCAGCTCAGAATTCTGACTATCCGAATAAATTAAAGGACAAATTTATGTGTATTACCTATTTTCCAGCTAAACGTTTTCTTTCTGATTGCCAAATCCCCTATCGCGTTACTGCTTTGTCTAAATCGAATGACATGTTTAAAATTGAACTCAATCTCTTTTCTATGCAGAAATGTTTTGTGGAATGATCCTTTTCCCCAAATTAAAAATGATATGGCATCTTTTGCCTCAAAACAAAAGAATCTCTTTCTTTTATTATGATGAATAGAAAAGATTATACAAACTTCCCGAAGTAGAATAAAACAATCGTTCTCATTCCAAAAGAATTCCAGTAGTGGCATAATTCCAAGTTTTTGATGCGATATATTAGATTTAATTATTATCTGAGAAATACTTCGTGAAGTTTTCGTCTTTTATCTTCAAAGTTTTCGTCTATATTACCAAATTCTTTCATAAGAATCTTGTAGACAGCAACTTTTTTTTTTTCTTCATTTGGTGGCAATAAATAAATATATCATATGAATGCAAATAAATGTATAATAACATTTCAAGAAAAACGGTATATATGATTATATTAATAACTATTATAAAAATTATTTCGATAAAAGGTCATTTTTGATGCACCTTGGCGCCTTTTAGGATTATTTTGTTAGAAGTAAAACTTCTTTGAAGTCATGGAAGGTACAAGAAATTAATCCATGATTTAGTAAAATCTGCCAAAATCAAAGTATATTTTCTAATAAAAAAATAGCTTATTATAATAAAAACAATTGCAAAATTATTTCATTTGTATACTAAGTTCAAATACAGCACGTTATAAATTTACATCTTTCCAGATGTATATTATTATTTTTCATCTAAATCTAGTACACAGATAAAATAAACAAAATCTATTACGCTTTCGTAAGAAATGAATTGCGCATGAAGTATTCCAAATACTTTTATATTCATATTTTCTCAATCTTTTAATAATTTATATTCAAAATGTGTACATCATTAAATTGAAATTTAAAAAATTTGCTGCATTTCGAAATTATTCTCCTAAAATACTACCAACATTATAAATTTTAACGGGAAAGTGCAATTTCATTTTTATCGTTTCATCGCCAAAATATATGTTTATATTCAACTAAAATAGTGTTATAAAATGTATTGTTCAATAAAAAAATATTTGAAGGTTGAAATGGGGAAAAAGTACATCTTAATGTCTTTTCTCAAAATGATATTATAATTAGATTTAAATATCTTTGAAATGTACCAAGTATCTTAATTTTTGATGAAATTAAATGAAATTGAAAATAAAGATTTCGGTCAAACGTTAAAAGAAAATGGGGTATGCATTTTATGTTTGGAGATTTTTAGATATTTAAACAAATTTTATTTCAGAAAAGCATAAAATTGCCATGAAAATTCAATAAATGTTCATAAAAATATTTCTAAAATATTAGCATTTAATTGGAATTACAAAATCATACGTAGATTTGTTCCAAATAAATTTACATTGGGTAATAAAAAATAACAGAAAAAAATTAAAATTGAAACGGCTGGAATATTTTGAAATTTTTTAAAAATAATATATTTCGTTTTCAAATGTTTTTTTAAGAAATTGGACGTATATTTTTTAATACATATGCATTAAAAATTTCATAACCCTAACTGAATAGTTCCCAAAACTGTCTGATAGATTCCACTGTTCTCTGAAAATGTTTTCACTTCATTACATAGTATTCCTTAATTTTAAGTACAGTGACAGAAGAAATGAGAAATAAGGTTCAACAGATATATCTGTAGAGCAGTCTGATCTCCAGAACCATTACGATTGCGTAATATTGAATCACTGCGTGGACACGGCTAACAGTTAAAGATGAATTGGCTGAACATAGCAAGCACATTTAAAGAATCAATCTTGGAAAATTGCACATCTGTTAAATATATATTATATAGAAAAAGAATATTAATCGTCAAAAATTTCGAACTCTAGATTTTGACCAATTATCATATTTTAGGTCTCTCAGATTCCGAAAAACAAATTTTTTGGAAAATGTCAGTCTGTCTGTCTGCGACAAAACTAACTCAAAAACGTGTTGAGCTAGACGGATGAAATTTGATACTAAATACACCAAATTTGAATATTTCTACCAAAGTTTGAGCACAATTCGTGCAGAAGACCCAGCAAAATCTGTCTGTAAGGCGATTAACTACAAAACGATGAGAACTAGATGGATGAAATTCGGCGCACACATTTAACATATATAGTGTAGACAACCATCAAATTTTGAGCCAAATCCAATGAGCCAAACCATCTTTTTGAAACATATAAACTCGAAAACTCAGAGAGGCAATTAAATTCGGTATAGGATTTTAAAATACTTTTCTATAGGATAAAAATAATTAATACAGATACAAATGTAGCTTTTTAACAAAATTTGTGTTCCATTGTATTTGAAATAACACGTCTAAAATACAAACTCGGTTTTCGGATACTATAAGCCGCGTGCTATAATCACTAAATAATTCACCAATGATAACTTTATAGATTTAGTACAAATGCAAATTCACGCCAAAGGTTGATATTTCGTAACTACTATACATCAGTTCCATTCAATGCATTCTCTGGTATAACACCTTTATTAGAGAATATGTGGGAAAATTCTTCGGAGGCCACCCCTTCTTTATATTATTTATTTATTTTGCTTGATCACTCTGTTTTTAATTAATCTAATAAGAGAGTCGAATTACGGGTAGGTATCTTACTAATCACAAAAATATTTTTAAAAAATTTAAATTTTTCCCTAAAAATATGTATATATATTCGCTTCTTTTTATAAAATAAAAATAACTTTTTTTCCGTCTGCCTTAATATCTTCGGAGGTTAACGTTGAAAAATCTTGTTTAATTTTTCATTAATTAAAATCTTAGTTATAATTTGAAAAAAAAATCCAACATGTGCAGTGTCACTCTTCAAATTTATATCCTTACCACATTTGGTAGCTCTAGGTGAAACAACCTGTAAAGCTACAATACATGCACATGCACAGTCTTACACACAGTCTTTTTTTATTATATGTATAGCTAAAGATTAAAATATAATCCTTCAATCGATAAGATTACTTAATGAAATGATTTTATAACTTGTTTCAGCTGTACTTCCATTCATCTGTTGAAGAGTTATTCGAGTACTTTCCTCGTTCTGCCCTTCCAGTTAAGTATGGAGGAACTTTAAGGGATTATTACATGGCAGACTACATGATAAAAGCAAATGAAGACCAAGGTGATTTCCCAGCAGGTGGTCTTAAAAATTTGTTCTAATTCTCTTGGTAGTTCATACGATATAAAGCAGAAAATTTGTGTTTTTCTCTTGAATTAAAAATAAAAATACTTTATCTATGAAAGTGATGTAGTTACTTGAGTTTTATCTTTTAATTCTGAAGACCTTTTGAGTTCAAGTATCCCAGAATACTAGAATTCCCGGGTCTTTCCTATCATGTTCATTTTATACATTGCCTATGATGTTATTATTCATCCAATATTAAGGAAAGTTAGGTTTGGTTTGACAGCGTTTATTGGCACAAAAACAATTTATGATTTAACTGCACTAAATATTCGTGAGAGTTTACCTTATTTTAAAAGTTTGTTTCTAAAGTTTTAGTTGTTCTTTCGTCATTTCCCCCCAAGACCTGTCAACCTGTAAAATCTGCTAAAATTAGTCACATGATAAAATACAATCTAAAAGTTATTTAAGAATATGATCGCTAAATAAAAATCCATCATTTTTAAAAAGGTAAAAAGATGGGGGACTTTATAAAGAATTCTTTTGATCTGTTAAGAAGTGACTGAAAGCAGTGGATGCGTTGAATATTAAATTTTGAACATTCTATTAAAATGTGAAGAACCGTTATAGGATATTAATACATTGTACAAAGGGGTGCAGGTTACTCCAACTGCAATTATTTATGTGTGAGTCGCGTGTGGCCAATTCTTAATCTGGTAAGAAGTGTGTCAAATTCTCAACTAGGCAAACACGGCCAACAGCCGAATAGGTGTTTGATTGTTTTAAGTTTATTCGCCTCTTTGAGGTTCCACTGGGTATACCATTTTAAATGCAGACTGGATTTAACATGTTTTTTAATGTTATTTAATGGAATAGGATAATTCAATGTACTAATTACAGATTTCGTTAGATTGTCTGCTAATTCATTACCAATAGTACCAATGCGCGAGAGAGCCTAGCACAAGAGAACTTTGAGCCCCTTGCAATTCCCTTGCAATTGTCATGTAGATCAAGAATGTTAAAGGTCAATGGATGAGAGAAACGGGTGGAATGATGCCAACGATTCAAAGACACTTTTTGAGTCTGAATAAACGATACAGTTAGCAAGAGGACTCTGTTCGAAATGTGACATAATGCATGAAATATGGCAGTGATTTCTGCAGTAAAAATAGAACATGAAGGTGAAGTTGAAACGAGGTGGTAGAAATGATAGAAATGCAAGAAAATGAAGTATCTGAAGATCTTTTTAAACCATCTGTAAATATTGGAATGAAATGTTAATATCATCCCCGATGATGAGCAAAAAGATGGAGTTAAATAGTAGGGGTCATATTAGAATTATCAAAAGTTGTAAATGGATTTAAGTATTAATCTATGTGATTAAATATAATCCATGTGATCCATTTAAGTATTAATCTATGTGATTAAGTATAATCCATGTGATCCATTTAAGTATTAATCCATGTGTTATATACGGAATGAATTAATATATTATGTTTGGCTCAAGGAAAATTAGGACTGAGATAAAAGTAATATGTGTATTAATTTATATATTATCTATATGATTAAGTATTAATCAATGGATAATGCAGGGCTTATGATTAAATAATACTTACTTATAATCCCTGTGATTAAGTGTGTAAGTAATCCATGTGATTAATACTTATAATTCATATGATTAAGTGTTAAATAAATTAATCCATGTAAGTGTGTAAATAATCCGTATATATCCATATGCTGAAGTATTTAACTCGTGGATAACACATGGATTATAAGTAAGTATTAATCTCAGCGATTAAGTAATATTTATAATCCTTATGATTAAGTGTGTAAATAATCCATGTGATCAAGTAATATTTATTATCCCGTGATTAAGTGGGTAAGTAATACATGTGATTAAGTAATACTGCATTATAATCTTTGTGATAAAGTGTGTAAGTAATCCATGTGATTAAGTAATACTGACTTATAATCCTTGTGATCAAATAATACTGACTTATAATCCTTATGATTAAGTCTGTAAGTAATCCATATGATTAAGTAATGGTTATAATCCTTGTGATTACGTCTGTAAGTAATCCTTATGATAAAGTAATACTTATAATCCATGTGATTCAGTGTTAAATAAATTAATCCATGTATTAAGTGTTTTATTAATCCATATGTTTAATCCATGGGTAATAAGGAAGTGTTAATCCATGTGATTAATTCATGGATAATAAGTAAGCATTAATCTATGGTTAATAAGTAAGTATTAATCTATATGATTAATCCATGGATAATAATTAAGTATTAATCCATATGATCCATTTAGGAATCCATGTGATTTCCATGGAGTGAGTTGATATTTTACGTTTGATGCAAGGCAAATTAGGAATTAGGAAAAGATAAATGCATGTATGGAATATTTACTCTCTAATACCTTGTTTGACACGGCAAGTGCGATTAGATAATGAGTATCGAATCGAATATATACTTATCTACGCAGTAGATTATCCCGCATCTGGCCTAAAGAATGACTTGAATTCTATAAACGTTCATATCAAACTTTGCCCATGCTATTATTATTTATCTAATATAAAGAAAAAAGATGACTTTGAAGAAGTGATTTATCATTTAGAATGCTTATTCTTCGTTCTTTTATATTTTAATTACAATAAAACAAAGACTATGAGCTGGAATTTTTTATTTAATTTTTGCAACTTCCGTCATACATTTTAGAGGATATACTAAAAATTAAATTTTAATCACGGAAGATAAAATGGAAAAAATTAGGATCCATTTTCTTGTTAAAATATATTTGCGCACCATCAAACATAAAAATAAGTCTGTCAACTAAAATGGAGAAATTACAACTTTAATTACAGCTTTGAAATGGCGCCACGATGCAGTTTATGTATAATAGAGCAAAAGGAATTTATTTTAAATTGTGGATATTTCTAGAAATAAATTGCCCCGATTTTTTAAATTGAAGATAGTTCTAGAAATAAATGCTAAAATTTCAGATAATAATAAAGTAGTGATGTGCTTTCTCCTTTTATCAACTGTTTTTCCTTTATGTTTCTTTGAAAATTTGATGCAATTTCGAGCATTATTTAGTTAAAACAAAAAAACAAAAAAAAAGAAAAGAAAAGAAAAAGTACTTGCAAAAAAGATGTGATCTTTGAATTTTGCGACATTTCCTGGAAAAACTATAATAATTCGTAAAAGCTTTAAGGGAAAAAAAACTACATGGCAAGATTTAGTTTCGTTCTTTTTACAATACACATTTTTTTTTTTTTTCATTTTAGCCAAAGAAAATGACAATAAAGTATAACTGAAACTGCTTTTATTATTTTTTTATAAAAGCTAAGAAAAATACAAAAAGTAGAGAAATTTAAATAAAATGTAAAAAAAATTATGAAAATTTTATGCATTATGGAAATTATGAAAATGTATTATGAAAATTTATTTTTTTTAGTTTATATAAATTAGCAATTTCATAATTCTTTTAGATTTTCATGAATTTTATTCAGATCGATCAGATACTCTAAAAAGTTGTTAGAAAATTAAAATCGAATAGTTTTAACATTTAATTGATAACATTAATTGATTATACATGTGATTAATAATCACATGGATAATGCATGGTTTATAAGTAATAATCGCATGGATAATGCATGGCTTATAAGTAATAATCGCATGGATAATGCAATAAGTCTTATAAGTAAGCTTATAAGTAAGCATTATAATAATGGCTTATAAGTAAGCATTAATCCTTGTAATCAAGTAATATTTACTTATAATCCATGTGATTAAGTGTGTATGTAACCCATGTTATTAAGTGTTAAATAAATTAATCCATGTAAGTGTGTAAGTAATCCATGTACATCCATGTAAGTAATTGATTATAATTAAGTAATTATTAATTGATTAATAATTGATAATTGATAAATAATTAGCAATTGATTAATAATTGGTAATTGATTGATAATTAGTAATTGATTAATTATTGGTAAATAATTAATAATTTAAATGATAGAAAGGAAGATTAACAATTTTTCTGGATGTCTAATTCTGAAAACAATTTGCTTTAGCATGGAAAAGAAATTATTAACAAATATGAAACTATTTTCTTTTATAAAAGAAAAATTCTATTCCCTAATATATCTACATCGAACATGGCTGGAACATTTTATGATATGTGTATTGAATAAAAAAATACAGCAAAACACATTCTTTAAATACAAAAATACGAATTGTTCGATATTGTGTTCACTGTATGTGATGGTGGACTCTATCGTTGAAATTACTTAAAGAAGAATATTTTGTGTTTTTGAGAAATTTTAAAATAAACATGATGATATTATGACTTTCCAAATGTTATTTAATTTATAAATATTTGTTTGCTTTCAACTGATTTTAGTTCTTCACTTTTTTTTTTTAGCCTTTTTATTTCCTTCCATTTCTTCTATGCTTCTTTCAACAGAAAGAAATCTGGTATACTGTCCTCATACTAAATGTTTACAGTGAATTTCGGTTGAACTTTATTATTCTTCCAAATATGAGTCAAGGTAATACATAAATAAATAAATAGCAAATAGAAAAATTGTTAGATTTTTGTAACCGTTGACCATAATTTTTAAACTACAATTCGAATATACAGAAGGGAGTTGTAGAGTTTTGAGGTCAAAGTGTAATATAGAACTCTAATAG
Organism: Argiope aurantia; assembly: GCA_026543865.1. Lineage (NCBI taxonomy): Eukaryota > Metazoa > Arthropoda > Arachnida > Araneae > Araneidae > Argiope > Argiope aurantia. The sequence goes on along the minus strand of JAPMOR010120368.1, from coordinate 281,160 downwards.
CTGTCTAAAAATAATTTTTTATAGCATTATCACATATTTCTCTCTACCACCCTTGATGAGAAGCATGATTATTCTTTTTAATTATCAGGAGAATTATCATTTTTAATACATAGCGTTGGAAATGGTATTCAAAAAAGAGTTACATGCTTGTGCCAAGATTACCTCAGACCTCTTGTGATCAGCAAAGAGATCTAAGGTAATCTAAATAATTGTTTTGTGATGGAGATTTGGGTGGAGACTTAATGACAATTAGAGATCTCTACGTAACCTCTCCTCTAAATGGAGAGAGTGGGTGCAACTCATTCTCATTTCTTTGCTATATACACAACTTTGAAAACTGAAGGAAAAGTCCTAATAATAACAATTATATAGACATCCTTTAAATTGTATGCTCCGTTTTCAATGTGGGAGTTATTCACTCCCACACCATAACTATACATATATATAACTATATATAATATAATAACTATAACTATTATATAACTCATTAATATATATATATATATATATATATATATATATAT
>JAPMOR010120368.1:270534-280536 GCA_026543865.1 Argiope aurantia | reverse complement strand
TATATATATATATATATATATATATATATATATATGGTACAACTCGGAGGAAGGAAGTCATAGTTGCAGTTAACAGTCATTATATCTGAACAGGCTAAAAACTAGGGATCATTACAAACAGTAAAGAACGGCCACTATGCATCCCTCGTCTGAATTATATGTTCTATTGTCAACTTGGACATAACTCAGTTTCACTCGATTTTTTATATGATTTGGCTGAAACTCAGAATGGAATTCCTAGCAATAATTATAGCCACGAAGCAGTCCTTCCTCTGAATGACATCCTTTCTCTGAATGGTGCAATATCGTCATCAAAGTGGGATTAATTCAATCACACACCATTCCTATATCCACCAGGTTAGCTAGAATCTATTGCTTTATTCATATAGAAGTTTTAATAACTAGTGGTAACGGCAGTTAAGTGACATTATCAAATAAAATAAATGTGTTTTGAACTATTAAATAAGAAATTAACTTTTTTTCTCACAGAAAACATGAGATTCAGATTAATATATAGTTGTTTATTCACAAAAAAGTCCTTTTCCATAGAAATGCTTAGGTATATTTTTATATTTTTCTTCCTGCAAAAGATTGAAAACTTTTATAAAAACAGCTTTTATGTGTTTTATCATATTTTGAATAACTAGCTTCTAAATACTAGAGATCTCGTTTTAGTTTCGATGAGCATTTAAAGAATTTTTCATATATTATTAAATTTTTAAGTTTACTTAAAACCTCTCATGCGAAGACAACTATTATGGCATCATAACCGAATTCAGTGAAAAATGTCTAAATTTGGTATTTAGAAAACCAATATTTATACAATATTTTCTATAATATTGTATAAATCTTCTTATATGAATCATACGGAATAGGCAATATTAAAATTATAAGTAGTTTATTTGTATAGCACATTTTTGTAAAATTTTAATATAATTTTCTCCCTTTTTGGAATATTGTTTTGTCAGGAAACTTTTACTGTCAGTAACTTAATTGAAAGGTTCTCTGAGAGTGCTGAATCAGCAAATATCATCCACATATATCTCTCTAAAATTGCTGAATTTGTATCCTAATTGTATGCAAATAAGCAGTTGTGATGTCTAATTCACAAATTTTACTTATTATTTACAATTTCTAAGGTGAGCGGATTTGTAAATAATAAGGAGAGCTTATATATTTTTTGGATGTTTATTCTGGAAAGAAAAATATGTTGCAGCGAAATTTTCGTTTGAAAGAATTTATTTTTTAATATTATGTAGGTTCTCAAGATTTACCTTCACTTTAATATTTTATACATATGAATCACAGGTCGCAATTTTATGTCTTTTAACCATTAATTTTGTCAATCTATAAATAAATTGTTAAATCAGAAATTTAATTGAACTAAATTATAATAGAAATGAACGTTTCGGGAATTTTTAAGAAACAATGAAAGTTTCCACCTCGAAATTTTTTGCATATTTTCTGAAAAAGAAGCTTGCCATCCCGTCAAAGTTCTAACATAAAACTTGTATATTAACCATTACTAATGTGTTACTTCCATGGATAAATAATAATTAAGAAAATTAAATATTTGACATGAAGCTAGTATTTTTATTGAATTTTTGAGTGATTTTGGCGACTAATTTTTGAAGATTAATCGTGGATGCCTTTAACTGATGAGTACTATAAAAAAGAATATGTTTAGCATTTTTTATGAAATCATTTTTTTTCTGTCCAATTAAAAGCATTATTTACAATAAAAATAATATTTTAGCCCCGATTTGATGCTCCAAATTTCCTTTATCTGAATTAATTCCATTTTTTGAGTGATAGCGTTTATATTAATGTGAAAATATGGACTGACAGACAGACAACCTCTTTGAAATATATTAATCAAACTTTGATCCAATTTAGACATAAACAAGAAAACCAAATTTTATTTGTCTAGCTCTTTATGTTTTGTAACTATTAGTTTCATTTCGACTCTAGACAGAAATACATCTTCCAATTCATTCCGAATGTGATAGAAATCCACTAATTCAATGTAAAGACCATATACTAAATTCCATTTTAAAGTTTGGAATTGTTATCTTGTTCTCAGACAGACAGACAGAAATCCAAAAAAATATGTTTTTCGGACTCAAAAAGATAGAGAATTGTCAAAATCATGATTTCTGATCTTTGACGAAAGCAATGTTTTCTTTTATTACACTTCGAATACAGGGAAGTTAAAAGTAGTCAATTTTACAAATTGATTTAAATGTTTTAATCTGAAAGAAGACACATCAACAGACTGTCAGGTAAAAAATAACTAAAATTAATTTTTATTTTATTTATTGTTCTAATTTGCAGTGCCATCTGCAAGGCATAATGGGAAGCAGAAGTCGAGGTATTTGGGGGCATGGCTTATGGATTATATAGTTGCAGAGTATAAATTAATTTACATCTCTAAAATCCAACATTTTCTTGCACCTCATATTTTTAAAAAAATTTTTATCTCACTTAACAAGCGTCTACCTATATATATGGTTCGAAATTATTTGAGGAGGATGCGACTTAGCTGTCGTTATCTTCATTTAACTCATTCTAAAATACCCTTAGTGTTGCATCAAACTTTGATCCTAATATGACTTAACTAAAATCGCTATATCTTCTGAAGTACCAGAAAGCAATTCGGGCATCATTATTAAGAAAATGACGATTGTGGCACTGTTGAAAAATGCAAAAAATGCATTGTTAATTCTATTTATTCTCTTTAATCTTTTCGAAGAATATATGTTTTAACATTCAATTGAACATTTTTGCAGCCCACCTAATTATTAAAAGTAGTAATATATAAAAAAGTTTCATTTTTTTCATCATTCCGGTCATTTTTCTCATTTTTCTTTCAGTAAATCTATTTTTACAGAATCTTATTTCAATTGAACAATAGCTTTAAAAAGAAAAGACACAACTTCATTACTTTGAGGAACATAACTTATTTATTTCTCTTTGATCTGAAACGAGAAAAAGGAAAATAGAATCTCCCTCCCTCTAAAAGATTCAAAACTTTAACAGGGAAAAGTGTTTGATACTATACATAAAAAAGAAACAAAATGAGGCTTTAAAAATGTTTCCTAAATTGATAATAAAAAGCAAAGTGCAAAATGCATCATCTATTGGTGGCTTTACTTCACTGTAGTTTGATTTATGAACAATCTTGTGATTCATATGAGAAATATACATGTATCAAGTAATTCATCACAAATGATTAGAAACCACTCTAGATTCTCACTCTCTCTTTCCTAATAATAACTATGAATGTGTGTGTGTGTGTGTGTGTTTGTTTTATATCTATATTAGAATTTTACAGTCTAGGAAGTTTGAACTAGAATTTCCAAAATAGGAAAATATCAGAGCATGAAATATACACATGGAGAGTTTTTGAAAATTGTGTTATTAAAAATTAAATAAAACATTTTGGAGTTTTTCTGCGAATAACTTCTGAAAATATTTTTAAAGCCTAATTGTTTTCAATTTTGAATTATTCTTCTAAATAAATGTTTATGCGAATTTAAGAATAATGTATTTCATTGTTGAAGTGAAACTGAAATCTTTTGCAATGTTGTAGAAATATTTCATCACTAGCTTTTTTTTTTTCACTTTCTTATATACTAAGTACAGATGAAGTGTATCCGTCCAAAAAATTCGAACTTGAGATTTTGACGAATATCCATGCTTCAAATGTTCTTGAATCTAAAATCAAATAGTTTTGGCATTATGCATATTTCTGAAACGCAAACGGCTAACATTTGATATATGGAACTGCGAACCAAATTTGTAAAGTTTTATAAAAAATATTAACGGAATCCACTCGCATTAAGTTCTTTTGTCTGGCTAATTGATTCGATAACAACAAAATGCAAAAGGCTAAGTAGATAAATTTTGGTACACATGTTTAGATGGATAATTTTTTTCAGGATGATTCAAACAGAGATTCGGTATTACGAGAAAGTACTTACGAGTAAACTTTCAAAACAATATAAAAAAAAATTAAATATTTTTTAACTTTCTCATATTCCAAATATAGAAGAAGTTTTTTGCAAATTCGTGATTATGAAAGGCCTCCCTGACTTCAAAACTGAATCTCTGTCTGTCAGTCTGTATACTTGGCTGTGAACACAATAATTCAACAATACTTTGAGTTAAACTTGGCATATAGATTTACGGTTCAATATGTAGATTTCTGTCAAAGTTTGAACGTTTTCTAATTGCAGAAAGTCTAACAACGCGAATATATAAGGGAAATAAATCTACTACACAAGTGTAGCATATAAACTATAGACGCTAATTAAATTTTGAACCAGATGCAGCAAACGGTTGGCCGAATGTCGGTTTGTATTTTCGCATGCATTTAAGCGCTATAACTCAAAAACGCAACGACTTAATTAAATGAAATTGAAAATGTTATTTTATGATTACAACAATAGTTCATGTCATATTTTGCAGTTAATCGACTGGCAAAAAGCGTCCAAAATACATATTCTTGAGAAAGATTTAAGCCAAATATAAAAATATAGATTCTAGCCAAAGATCTATATTTCGTAACTATTGCTCATAAACATTAAAGGATTCGCTGCAAATCCATGCAATCCTATCATTTGCATTATTTATGCAAATGATAGGAATAAGACCGTCATTGGTCAGTATGATAAAGTCTCGGGTTGACTTTATTTGTGATGATCCAAGACATGAAGGCTTGACTTATTTTTCCATATTGAGTGCATTTAAATAAAAGATACGCTTTTAATATATATTTTTTATATTTTGTTGTACTAACAATTTAAGTTAAACTTTGAAACTAAGCGCAGGCGAGAAATTTTTAAAGTTTCATATTTTTTGAAACATTACTTGTCTTTCCTGATGAACATTACTTGTCTGATGTAACTGGAAGTTCTAAATTTAAACAAGAAATTAAGGAAACATACACCTTAATAATGAAAATGATGCAAAACTTCTAAAATAGTCTGAGTTATAAATCAATCAAAATTTGAAATCTTAAAATATTTTAAAGCAGAAGCCATTTATATATGGTTAATGAAAATTATTTATTATAAAAGTTTAGCATCCATTAAAACCGAGAACAAAATGATAGCTAAACGCGATTAGTCAATAGAACATTACATTTGTTTCAATTGAATCGCTACCTCAGAAAACCTGAAATTTCTGAGATTTAAATAAGAGATAGAACTTCAGAAATCGGAATTTCCTTATATATGGGGGCAACTGTTAGACAAATTCAGATTGAAGCTCTGTTTTTTAAAAGTTTATTTTGAGGCCAATGGTGAAATTTTTAGATAAAAGATTAAACCAACGTCCTAATTTCAATTGGCTGTTTTAATACTGTACTACGTAGATAATTAGCATCCAAAATGTTAATATAAAATGTAAATTAACTTTTCGGCATTCAATTATTGAACATTTGTACTCAAGAGAATTCTTTAAATTTCAGATTAACCAATAGAAATAAAAATCATTTCGAGATGTTGTTAAACCTATGTAATAAAAGAAAAAAAATGCAGCCTGCTTTCATTGAAAATGAGTTCAGATTTCTTAATACCCTTTTATAAGCAATCACGAAGTACTGAAATTCACATTTTAAGTAAATAAATACCAAATAAGGTATCACTCTGGGAATTTTAAAATTCAAATAATTCTGAACGATTCAATTAATATTTTTCCTAAAGCATTCTTAATTTACATTCATTATTTAAAAATTCATATGCTTCTTTGTCGAAATATTTAGTAAAGTATCGTGCTAAAATGCTCATAAATAAAATAAACTTTTAATTAAATAATATTCCTACATACTTCTTTTGAATTAATTAAACTTAGGAAGTATATAGGGAATTAACTTTTCCGGCAGAGTTTAAAATAAATAATTAAAACTTTTCAAAGCAGTGATATTCTCTGCCTAACACAAATTCAATTACGAATTCGTAGTTGTAGTTTACATATTAAATATTATTTTTTCGCTAATCATAAACAGTTTGAATATTAGGTCTTGGTAGTGGAATAATAATAGAAACATAATTTAAGTGAAAAACAGAATAAATGCGTCTTGATTTTTTTTTTATTTCGTTTCAAAATTAAATAATTTCGTTAAAAAACAATACAAACATTCTATTAAAAGCTAAGTAAGCTAACTGTTCAAACAACTGTTATTGAAATAGCAATTCCGTTAACGTATATGGTATATAAAAGCCTTAAAACATAACAGGTGTTTGAATATTCAAATGTATTTACTAAGCGGCGTACATTCTTTGCATTATTGTGAAAGTCTGAATTATAGTAAATGTAAATATCTCCTGAGAATGATGACATATATTAAATATGTTGATGAAAGTCCAAAATATTTGCTAAATGTTTTTTCTCACTTATACAAACAAATGTCGACATTCGGCATGCTCTGAGAGCGAATCTTGAATACAGACAATTCTTTTACATAAAGATAAATGTGTACCATAGTTAAAAGATTGTGATATATGTATAAATATAAGAAGGCTTGTGTAACAATATATGTAAATTAACTATTGAACCTGAAATGACAATACATTCTGGACCAGAGAAAAAAAGTCATGTCAATAAGAAATTCATACAGAAATTAGTTGAAAACGTTATAAATCTCATTTATTACAGCAACTTAAACTGTTTTGATACTTTCAATTGAACAAAATGCCCTTTCTTTCTAACTACATTTTGTCGTACATTACATAACAAATTTGGTCGTATAATAAATATAACCACATTTGGTCGAACATTACATTATACATTGATCGTATAGGAACTATAACTACATTTGGCCAAACATTACATAATAATTTTTGTCGTGTAATAACTATAACTACACTTGGTCGTACATTACATAATACCTTTTCTCGTATAACAAATATAGCTACATATAACTACATTGGGTGCTTTTTATCGTAGAACAGCGTGGATGTTTTTGCGCTTTTCCTATTAGAAATCAGCAAATCAAAATGTTAGCGTGTCGTGGAAGTTTGGAGAGGATATTCCAGCTAAATTAAACCCCATATATATGTAATGATATTTTAACTCTAATTTCAATTTAATTAATTTTCATCATAATTTAGCCCATAGTAACTTTATTCTAAAATATTCTCTTATTTCGTGATCCAATTCCGCTGTCTCTACTTAATTAATTCAAGAGGAGCTTTGTTAAATTGCAGAATCAGCTAAAAGTCTAACTTTCCCACACTCCGCGTAAAAAGGCAAAATACCGCTGATGAGGCAAATTCTTTTTTAAAATCTCCCTTGTTTCCCCTGCTTTCTCCGCGCGTGTAAAGAAAACCCATATCGATATCTCGTAATATATTAGCACTATGAAGAAATGTTTTCCCTATCAAAATCATAGATTATATAAGACCAGGGATAAAGTATCCCAGAGCTTTTTACTCATTCCTTTTCTGTGTCGTTCAGTGTGCTCATCGCTTGTACATATGCCTGCTTCTTAAAAATGAAATAAAACGACGTCACGAAATAGCAAGTCTCTTCACTGTCTTCAAACTGTATTCTGATTCACATAAAATAATGCTTACATATTAAAAAGTCGACAAGGGTAGTTGCCTGTGAAAAATTGTGAAATGAACTGAAAGAATTAAAATTAAATCCGCGTGAAAGGAAAATGAAACATGCAATAGCTCTTCGCCGACGCTCTTCGTTCCGGCCAGCCGTCTCCTGTGTTTCCGTGGCGAAGCTCTTTCACCGCCGCAACATCATTTCCTTCGACTGCCTCCGGCCACATCGTTTCACGCAAACCGTAGTCCAGGGTCCGGTCCAGTTCCCGTTGAATCCCATGCTTTCCATAACCTGTGACTTCATCCGCAATGCTGCTTAATGCCCTTGTGTCTGTGCTCCATTACGTCATGTGCTTGCTCCTTATATCTTCAAGGAGTTGATTCTCCTTGTCATCATAAAAAATCTCTGGCTCCTTACCTGTGCTGAATAATTCCGATATCAACATCATTTCCTTATTATATCATCATCATAATAATAATCGCCTGCTTTACCCGCCAGTGGTCTCCAGTGCTAAAGTGAATCAACCAGATTTCGAAAATATCACTTGTGTGTTATATTATCATCTCAATATAAATATAGTTTTCCGTCACCAGCCGTAATCTCCAGTTCCAGTGCTCAAAAGTGAATTTTGTGATAAACTAAAAAAGTGATTATTATTCAAAAAGTGATCATTGTTAAAAAGAAAATCATCCATCAGCTGACTCAACGAGTGAAATTCAAAATTTATATTCTGTACATTTGATTTCATTTTAAATTGCATTTTTCTATTATAATATAATTGCATATAATCTTTTATATTATTATTCAAAATATCATAAGTTGTAGTTTAAAATATTGAGTTTTTAATTTTTTTCTAATTTATTATTTAAAAATTATGCATACAAACCTTGTGAACGATAGAGTAACATAACAAGATTCTTATATATTTAATAATTAATGGCACATGATAATTAGACAAATGTAGTGAATATCTCAGGGGAAATTTTTGTGCCTCTGACAGTTATTGAGCTGCCCTCTATTATCACTGTGTCCAAATACTTGTTTTTTTTACAAAATACAAATATTTTTTATACAACATTTTCTTTTATTTCAAATCTCATATGAGTATTCTGAGTCTTGTGTCTGTTACATTCATTCATAAGTGTTTTGTTTGATATTTTTGAATTTTGCAATTATTATAATCATTTCCAAATGATTTATTTGAAATATATGAATCTCACATTTATTTACATTTCCAAAAGTTTTAAAGGAAACCATTCAATTTTGCAAGTATTACTTTCATTTCCAAGAATTTCATCACATATTTTTGAATCTTATATTTATGGTTTGTTCCAATATTTAATATGAAATACTTCAATTTTGCAACTATTATTTTCATATCCAAATTTTACCTGAAGTTTTGAATCTTATGTTTTTATTTCCATCTAAAATACTTAATTTAAAATCATTACTATACCGATATTTCATTTGGGTGAAATCATAACAATATTGATATTATATTTAATAATTTAATAATTTATTTCTAAATTAATAATTTTGTTGAGTCAGACTTTCTAGAATTTAAGAATAATATATCATTGACAATCCAAACCAAATTAAATTCAACAGCTGAGTTCCTGCAGAAAAATAGCCAGAATACATTTCTGCACTATAATCATTTAATTTTTAATATTCTGTTATTACTGTTTATTATTAAGGTTTTTATATAAAATTTTTACAGATATAATTCTTTTTATATTTCTAATGTAAAATGATGAATGGGATTTCTGTATTAATGTTTATATAATGTGAAGGTAGGGGAAACTTGGATATCACTTTTAATATACCTTACTTGACCACCACTGTAAGGTAAGTCTGTATGTCGAGGGCCCCGACATACTTTCGAGTCTTGCAGTGTGTGTGGGGGGGGGGATTGTAATGATATTTTAACTCTAATTTCAATTTAATTAATTTTAAAGATTTTATCTTAATTTAGCCCATAGTAACTTTATTCTAAAATATTCTCTTATTTCGTGATCCAATTCCACTGTCTCTACTTAATTAATTCAAGAGAAGCTTTGTTAAATTGCTGAATCGGCTAAAAGTCTAACTTTCCCACACTCCGCGTGAAAAAGCAAAATACCGCTGATGTGGCAAATTCTTTTTTAAAATCTCCCTGTGTTTCCCCTGCCTTCTTCGCGCGTGTAACGAAAATCCCTATCGAAATCTCGTAATATATTAGCACTATGAAGAAATGTTTTCCCTATCAAAATCATAGGTTATATAAGACCAGGGATAAAATGTCCCAGAGCCTTTTCTGTGTCGATCTGTGTGCTCATCGCTTGTACATATGCCTGCTTCTTAAAAATGAAATAAAACGACGTCACGAAATAGCAAGCCTCTTCACTGTCTTCAAACTGTATTCTGCTTCACATAAAATAATGCTTATATATATATATATAT
>JAPMOR010120368.1:231852-245560 GCA_026543865.1 Argiope aurantia | reverse complement strand
TATCTGAATATTTTTATTTCAATTTGTATTCATATGTGTATTTATTTGGTGAGCATTCATCTGAATATTACGATTTCTTTAAAAATGTCCTTTTTCTTGTATTTCGTATATGTGTTATCTGCACATATTTTATCTGAATATTTTATTTCAATTTGTATTCATATGTGTATTTATTTGGTGTGCATTCATCTGAATATTACGATTTCTTTAAAAATGTCCTGCATCATCGTTAAATTAAGATTTTATTGATGAGACCGTATGACCTAACTTTCATAAGATGTAGTGCGCAAATATTAATGCATCTCTAAAGCGTAAAAAATATTATCGTTTTATTAAAAATGCTATTTACCAGCTTTTAATTAAGATTTTATTGATAAATAAAACGCTGATATTTATGCGCTGCTAAGGCAAAAAAAAAAAAAGCATTTCCAAACTTTATAATATAGGAGCAATTGTTTCAATTTTAATCAAAAATCAAATGAAATTTTGGTGTTTCTCTGTGAAAATTTCTGAAAATATAAATGCGCAAAATAATTTTCATGAGAAAATGGAAAATTATACCAATTTTTATTCATCTCTAATTTTTTCTATTGTTGACGAATTCTTGAAGATTTTAAGCAATTTTTTAAAAAATATAATTCACTCTTGAACTTAAATTGGAATTATATATTAATTTCCTTTATATTTCCTTTCAATTATATATTAATATTTCCTGCTCGCTTATTTTTCTATTTTTAATGCCCAAGATATGATGATTCAAGTTACTTTCTCGCTGTTGATTAAGTATCAGTATAAGATATGCCTTGGTTTATTAATTTCAAACGATGCGTTCTACTAGGTTTAAGCTGACAGTGAACTTTGAAATAAGCAAAAATGGACGAAAACGTGCAATTTTATTTTTATTGTATCATCACCAAAATATATGTTTATATTGAACTAAAATAGTGTTATAAAATGTATTATTCAATAAAATAAATATTTGAAGGGTTAAGAGGGAAAAAATTGCATCTTAATGACTTTTCTCAAACTGATATTGTAATTTGATTTAAATATCCTTAGAATGTTCCAGGTGTCTTAATTTTTCAAGAAATTAAAGGAGATTAATGATAAAGATTTTGGTCAAATATTAAAAGAAAATGGGGTATGCATTTTATGTTTCGATTTTTTTTTAGAAAATTAAAAGTCAATTTTAATTTAGAAAAACATAAAATACCTATGAAAATTCAGTAATTGTCCATAAATTTTTTAAAAAGATTAGCATTTAACTGGAATTACAAAATCATACGTGGATTTGTTCTAAATAAATTTACACTGGGTAATAAGAAAAAAATAATATAAAAATTAAAAAGCATGAAATGTTTGAAATTTTAAAAAATTATATATATTTTAAATTTTTTTAAAAATAATATATTTTGTTTAAAAATGTTTTTAAAGATATTTGACGTATTTCTATTTTAATACATATGCATAAAAAATTTCATAACCCTGACTAAATAATTCCTCAAAGTGTCTAATAGAGTCGCCCTTAAAACTAAATAATGGTGAAGACTTTATAAAGTCTTTCCTTTTCTAAATCTGGTGATTGTTCCTTTGATATATATATTCGTATGTATAAGGATAGAGATTACATTTTATGAAAATCTCTATCCTATGTATTCACCTGCTCAAAAAATAGGCAGAAGAAAAAAAAACTCGGAATAAAACAAAAACTAATTAATCGATCGCCTGTTGTATCCGTAATACCCATTCTTGTAATAAGGCTTGTTGGAGCTCGTGGAGGGTGCCTAGCGGCATACTGTGACCTGAAATCCGTTTTCCCAACATGTCCCACACATGCTCTGTGAGATTTAGGCTCGGTGATCTAGCAGGCTACGCTATCTGTGGTATGGTTTCACTCTCTAAGGAGCTATGCTACTCTGAGGATGGGCATTATCCATAAATATCACGCCAGTGACAATTGCAGAGTTAAAAGGGCACCCAAGAGGGTGTAGGATTTCGTCGTGAGACCGCCGAGGAATACGCGGAAGTTGGTTTGGGCGTTCATTGCTAAGCCTAACTAGACAAAAAACCGCCATCTCAATGAAGATTCCTTTCAACAATATTTAGAACCCAAGAGCATGTTCCTGGCTTTCGTCATAACCTTGCCCTTCGGGAATCGTTCTGGATGTTAAATCGAAACACATTCGTAATGAATACGTGCTCTAATGTCCAACTGAGATGATCACGGGCCAAATGCAACATTGCTCTAACGCGCGCTGAGGACAAAGACACACAAACGACAGGTCGTCTTTGATCAGTCAGCCTTCATGCAGTCTGCTTGAAGCCACGTTCCAACGACCTGTGGCCTTTACGGATATGGACGAAAATCTTCCAATTGACCCATTGTTGAAGCAACTCCACCCGTGAATGCGATCCGGAGTTTCCTGAAAATTGTCGGTAAACTGAACAGACATCAAAGGACCCCGGTAAACCACAAAAAAGGGGAAAGTTGCTCGTCTGGAGACAAGAACAGATTGTTGAAATGGGGCTTGGCATAGTTTGGCGGGGAATGGGCTTTCGTGCAGCAGATGAGAGCTGCGATGGCAGCCATCGCGCCGTTAATGTCCTCGAGCATCTATTACATTGCAACAGGTAGTGATCGTCTGACGATGTGGTTATTCTTCGGTTTCCAATCCTGCCTTCTTCTGATCCTTTGAAAATAGTTCCAGAATCAAAAGATAGCACTGCGAATCACATTCATCTTCATACATTCAACATACCGACAGCCTCCCCCCCCCCCCCAATGCATCTGATCGTGCAATTGATTTCATCCACTCGTGCAGAAATCTCGAATTTTGCAGAATTATCGGTACTTGCGAAATGAAGCATACTTCCGGTAAGCCCTTTTTTAAGGTGTTACGGCGCGACTGCGGGATTACGTTTTATGTTGAGTTTGTTTATCCATTTGCATTTGGCTGGCTATGCAACCTCTGGCTAAAATGTGTGCTTTATTTCACCGTTTTGAATGTGTACCTCGCATTTCTGTGTTTACTGCTTATTTTTTTTTGAGTAAGAGTGTATGTATGAACAAAATGGTGAACACTTCAAAAATAATATCATAACATGCGTGTATTGAAATTTAAAATGTTTTTTCTAAAACCATTAAGAGGAAGTTACCGAAAACATATCTTTAGTACCGTTGCTTTAGGTACTTATTTTGCAAGTAGTGCCTTACTTAAAACTTACCTTGTTTAAATAATGATAAGCTTATTCCATAAGCACGAAGTTGATTTAACTTCTCGTAATGAAGGAAACTAGATATTTGATTTGCGTAGATATCTTGAACAGGTGCAAGGAATTTATAAAATAAAACCCCACTCACTTTCCTTTATGAACGAAGTGCTTGGTCATTTTCGTTTCATCCAATTTACAGCTTATATATGAGTCGTTCATTACGTAGAAGATTATTATTTTTAGTTTTAATGTTTTTTATAGGCTTATGTTGGACATATTTTGTAAGTTGATATGATTTGTTCAATCTGAATATCCTAAATGATTTCCTGTATTGAAATTTTAAGATTCTTGCGTGTATGTTATTTATAAACTTTTAAATCAGTGGCAGCAATATTCTTTTAGCTCTGTTTTGTAAAAAAAGACATTTTTAGAATAGTTTACTGATTTTCATGGTTTATTAGTCGGTATATCCAAAGATGAAATTAACTTTTAATTCTTTTTTTATTTATGAATAGCAATTTCTTGAAAGAATTGTGTGTGTATGTGCGTGCGTGTACGCATGTGTGTGTGTGTCTGCAATGCACAAACAAATTTTATAGCCATGAAATTTATCACTCAGATAGCCCTGATCGTCACGAAAAGTACATCAAAGCCGGCATCTTATAATACCAAATAAAAAAAAATTAATTTAATTTTTAAAAGAAATTTAAAATTGTGTTTTTGCATGAGTTTCCTTGTGGTATCGTTTCTACTTCTTGTGCAAAATAATCAACGTGCCAACATAAGAAGATAAACAATTTTTGTTCTAAAAATACTAGTTTTGATTCATTAATTTAAAATATTGTAGTTTGAAAAAAATGAAGGGGAAAAACTTTGTTTGAAAGATTTTAGAAACCAAAATAAAAAGCAATAATAAAATTTAATATATATATAGATATAGATATATATAGATATATATATAAAGATCTTTTTTATGCACTTTCTCTGTATTATTTTTTCAATATCATTTATTTAAATGGATTTACAAAAACAGAATTGGTTACTTACAATAAATTTAATTTAATTACCTACGCTCGATAGCTCTTAACCCTTGTACAATTGTGTATTTTTAATGGCAATGCCTAATTTTATTAATTAAATAAAAATCAATTTTTAACTAAGTACTAAATTTTACGTAGGGTACACCTGGTACTAATTTTTTAAAAAAAATATGCAATTTTTAAAGTTTCTAAAATTATATGATATTTTTATTAAAATATTACAATTTAAATGAATAAAATTTCAAAAATAATTAAATTAAATAAAAATATAAGTTGTCATTAAACTATAAAAGCGTATTCAAAAAAATTATTTTCATTAAAGCTATCTTTGTATTAATATTAAATACAATATAGTATAGTAATTTATTAACAAAATTTTAATGAAATGAACAAAGATGAGATAAAATGTTTAATGAATGAACAAAGATAACAATAAATTTTCTTTAAATATTTTTAGTAATTTTTTTAGCTGTTTTTAGAGCTGTTTATCAAACATTCAAAAATAAGCTATGAGCTGCAACATAATTAATTATAGTATGGAAATATCTACATAAAGGAAGCAAATAGAAGTTAAATTTTGAATCTTTTGAGATTCAAGCTCAAAATATTAATTAGAATCCTAATAATAATACATAAGAATGTATATATTTATATGCATTAGGATGGCAATATGTGGAAATTAATTAGAAATTTAGCACGGATATGCATTGGTAGACGAAAATTTTCATGTCAGAGGGATTTAAAAGAATTTCTTTTAAGATTATTTGGTACGAGTTTACCATAAGTTTAAGTTGGTTCATTTCAATTTTTTAATAAGTGGACTGTAATCTTATTTAAAATGAAGCGACAATTCGAAAGCCAGTTTTTTATTTGATCGAGGTTCAACTGACCCGGAAACGATTCAAAACGAAACTGTTTTAATAGCTGATCCCATGTCAGCAGGGTTACAATAAATTCAATCGCTGAAGCCAAGTTGGTGCATGGTTGCAACATTCTTTAAAAAAGAGAGTCAACAAAACGTTAATATTATTAATTTATAAAAAATTAAGCGAATTTTTGCCTGTTTTTCGGTGATATTTATTTTTCAAAAAATAGCTCATCTTTACCCTTAAAACTTAATTTCGCGCAGTTTTAAAAATGGAAATCTCGTTTTGTAATCATGTTAAATTTTGAAGAATAATTTTTTAGTGTTTCGATAATTTAATATTTTTTGCTAATTTTCTAACAATAATTTCTTTGCTGCAGCGAAATTCAACACAATTTTATTGTTTATTTAAATATTTGGTGGCAAGATTTCTTCATAGTTAAAAGCAAAGGATTTTTTTTATTTAAACAGTTTGTAGGAAAAAGAAGAAAGACGTTACAGTATTATGGATTAAAATTAGAAAAAATTATCTACACAGCTATTTAGAATCTCATTATCAAGTGGCATTAGAAGCATCGAACTTTAATTTTGTTAAATTACTCTATATAATGAAATTCATTGCTAAAAATTCAAGAACAGCGCACTGTAACTAGTACAAAATTTTTTAAAAATGATAGACAAGTATGCAAAATACTTCACTCTGTAGTTGAAATGATTGCTTTTTTTTTCATGTAAGGCAAAAAAAAAAAAAATCTGTATGCAGTTTTCATGAATGACCTCCATGAATGTAACCAACAAAAGCATTTTGGAAATCGGACCTCTACGCCAAGTTATTTCAAGGTCAAGTGATTCCCAGAAGAGAAATCTTCTGTTTTTGAAAAGATGCGCTGACCGTAACGGGATTGTAGTCATTGTTATTGAAAAAGGAAATGTTTTTCTTTTCATTGAAAAAATGCATATCTGAGGCGAGACGCCTTCTTCGGAACGATGTGGACAAGCTCAAATGTATTTCTCGCCATATCTACAATTAAACATCATAAAGAGGCCTAAAAGGGATATCATGTTTTGAAATTTGGAATCTAATTAAATAAAATAAAGCAATTTTTCTATTTAAAAAGATATTTTATGTTTTTGTACAAGTATTCTAAATTGTAATCATAGCGAATATGATGATTAACCTGTTCAGAACCATGACCACGTGTACGTAATTGCAAGCCTTTCCATCTCTGTTCTATCTATCACGCTGGTGCGATTTCTATTTGGAAAGTTTTATTTAATTTTTTAAACAACACTAGATGGCGGTTGAATTCCTTTATAACTTTGAAATATATCTCACAGAGGGTTACCTTCAATATACCTTTTCGGTTTTGAGCTTTATTTATTTATTTATTTATTTTTACTTGATCAGGGGTATTTAAACATGTAAGCAACTGCACGTGTTCAACTCTTTCGAGAGGATTATGCATTTAAAGGGCTATGATTTATTTTACTCTGCGTTTTTGTTTACATCTTAACTGGGAAAAGGATGGAATGCTTATTTGTTTAGGCAGGGGAGAATAGATTTAATGTTTGCTGTTTCGGGATCGCTATCTGCATGTTTTTGATCAGTTCTATTTTGCCTTTCTATTATAAAAAGAGTGAAATATTTAACAGTTTAATTGTATGGCAATTCATCTTCATTTGCAGGCAGGCATTGATTTGTATTATACGTTTCTAGATTTGATAGATTTATTGGTATAAACAAACGGTTCTGAAAATGCATGTGTGATTTAAAGGGACTCCAGCGTTCTTGTTGATTGCTTTTTTTTCCGTTAGGATAATATGGAGAAGTGAGTTCAGATTTCTGTTGCTGGGGGTGAGAATGAAATATTATGTAATCTTTAAATTTTTACTTTGTTTTCATGCGTATAATATTTATTTTCGTGGATATAGTTAAAAGTTAAGTATTTTTCTTATTTCATTTATTTCTATTAATGTTATAATGTTTATATTAATACGTATTAAGTACTAGTATATTACAAATGCTACTTATGAAATCGAAATCGTTACATTAAAATGATGATTTTATATAAATTGTTTTGTAAAATTACACTGAACTGCGAAAACTGTGTGGGCCCATGACGACGCCCCATTCAGTCTTGTGAGAGCGCTTCGTTATTCACGCGCTAGTCCTGAAGAGGTTAAGATACAGATATCATTCGATTTTATCTTTCTTGAAATATTATTTAATTTATGTTTTATTAGTTAAATTTCTCAATCGAATAATTCATTCATGTTTGAAATTTTTATAGAAGTATAAAAGTTTGCTACAAGAGCAAAAAAGGAACATAATACCAATTGGCATCGAAGACATTGATGCTTATCCATTAGATATCAGATATATCCCTACGCCCATTCAGGAAAAATATCAAGAAATTTTCGTACAAGATGATTGGAAATATTTGGAAATACTTAAGAAAATGCTACAGGGTAAGATATGATCTTTTAAATTTTATTTCAAAATTTAGCTATATCCGTAAAGGTTGTGGTGAAAGGTTATAAGCCAGATAACTGCTAAGAGACATGAGTATTACTTTTGTCTTGTGTTCTAGTAACTCGGCTGCGAACCACAAGGTCCCAGGTTCTATCCACGCTCATACCAATCCGCTACAAGGTAAATTAATGATATATTGTACGTATTAACAGTAAATTACTAAAACCTAATTTATTTAAATATACAATATATTTATAGATACAAAATATAATTATATCAAAAGAATGAGAGAGATTTTTTCTGACAAAGAGAAATATGCATGTCTCACCAAGAAAGACTAACACGTCATCGGTATTAAAAGATTAAAGATGTGTGCTACAAGACTATCGGATTAATCAAGGTTTCGTTACTAAATATCAACCTGAAATTTGGCATATATTTAGTTTATAATATTTGCTGAATGAAATAAAATGTATGTTGAATTATTTAACATTGTAAAATTTTGCATCTTTTAAACTTTGATAATACATCAAAATTTTAAATATATATATATATATATATATATAAGTATAAAAATCAAGTTAATAGGAAAAACAAATAAACCAAATAAAAAAATATAAAAAAGAATCCGGCCTGAAGACTTTTTCAAAGGTCATCCTCAGGCAGGGATTCAAAAAAAGGGATTTTTTCTGTTAAGGAAATTCAAACAATTAAGTCTAATAAGGATTCCTTCGTGACCCGAAAATCCCCTGAAATTAGGCCCAAGAGATATACCCTTTTAACAGAAAGGAAAACACAAAACGACAAATTAGAAGAAAAACCACTAATAAGTAAAAATACAATAACAAAAAAACAATAAAAACCAAAATACCATAAAATAACACTAAAGAAAAAAACGAAAAGGCAAGAACATACCAAATCAACTTGAGGCTACCTTTCTTGATTTAAAAATCGAAATTGATAATGATAAAACAATAGTTGGTATATACGATAAAAGGGATGAATTCAACTTCAAAATAACAAAACTATGTAACTACCATTCCAATCTAAACTCTAAAATTTTCAAAAATCTAATTTTCTCACAAGTTAACAGGATCAAAAAGGTTTGCAATAATAAAAACTCCTATATTGAAGCATCAAACAACCTCATTAATAATTTAATTAAAAATGAATTTCCTAAAAATTACTGTAATGTCAATTTTTTAATTAAACAAGGTATGGTTTGGGATTAATCCTTTGGCTTAAATAAAAAATAGAACTTTCCTTGCATATTATATCACTTAATAGGTGGCGCTGGGAGCTTACAATTTTTACCTAAATTACCGTTAGCTTTGTGTTTTTAATAAGCGGGAATCACAATCGATAGCTTAAAATTTCCTTGACTGTTGATGGTATGTTCTTGCCTTTTCGTTTATTTCTTTAGTGTTATTTTATGGTATTTTGGTTTTTATTGTTTTTTTGTTATTGTATTTTTACTTATTATTATTTTTTCTTCTAATTTGTCGTTTTGTGTTTTCCTTTCTGTTAAAATGGAATATCTCTTGGGCCTAATTTCAGGGGATTTTCGGGTCACGAAGGAATCCTTATTAGACTTAATTGTCTGAATTTCCTTAACAGAAAAAAATCCCTTTTTTTGAATCCCTGCCTGAGGGTGACCCTTGAAAAAGTCTTCAGACCGGATTCTTTTTTATATTTTTTAATTTGGTTTATTTGTTTTTCCTATTTACTTGATTTTTATACTTTTGTATCAGTTCATCTGTGTTTTAGAAGTAGCTGCATTTGCACTTTCTAAATACTATGAAGTTTTTACCAAAACGATTTCGAAACTGTTTTGTTTTCGTTTTCAAACTTTTTCTTACTTTAGATTGGTTACTATATATATATATATATTATTTCCAATTAAAATTCTTGTAACTTTTAAGGATTTTGAACTATTTTCTTAAACATTTGCTATAGTTCCTGGCCTTTACGTCATAGATTGTATATACACTTGATCTCAGCCAAAAGGCAGAGAAGTGATAGATGGTATGTACCAAAGTATCTATCATTCCGATCATTTGATTTTAATAGATTGTCTTTGAAATAAAGGCAGATTTGAAGCAACAGAAAAAAAATCTAAATCTTCTAAAATATTTCAAATAATAATAAAATTTAAAAATGTTTTTAGGCTAAATATTTTTTTTTACGTAAAAGTCTTTTGAAAATAGAAAATGACTGCTTCAAATGTCATTATTCAGTAGAAAAAAATCTTCAAAATAGTTGGACTCTTTAGAGCACTGACTGTAATTACGGTTAGAAAAATTTTCTCAGCTTTCAGAGACGAAATGTTAATTAACAAATTTCTGTGAAGATATTAATTATGATTTTCTAGCAGACGAGGAAGTGTCCAGAGGTATAGAATTCGAGGACGACTTCTTAAGATTATATCTCATTAGTAACAATTACAAAATCGACAGAGCATTCTCCATGATTCTGAACTGTCTGCATTTGAGAAAAAACCATGACTACCTGTTCCGTAATATAAGTTTTGACTTTACTCAAAAACCAGCCTACAGATTTATCAATGTGCTGCCTCAACGACGAAAGGACGGCTCTGTAACAATAGTTTTTAAATTGGGTAAGTCAATTCTAGATAATATCGTGGATTTAAAGTAATGCTAGTGAATATTTGTAAAATATTTTTTTAGATTAAAGGATTTAGAATTCCACTTGCTCAAATATATATATATATATATATATATATATATATATGTAGACATATAATTTCTGTGCAGTTTCATGGCCGAAGAAAGCGAAGACATTTTCGAATTTAAAACTTCGCTTTATGCCATCTCGGAAGGTATTATTTATGTACAAGCAGAAGCGACTAGACACGCCCACACAGAACGTCACAAGAGCGAAAAGAGAAAAAGCGAATGAAATATTTATCACTGTAATTATATACTATGAGATTTTCATAGGAATTCCTTTGCACTTGTCGATTTAGGATAAGAAATCTTGGTATCTTTTAAAAAGAATTCGCAAAGCTTGAGAAATTATTATCCCTTCACTCGAAGCGTGGGTACCGCTGACTTAAGCATTTTTTTTAAGAAATTATCCAGCAGTCATCTTTCATTTGGATTGATTATTATATTTGGAAACAGGTGACCTTCCTATAAGTTTTTCATGGGAAATTATTTAATAGTCACCTTTCACTTGGATTAATTATCTTATCTGAAAACAGGAGACCTTCCTGTAAGCCTTTCATGGGAAATTATCCAACAGTCATCTTTTACTTAGATTAATTGCCTTTTTGAAAACAGGAGATTATCCTGTAAGTCTTCCATGGGAAATTATTCAACAGTCATCTTTCACTTGGATTTAATGATTGATTTGAAAACGTGTAGCCTTATTTGTAGAATTTCAATGAAAATTAATGAACGGTAATCTTTTACTTGAATTTATTCAAAAAGATTAACGTTTTTATTGGATAGTTTCTTTGAGATGGATCTCGTAATTTCCAGCCATTGTCAGAAGACAAGACACCTGAGTTTGTTTTTCCATATGACACATTCTCATCAGATAAAGGCAAGTTTGATACTAGAAGTCGAATTGAACTGAACCCACAGATATGGCAAATGTTCTGTGGAATCAAATTTCAAACATTACGTGAAAAAAGCAATATTTTTTTGATAACTTTCGAGGTATACCACAAGAAATTACATAAACTTCGCAGTAGGCTTGATGCTATCAAAGGATGTTACATATTTGATTGAATTATATATATGCCTTGGAATGAAATAAAGAGTAAAATTACCTTTTTGCTCTTTTGAAGAATATTTCTTACAAAAAAGCAGTGCAAATGCTCCAACCTGTTTTGATTGTATTAAGGTATGCGGTAAATATCTGTGGTGTACTCAACACAGACGTCAGACACGTTTAACAGATTCCTTTAGGCATGGCACGTGCTTTAGTTCTAGGCACCATCTGCCGCATGCAAAGTGTCATCGTGATTAAGGTAAATCAAGTAGAAAATTTGTGAAAGACAATAAAATGTTATTTCTGTTGTTTCTTGTTATCGCTGATTGCGTTTCGTGCTATAAGTACTGTTCCCAAACTATTTATAGATTTTTTTTTCTATGGGAAACACATTTCAACAAAAAAAAAGTTAGTGTTGAACTTTTGTCACTAAAACTGTAACTGTTTGAGCTTAACTGTTTTTTCTCAGATGATTCTTGAGCCCATATCCGAAAATGCCTTGAAAAGAAATTTTCTTCATTTCCTTTGAACGGTATGATAGTTGCCGAAAATTTTATAAGCCAGTTAACAGCTACGCTGCACGAGCAATTGCTTTTGTATTGTGGTCATGTTACTGGGCTGCGAATCACAAGGTCACAGGTTCTATTCTTGCGCATCGTAAACCCGTTATAGTACCAATGACAAGCGAATTAAGATAAACATTTTATTTTGAAAAATTCAATTAAAAATGCTAAATGTTTTTAACAACATTAACGAATAAAAATGTACCCTAAAAATTTGACCTGCGTACTTATAGTCATGTTTCTTGTTAGTGAAAGACTTTTTTCATGTTTCAGCGAAATGGAATCCAGACGAAGTTCCATTTGAACATCTGAAACAAATAATGTTTATGATACCCATGCAGCAATTGCGTAATCCTGTGACTCAAGCGAGCGGCTTCAACTTAATTTATGACTTCGCGGATGCTGGAATTCGATACATAAAGTACGGCACGCCTCAGAATGTGTATTTATTTCACCACGTGTCATTCGTAAGTGTCTTCCTATTTTGATTGTTCCGAGACGCTTAAACATGAACCAGGAAAATTATGATTGCACCATTCTTTCTTTAAATTTGCCATTTAAATTAAATCTCTGATTTATCATTTTCTCGAATGATACTTACTAATTTCTCATAAATTAATTGCTTATTTAATAATAGAGATATAATTAAAAAGGTTTTTTCATTAACAGCTTAACTGTTTTGCCCCTATACCATACATGCGTCGATTTATCGAATTTTGATAGTTGTAAGCAAAAAATAAACATTCAAACAAGTATAATTCAATATTAAAATTACTTTGAATACATAGATAAGTCAAGTATTCAATGGATTTTCATTTGAATCAAAATAAGAAAATATTCCCAAAATAGCAGGTGTCATCTTATTAGATAGTAAAGGAAATAAAACAGTTAAGTGGTTAATTCTTAAACAACCACTTCAATTTATTCAGATTACAATGGTTGTTCCTGAACGTTCTAAACTGGTGTTGACTTTGCTAAAATAAATATCTTTTAGTTACTAAGAATGATGTCAATTAACTATCCACAAGAAACTTTCATAAGCCAACAATGAAAAAATAACCAATCAAAAAGAACAATACAATGGTTTTTCATTAAATAAGAAACAACTATTCATTTCTTTGATCAGAGAAGAACGATTGTTCCTAGATATTTTATTCTATCTGTGGTCTTAAGAAAACCAGATATTTTTTTTATTTCATAGACTCATTTTTATTCTTTTCTCTCAAGAAATGTGACTGATTCACAATTGAAGATCATTATATAAAGAATAATGCAATGTTTTTCCATTACTTAGAAAATAATCACTTGTTATTTTCATTGGAGTAGAGCGGCTGTTAATAAATGCTTTATACTGCTTAAGAAAAACAAATATTGTTCTTTTTTTTTCTTAAAATGAATTGTATTAATTCCCTCAAGAGATGCGGCTAATTTCCATTTGAAAATTAGTAGATAAAGAAGAATGCAATCATTTTTGTAACATTTAATTTGAGAAGAAAGTGTATGTTCCAACGCATTTACTTTTTTTCAATGATAATATATTTTGAAAAACTTCTAAAACATATCTATATATCAAGAAAAATATCTATAAAATTTATTGGCAGTTTTTCATACTAATACATTCATTAGAAAATTTAATTTGAATGTAAATAAAATGCGGTCTCGTAGATCGCACCTCCCCTGTTAAGTCCTAAAATTTAGGGTTAAATTAAGGGTTAATTAAGGGTTAAAATCATGATAAATTATTTATAATAATTTAATATAAATAAGTGAATTATTTATAATAATTTAATATAAATAAGATAAATTATTTATAATA
>JAPMOR010120368.1:191883-227756 GCA_026543865.1 Argiope aurantia | reverse complement strand
AAATATAGAATTCGAAATATAGAAATATATAGAATTCGAAATATAGATACTCGAGATTTTAACAAACTTTTTCGTTTATGATTTCCCTAAAATAGAAAATCCTTTTTGAAAAATTATCGAATGTGACAAAGGTAACTCAGAAGTACTATGAGCTAGATTTGCATTACGATATCTAGATTTTTATCGAAACTTGCGTAAAATCCGTTTAGCGAAAATCTGTCTGTCCGGCAGTGTGAATGTAAGTTTACACGATATGTACAAAACAAAGGGAAGTAGATAAAATTCGGACACAGATTTTACATCTATAGAGTAGACGCTAACAAATGTTGAGCCAAATCCAACAATAGGCAATGTCTGCAAGTCTGTATTTTCAGAATCACGTGATAACTCAAAAATGCATTGACTTGGAATATCAATTTGGTATGGGGTTTTGTGAGTACAAGTGCAATTTTGTATACCAATTTTGTTTCAATCGTACTGGAAAAACGTATCTAAATATACAATATACAATTAATGTATACTATAAACCGCATGCCAGTAGTTATTCACCAAAAAAAGCTACCAAGAAGGACACAATATGCACAATAAATATGTTAAATTCATGCCAAGGGTTAATATTTCGTAACTACTGTATGTCAATACCATGCACGGCACTCTTTGAGGTTATTACTTTATTTGAGAGTATACAGAAATAAACCACTCCTTCTGGTTCTAATTAGTAGCCTTCACTATCTCTTGAAAGTTCAAAATTTCTATGTTTAAAAAAGTACAAAATGAAAGTGTCATTATCTTTATACGAGTATTCAATTGCTTTATTTTTTCTGTTAGATTCCGTAGATGGTAGTGGTGATTTTTTTTTCCATTTGAATCTCTATTATGAATATGATTTAGGTGATATTGTATTATAACGAAACTTTCCAACCATATGAATCTTGTAAATAAAAAGATTTATTTATATGAAAATTCTTAATGGATGTATGGTGAGTGACTCCTTAAATTGGCGACAAATCTGATTATTTAGTAATGAATTCGGCAATTTTGATGCATAAAGTCCATTGGAAATTAATCGTTTTTGAGTTTATCTGTACTGGGATTTTGAGATTGTTTTGGAAAATTTCATGCCTTGTCAAGAATACTTTTCTATATGATGTTTGGCTAAATTTCCAAATACCTGTCATGAAACTATAAAAGCGGACGCGCTTGCACGAGGATAAATTATATCTTTGGAATATTGATTCTGATAAAGTTCTCAATTGTTTCACGCTCAACATTATTATAGTTTTGTATTTAGCTATTAGCTGTCTGCTTGTGTTTCTAGTGTATTCAAAGGCTGCTGTTTATGAAAGTTTTGGTTGTATATTTGCAACCTCTGGGAGGCATTTTCCGGAATACTCGTGGGAAAATTTCCTGAGTTTTCGACTGCATTCTTCGGAGAAATTTCCGTAAATATACAGACATTAAATACCACTTAGATATTTTGCACTCAGATTATTCTTACTTAGATTTTTTTTTGAATAGGAAGTGATTATGGTATCAAAAGTGTAAACAGTAATTAATTTACAAATTAATTTTATTTGCTAAGTTTTACATGTCGAATTTAAAGGAGTCTTGAGTTATTGCGTTAACAAATAGAATGACTGACGTGTAGACATAATGTCAAAAATGTATTTTTCGGACTCAGGAAAATTTGAAACGAGCAGTTTTACCAAAATCACTGGTTCAAAGTTTTTGACAATTTTGATGCTCCCCCCTATACATCGCACACCAGAAATAAAAAGTTCTATCTTCTAAATCATAATATGGTCCCTAGATCTTATCAATTATATTTAGTAAAACAGTCTTAGAAGCAGACACCATTGAGCGAAAGATACTGCTTTTTTTATTATAAAAATTGACTGCCACCTAATTGCTTAACTAAACGAGGGACCTATATAATTTTTTTAACAAATACTTAGTTTAAAGAACAATTTTAAAAAATTAAATGTTTTGAAGAAATTGAAAAGCTGTTATAAGTTTTTATTCGTTTGTATGTTCAAAAGAAAAATTAAAATAGAAATTGAATTTGTACTTAAATAATAATAAAGACATAATGGAGATTGATCAGTAAAAAAGAGATTAATAAAACTAAATCGGTTTTATAACAAAATAAAATAAATGAAATAATTGATTTCATAACAAAATAAAATAAATGTAATAATCGATATTATGATAAAATGAAATAAGTGAAATAATCGATTTTATAAAAAAATGAAATAAATGAAATAATCAATTTTATAACAAAATGAAAAAAAAAATAATCGATTTCATAACAAACTGAAATAATCGATTTTATAACGAAATAAAATATTGAAATGCGATTATAATCAACTCTTTTAAAATTTAGTTGTAAAGATGTTGCTAATAAAACAACAATAAAAAAATTGTTTTTAATAAAAGAACTAAAAAATAAGACAGATAAATTAAAACATAGATGATTAAAAAAAATTATAATTTAAAAAATATTTCCTAAACAATAATAACTCATAACATAAATAACTGCAAACTTTTAAACTAAATTTTACA
This sequence comes from Argiope aurantia, assembly GCA_026543865.1. Lineage (NCBI taxonomy): Eukaryota > Metazoa > Arthropoda > Arachnida > Araneae > Araneidae > Argiope > Argiope aurantia. The sequence goes on along the minus strand of JAPMOR010120368.1, from coordinate 225,194 downwards.
TAAAATTCAATTTGCAAATGATTTTTTAAGATTTCTCTAGTTGCAATGTTAGTTATAAAATGAATCTAAAATTACGTCTTTTCAATGCTTTTCATCTTTATCTGTTTTACTCAAAGTAGAATAAATCGTTTTTGTTTTAAATAATAAAATTATTAATAATTATGATTCATAGAAACGATGGTAAATAAAAAATTATCTTAACTTTATGAGTTATAAATTTTTTATTCAAAAACATATAAGATAATTTCATTTAAAACATCTTTAATTTGAATTATAAGTTTATTTCATGGTGGAGAAATTAGCCACAGGACTTTAAGATAAAATATTTTTGTATTTTCTTTCAAATTTCTTTTTTTAATTACTTTTTATTTAATTATTTCAGTTTTATACGCATTCATCACTGGAAGAACTACTTGATTACTTCCCCAAATCAATGCTGCCTGTAGAATACGGGGGAAGTTTAAAAGATTATTATACGGATGATTGGCTCAGGAAAGCAAATAAGGAACATGGAAACTTTCCGGCAGGCGGCTTAAAGAATATTTTCTGATGTAATTGTTTGTAATTTATAGCTCTAAATAAAATAATATTTTTGACACTCATCTCTCTGAATAAAAGAATATATTTTATTCGAAAATGTAGTTAAAATTATTAAATAATCGATAATGAACAGTGAAAATTTTCAATTTTTGGAGAATCATTTAATCTCTAAAACAAGTAGAGTCGCAGAAAAATGAAAAACAAATATTTCAATTAAATTTAAACTATTTTTGAAATCATTTTTGTGCAAAAAATTTTATTTAAAAATTCAAAACTTACCAAAAATTTTCATAAATGAAACATTCTTGTACTTTTCATTTGCAAGAGATGAATATGCAGAGATTAAATAAATGTAGGAAAACTCTGTTTTTTATAATTCGTTTTTAATAACATAATTTATTTCAAAATTGAAAAAATTGTTTAAAATTCAATACTTTGTAATATTGCTGAAATTATGCAAAATTGTTAATTTATTTAATACAATTTTCTAATTTGAAGTTAAAAAATTTATTTCACTTTAGGAGGAAGGATCAAACTACAAGCACAATGCTTGACCCAAAAAGCAGTACTCTAAATTTTTCCTTTTACTTTGATAAGAGATGTTTTGCTACTTTGACGACGAGGATATTATAGTAGAGAAATATCAGCTGACCAATTGACAATAAGCAGAGGAATTTGTCATTACAATGCTATATTACGAAAATTTGAAGGAATTGTAATTGGAACAGAAAGTCAACGCAACATGATAATATAAATTTTATCTTATAATGCATTGCAATACTACCAAAATTATGGATGTTTTTGGTACAATTTCTCATTTAAAGTGAAATTTGCACTTCAAGCCCTGAGCAATGGTCAAACTACGTTTGGACCAAAATATACCCTAAAACTTTTCATTTTACCTGAATCAGAGATATTTTGCTACTTTGATAGCAAGCGTTTTAGAGTAGAGAAATATCAACTGACCAATTGACAATAAACATAAGAATTTGCCATCACTATATCATATTATGAAAATTTAAAGGAATTGTAATTGGAACAGAAAGTCAACGCAACATAATATAAATTTTATCTTAAAACACTTTGTAATAGTACTGAATTTATGAAAAATTATTGATTTGTTTGATAGAATTTCTTATTTGAAGTGAAATATGCTCTTCAAGCCCTGAACAGTGGTCAAACTACGCGTACAATGCATGGACCCCAAAATGCACCCTAAAACTTTTTATTTTACTTTAAACAGATATATTTTGCTACTTTGATAGTAAGCGTTTTATCAACTGACCAGTTGACAATAAGCAGAAGAATTCACCATCACAATATCATATAATGAAAATTTTGAAGGAATTGTAATTGGGTCAGAAATTCTAAGCAACATGATAATATCACTCTTACCTTAAAATACATTATAAAATTACTGAAATTATTCAAAATTATTGATTTTTTTGGTGCAACTTTCACATTTGTAGTGAAAAAAGTTCTTCATGCTCAGAGCAATGGTCAAATTACGTGTACAATGCTTGGACCAAAATGCACCCTAAAACATTTCTCTTTACTTTAATCGGAGATATTTACTGCTTTGATGACAAGCATTTTAGAGTACAGAACTATCAACAGGCCAATTAACAATAAGCAGAAAAATTCGCCATCACAATATCATATAATAAAAATTTGAAGGAATTGTAATTGGGATAGAAATTTAAAGCAACATGATAATATAAATCTTACCTTAAAATACAATGTGAAATTACTGAAATTAAGTGAAATTATTAATTTGATTGGGGAAATTTCTCATTTGAAGTGAAAAATGCAAGGCCTGAGCACTGCTCTATGTGTATAATGCTTGGACGAAAAAGCACTACAAATTTTCTTTTGCTTTAATCGAAGATATTTTGTTACTTTAATAGATAAAGTCTTAGATTATTGAAATATCAGCTAAGCGAAATAAGAATCTGCCATTATAATACCATATATTAAAATTTGAAGGAATTGTAATTGTGACAGAAATTGATAGTATAAACTTTGACCTTTATAATTATGGACAACCTAATAATATAAACCTTATGCTTTATAATTATGAACAACCTGTTATTATAAACTTTTAGATTTATAATTATGAAGAAATTTATATTCAACGGGATGAATTACAGAATATTATACATCTTCTACATTTATGGAAAATGCTTTATATCAGTGAAATACAGACTGATCCATTAGAAACTGACTTAAGACTCTGCCACCTTACCAAATTCTAAATGTGTGAAGACACCTATCCCCGACAGAAAATTAAACAAGCATGACGATATAAAATCTGATCTGTACCCTTGCAAAGAAATTACTGCACTAAAGAACTGAATTATCAATCATATTCACAGAATATTATACAAAATTTAATGGGGGTATAAAACATAATTTACAGGTCAGTATCATTTTATGAAAATAAAAAGCTTCCCTTACCTTTTCCTTAATGTCAATAGAATAATATGTGAACAGTTAGAGATTGAAGAAAAAACAAACGAAATATTTATGTAAAGTGGCAAATTTTTATATAAATTCTTGTATAAAATACAAATACTTTTTTTTGTATAAATACTTTGTCTGGCACTTTTTGCTTCTTATATGAATTATTCTTATATGAATTACGCATAAATTAATCAATTTTTAACTATGCATCACATGATTTTTCTAAAATATAGAAAATTTCTGTAATTTCAATGAATAAACCAACATCATGAGGGAAAAATATTTTTTATTATTAATTTTAGCTCAATATTTCTCAAAAAAATGAATTCAATTTAAACTTTAATTGCAGCTAAAATAAAAGCTATATCAAAATATTTTAAACTGGAAGTCACAAACATTTTTACTCACATGCATATCACTCAAGCATTTCTTTAAAAAATTCTTATTTCCGCGAATCGTTTACTTTTTATTTCATAAATAGCAATATAACCGAAGACAAAAATTTAAAAAAATTGTTAATTGCTATTTTCAATTTTGAATTATTTCATTTCATTATCAAACATAAAAACTCGAAATTCTATTTATATAATAAAAAAGGAGAATTTTTTTTATTGTTTAAAAATGATTAAAAATAGTATAATATTAAATGTTAATGGATTTGTAAATACTACAGTATTTCAAATTCAAATTACATTTCAATATAAATAATATTGCCGCATTGAAGAAAGACTGTCGAATCTCCATGGCCGAATGGTCATGGCACTGGTCTTGTGATCAAGAGACCTGGGTTCGAATCCCGCTAGAGACACTGAGATTAATGGTATATGTAAATGCTTATTTCCTTCATTTTATGTTTTCCTTTATTTCATGTTCCAGAAGATACTGGACATTTCTTTAGTTTACTAGACAAGTGTTCTGGACTTTTCTTACTGTCTACAGAAGAGTATTCTGGAACTTTCTCTGCTTATATAAAAGCAGAAGATTTGTCAGTTACTGCATTCTTAGTTCTGAGTTCTGTTAATAAATTGGTTTAGCTCTACTTCTTGTGTGCGTCATTGAGTACAACACTAGAATATCTACATGACAATATTTTCGTTAATTTAATCCATTAAAATATCATATTAAGACTAGTTTATGAATTCAAGAAATTTGGAAGAAATGCATTTATATGTGACAATTGAAAAGTAACTTTAAATGATTTAAATAGGAAATTTAACAGAAGCAACTTTAATTAATTATCTAAAAAGTTTATTCAAAATTAAGAGCTTAATTAAATTCATTACTGGAACTCAGAAGAATTGATTCCATTAAATTTTAAATCAATTAAATGAAAAGCGATTTAAAGAGGAATTTATATGCATTCATTAAATTTATATTTCGAGTAAAAATCAAAAGAAATCACTATTCATTTTTAAAATTTCCGATAATTTCATTTCTTATTTTTAATGTGCACAAATTTAATTTATTCTTCCATAAACAAGTGTACATCAATAATTGGAATATATTCTAAATATATTTACACATATTTTAAATTTTATCAAGAACTTCTTAAAAGAAAAGATACTAACATTAAAATCTCACAAAATAATATTTAAAAAAATTATTACTATTTATAGATTTGTATTTCCCAGCATTAAATCTTATCATAGTCAAAATAACATGCTTAAATTATCGGAAAAGATCTTTTAAAAATCAACAGAACTAAATTTTATGAAAAAATCTTAATAAAGTTGCTGCTTCATAACTTTCCATTTGATATTTAAATTTTTAATTTCTTTCAAAATAAGATAAATTAATAAATGTAAAAATTTATTTTTAAATTTATATCACAAAACAAGGCTCAAATTCCATTTGTATAATAGATAGGCTAAATAATTTGTTCGTTGTTTTACAACTTAATCTGGTGTTGCGCTTTTGCCGTATTAGAAATTAGTCGCTTGTGTGCGAGATAAATTTTCTTTGTCTTTTAATTATGAATAAAACTTCTCTCTTACCCTTACCATTTGTCAGCAAGATATTTTTTGTATTAAATGTCAAAATGCGTACATTACATTTGATGATTTTGAAAGTATCCCTTTCAAATTAAAGCAATTTCCAGTTTTAATTGCAAAATAATGCTGCATCATCACATATTAATGAAAAAGAGATATAAACTAGTTAAGTGTTTCAGAAAAGTCAGAAAAATAAATATATACTTAATATAGCATCTATTATCTCTTTTCGTTAATTCGGCCAGAGCGAAAAATTATTCAGTCAGATAAAAAATAATCTGCAATAAAAATTTTATATCAAGCATTCCCAAAATATTTTTATCGTCTGATTTAAAATCTCATTTTCAGATAAAAATCTTATTTCTGCATTTAATAAAGTAAAATTCATTTAAACATTATCTTAATTTAAAAGAATTGTAGTTTAAATTCTTTGTTGTTTTTAACTATCAAAAGCACTTTAATGTAAATGGAAAAAAATACTAACAAAAAAATAAGATTCTTTTATGGAGAACAAACTTGCAACATCTAAATGTAAATTTATAACAAATAACAATAAACATTTAAAAAAATCCTACAAATCTTTTTTTTTTTGTGATTTTGAAGTATATAATCATATTTAATAAATCCTTTGATGTCTCATCTTTTTAAATTTAAAAGAATATCATTCTTTTCTAAACATAATGTTTCTAAACATAATTTTTTAAACATAAATGAAAAGAAAATGAAACAAAAGAATAGAGAGGAAATAAAAACAGTTAATGGTATAAATATTATAAAACTCAAATTGTGCATGCAAGAAATGCCATGAATATATAAAACTAAGTCCGAAAATTATTTTTTTTCAATGACTTCTCTATCATTCTTTAAACTTGTTGGATGTTTAAAAAAATGAAACATCTTACTAACATTAAAGATATTTAAAGGAGTTCTTTTTTTTCTGTTCTTCTTGTTCAGCTTTCGTTTTATTTTAAACGCTGCAAATTTTTAATATATGTTGAATCCAGTTTTTTTTTATGTTAGCAACTATACTTTTTTCTTTCTTTAGGTATAGTTATCCCATTAATTTATTCTGCGATAATTGAAGTTTGTATCAAATGTTGTTTTTGTACAATTTTGTAAAACAGTTGTAAAAGTGTAAAAGTGCCACTATTAAAATTATAACAACTATTACACTAACTACAAAAGTACAATACAAACGATTGATAATAAATTCTATTAAAACTCTGATATTGAAACAATATTTTGAAAATAATTTAATGTCCGTATCTAATAGAATTCGAAACAATTAGATTAGAACATTATTAAAAATTAAAATAAAAAAATTATTCATTTAGTTGTATGCTAGGACGCGTTTTTTTTCATCGGAACTTAAAAGCTTAGAGAATTCGAAATTAACTTTGATATTAAAAACTTATAGTCATATGACTATATATAAGTAATACAACTTACTTAGTAGTGATATGTAGTCGAATTTTTAGTTTTTTAAAAATTTACTTTTTAATTATAGCCTATAAAAGATTGTTCGAAGAATGCATTTTTCTTTAAATATTTTTCAAAGATTTTTTAAGGAGATTTATTTTACAAATAAAAGACATTTTACACACATTTTAGAGCAATTATTATAATAAAGACTTTTAATTTGCAATAAAAGGAATTTAATTGTTCTTAACTTTAAGTCAATTGTTCTTTCTTTAAGGAAATTAAAGGATTATTTATTATATTTCTCTTGGTTTTTAATTCTAGGTTCAAATAATTTTCCTTTCGTTCCAACTGGACAAAAATTATTTCCTTTTAAATAAAATAAAATTTCGAAAGAAAAAAACATTTTTTTTCATCGTATGGGATAAATTAAAAAAATAATGATTTTAGAAGAAAAAAAACTGAAGAATAAAACATGACACTTTTGAGTCGAATTTTACAAAACAAGAATATTTAATAGTTAATGATTTTTTTTAACTTTAAATCTAATAAAATTAATTTTACCACTCACTAACTAACTTAGAATATTTTTTGGAAACAGTCTATAAAGAATTCAAAATAACCCTTTTATAAATGACTTGCAATTTTTATTGAACTGTGTTTGATTATCTTGAATTTCTTATTAAGATATCGTCTGACTATTAAAATTAACATAATAAAATAATTAAATTTATCAAAGTTCATTCAATTTAAAAAAATATTACTTAATCTAGTTTATTTTACTACTTCAGAGTCTATGAAACATTCGGCTTACATTTAAAAATTTAATTACACATTGATTTCAAATTTTTCTACCGATATTTGATGAAAAATTATAATCATTGATTTTTTTGCATATGTTATAAATATATTTCTCCATTTTCAAAATAGATTTGAGATTTATCTTGTGATTTAAAGCAAGTCATATTTAAAAATGACTTACTAAATCCTGGAAGAGTGTATATTCCATAAATTTAAATGTCTACAATGAGTCTGAAGCACTTAATAAAAAACACGAATCTATTCAGTCTCTTCAAATGGAAACAACTAGTAATCAGATGTAAATTTGTAGAACAAACAGTGAAATTTTGAAGTATATGACTTCATTAAAATGTCTATCATAACACAAACTGCTAATCCTATTCCACAATTGACATTTCAAATGTATTTTTATATTATTGGGAAATATAATACTATATGTTATATGATACTTAGATAAGATATTCGCTTATTTATAAATTCACATGCCAACAAGACATAATCTAAAACCCTCAAAAGCGATAATTATAAGAATACATATAAATCCAGCTGGAATGATTCCCCGAAAACTTTCTAGCATACATTTTAATGAAGTTGCCCCCCCCCCCTCTTTCCAAACATAAAATTATGGACCTTGGGTAAGGCTTCGAATGTTTTGCAAAATATTGCCAAATAAAAATTCCGAAATATAGAGTTTTTTCTTGAATCTAGCTTTTTTAATGACTCTAGAGTGTGGTAAAAAAGAATCAGGAAGCATCCGAAATTAAATATATACACATGAGAGGATGCATTTTATATTTCAATTCTGAGACCAATTGAAACCAAAATTTGACATAGGACCAGAATTATATTCACAAGGTCACATGCAAATTCCAATGGTTGAAGTCAGTGTCGTTTTAAATTATTGCGTTTACATTCATGACAAAGTACAGAATTACAGACAATCTACCCTTTCATAGATTTGGTTAAAAATTTTATAAAAATCTACGTTTTAGTTGCTAAACGTGTGAACCATATTTTATCTTGATGGCTCTTTATGATATATAGTTGTTGAATTCCCTTGTATTCAAATAGCTGGACAGTCAGATTTCCTCAGAATAGATTTTGTTCGAAATTTGATAGGCATTCACAAATTCGATTTGAAGTCCCTGTTCTAAATTTCTTTTATCTAGTTCGTATTCCCTGACAGATATAATTCGAAAAATGTGGCTTTGAGTATCAGATTAGAATAATTCGAATAAATCTACAGTTCGAAATATTTTGGCAATTGTAATACTTTCTCTTGAAATATTTCATATATGCAAAAGTATACACGTAACCCTTTTATTCATTTCATGAATACAAACTGCAGTTCCTTGTTTAAGCCTGAGTCTTTACTAACGCATGCCGGAATTTCTACTTACTTATGCCTTAATCCTTACTAGTTATGCCTTCTTTCCTTATTTATAAATTAAAGCTCGAATATTTTGAGAGTTGCAAAATTTTTTCTTGATGCATTTCGTATATGGGAATGCAAAAATGCAAATTATTTTTATCTGTTGCAGATAAAAAAATTGCAGTTCATTACTTACTTATGCCTGAATCTTTACTTACTTATATTTTAATTCTTACTTACTTATGTCTTAATTCTTACTTACTTATTCCTGAATCCTTACTTACTTATGCCTGAATCCTTACTTATTTATGCCTGAATCCTTACTAACTTTTGTCTTCCTTATTTATTTACGTTTGAAATTGGAATTGTTTGACGAATGTACTATTTTTTTCTTTATGCGCGTTATAGATGAGAAAGTCAACTTTATCTTTTTTATACCTTTCGTGAATGCAAATTGCACTTCTTTATTTACGTGCCTAATTTATTAACTGAATCAATCTACCACACTTAGAATAATGCAAATGTTCAAAATAGGCATTAAAAAATAGGCATATTTGTTTCCAAAGAGTAGTATATATCTGAGTAGTGTATTTACGGCGAGAAAATCAGGTTTAAACCAGACTCTCATTTGATGTATGCAATATGTTTCGAGAAATAGTCTTGTGGGTTTGCGAAGATAAGTTCGATATCGGATGAGGATGCTTTATGCCTCGAGAAAACTTGAAGCACAGATAGCAAAGCACGGTAAAATACAGTACTTGCAGGACTCATCAATACGTAAGCAAATAGCAGATCAATATAAAAATAACCACCATGTGTGTCATTGCTTATAAAACTCCTGTGTCAGAAGATTCCTGGTTCTTGAATTCCAATTAAGATATCAATGAAATTCCTGCATTTTCAAGAGCTTTCGATTTGTTTTGCCAAAATCACCGAATCGCTAACTGGTCGCCATATGTTTCTTCCAAGACCGACTCATTGACATAACATTCCTTCAGTTTCCATTAAAAAATATATAAATCACTTTTCCTTAATATAGGACTAACTGCTCCATATTACAGATTCCTAATAGTATGTATGTGCTTATAAAGTGGAAAGCTCTCATTAATTAGACTCTTTTTAAAAGAATACGAGCTCAATATTCAAATAAATTAATTTCCATTATATGTGTCCGATTTTAAGTTTCTTGTTTAGAATGGGGAATTAAGAAACGCAAATGATTAAAAGTAGTAATAATTCATATACTTAGTTGAACAAAATTATTCCTAGTAAACACATTTATTTGTCTACTAAAAATTCTATAGATAAAATTATATATTATGCATTCCAAATCAATATAGTAGTCAAACATATGAAAGTGTATAACCTAACATACCTAATTTCTATCAATTAAACTGAAGCCACAAGTTTAATAATGAAAAATCGGTAAGATTTTTTTTTGTTGTCAATTTTCTTTTCTTCTTAGTTTAGATCAAATCGAATCGAAGACATATAACTCTTCAAAATCTTTTAAACCTTGATTGAGTGCACCCTCTATAGTGTACTGCGTATGCTTGCAAGTTACACTAAGAAATAATTATTAAAATTAGATAGTAAATAGCTAAATGTTAAAATTATAATTAAATTAAACATATATTTTTTAATGAATTGGAAGCAGACTAATTATAAAAAAAATAATATGAAATGGCCAAAAAATTAGACAAATATTTTAAAATAAAACTAATGAATTTCCTCACGCTTCATTTGAAATATTTGTAGTTAGTTGGAGCATGCGAAAGTTCAAAATTTTGTTGTTGTTTCTTATGGCACTTCCCATAGATAATTGCGCTGACAAAGTCAGTGATTTTAAGCCGAGATTTTTGTCGTCTTTTGTTTCAATAGCTCCATCTAGGGCCAAAAGTACGACTTAGCTACTCATGCGTCATAACCCTTTTTAAAGGACGGACTTCATACATTTCATTCACAGATCGCAATTTAGACCTGAATTAGATAACGATCACCTATGAACAAATACTGCCAGTAGTATTGTCTCGATATGGAGGGCTTTGTCACCGCGACAGATTTATACCTGCATCAGCCACCTTATACACGGAGATTCTTGGGCAGGTGGGTTTCGAATTCACTACTCAAGGAAAACGAGTCTCAACACCCTACCAACCAGGCTATCCAGGAATTCAAAATTTTAAAAACAATATATAAATTAAAAAGCAATAGAATATCGGATAACAGGAAAGATAGAAATCAGTTTTTATTACTTCATTACATTATTGTTGTCCACTGAATGTTCCATTGAGATAAATTTTTGTCATACCTCACAGATAAACCTAGTGTTTTTAATATCTTAATATTTTAGCAGATTATTTATTTTTCACTTCACCTAAAACCATTCACAATACCTAGTTCTGCATTTCTTTTCAACCTTTTTAGTTTTAGCTCACTTGGTAATAGAGGGAAGCTATATTCGCTCAACTATTTATATCATAAGAGAGTTTGCCTGTTTCCATAGATACTTCCTTTTAAGTAGTTTTTCTTTATTTTTTGTCGAATGAATAAAATACCTGGTGATTGCAGCTATATTATTAAAGCAATTAAGGAAAAAAAATAAAGTAAAAAGTTACCACAGCGAACATGCGTACCTCTGAAATACAAACAACATATTCGAAGAGATAGGTTAAGGTCCATAATTCCAAACTTTTAACTATCATTTTGTCAAATAGAGTTTCAAGAAAAGCCAAAGTCATGACTTCTTAGCACTCATTGTTAAAACAATATGGAGCGAAATTCTTCTTTAGTATTATTCTCAAGTACGCGTAATCCTTCAAGGTTAAAGAATAAAAAGAAACTGTGAAGAGATCAGTTACTCAACACCTAGTTAAATTTTAATTTCTTAGAAATACTGCTGTGAAATAAAAGTTATCAAAAACTGTAATACTGAAGTGCAAATTATACTATTTTTCATCAGAAATTCTGCAAGTTCTAGATGACAAATATAAATGTTTATAAATAAATATCGAATAAAACCTAATTACAATAAGCAATTGTAAATAGATTTTAATTGTTGATTAATAATTAATTGTTGATAAATAATTATCGAATAAAATCTAACTACAATAATTGATTAAATGTTGATTAATAAATATCGAATAAAATCTAACTACAATAACTGATTAAATGTTGATAAATAAATATTGAATAAAATCTAACTTCAATAACTGATTAAATGTTGATAAATAAATATCAAATAAAATCTAACTATGAAAAACGATTAAATGTTGATAAATAAATATTGAATAAAATCTAACTACAATAATTGATTAAATGTTGATAAATAAATATCGAATAAAATCTAACTACAATAACTGATTAAATGTTGATAAATAAATATTGAATAAAATCTAATTACAATAACTGATTAAATGTTGATAAATAAATATAAAATAAAATCTAACTACGAAAAATGATTTTCTAAAATAAAATTATATTTTACTACTAATTGTCATTGAAGGAAATCTCGATGTTTTTACCTTATATTCTTATTGCATAATTAATTTTTAAATGATATTAAGCCTAATGTTGTAATTATGGAAGCACTTCTTGATTCTCTGTGGCTAATTTTATCTTTTCATTAATATTTTGCTTCTAATTTTGTGAATGAGACATTTTTTTATTTATCAATTTTAAATATTTTTTTAACGAATCAAATGTCTTTGAAAGTTTCAATTCTGTGATGGATTGGAATTTTCGAAAACATTTCAAATTAAGATAAGAATTCCTCTAATTTTTGAAAAATCTGGTGATATAAAATTCTGTATTGGAATTGGTCTTTACTACAACATAAATAAAGCAAATTTCGCCAAAACGCCATTCTTTAGTTAAAAATTGAATTTTCACATTTTGGTATCGTTTTTACTAGAACTTTCGAAAATATATTTTAATTTCGAATTATATATTTTTTAATCAGATGGGATTTTTTTAATAAATCAAAAATTCTAATTAATGCTACAGAATTATTTCTAACTATTTCAAAACTAAGTCTTAAAACAACTGTCTTAAGAGTTGATTATAAATGCAATTTGAGAAATAAAGAAACACATATACAAATAACACACATATTCATCTTCATTACTGATAGAGATTAATATAGATATAGATATACATCTCCACTAGTAATAATAAGGAATGTGTGTGTCTGCGATCAGTTATTTTAGCTGCATTTCCTTAATAGATTTGTACTAACTTATGTTATTCATCCAGACTGAATTCCTTATATTTGATTTTAATTTATATACTTTTGTCAAGGAAATTTAATTTTCCTTACAATTAAGACTTGTATTATCTGTTTGAATCAGAAAGATATCAAATAAATCAAAAACTTTGATTATCTCACCATCGTATGCAAAATTTATAACCATTCTTTTTGTGGAAAATAAAGCAAAAAGCAACATCTTCTAGTGTTTTAGAAATGCGGAACTTTTAAAAATGGTTGAATTATTCAATGTTTTTAAGGCACACTGTACAAACTTTCATTATAGAGCTTTAAAGAAAGCAAAACCTTTTTCTAATATCATCTAATTTTGTTCCTTTATATTTGTTTAGAAACAATTTCATTTCTAAAATTTGATTTCAAAATATTTTTAATCGAGATTTTGTTTATAGAAACAAAATCTATGGAAACGGAAGTATGTTTTTATGTGTAATGTAACACAATATTCACAAAAATTCATTTCGATTAAATTCAATAAGCTGCAAATAATTATTTTGGAACTGGGCTTGTTTTCACCACGAAGAAACTTCGTTTCAGTTGTGTTAGTGTAATTCTTCGGATAATTAAAAACAAAACAATTCCACTCTCTCTCTCTCTCTCTCTCTTTTTATATATATATACATATATGTATCATTGCAAAAACCATTGAAGGAAAAATTTCGGTCTCATTTACTCTTCATTTCTTGTATTATGATATAAACGGAAGTCAGTTTCATCATTCTACATAAATTATGCATCCTGGGATTAAATGAATCGAGGTAAAAAAATGTCTTCGTTTCGGCCATGCATATGCTATATATATAATGAAATTTAAAATCTAATTACCTTAATTTTAACTTAATTAATTTCCTAATTTTTTGGCTTAATTTGACCCATATTAAACTTCATTCTAAAATATTCTCTTATTTCCTGATCCTATTCCACCTTTTCTATTTAATTAATCCAATACAAACTTTGTAAAAATGCCTAGGTAGGCGGTTCACACGCTCCGAATGAAGGGATAAAAGAGTGCTGACCTAATCAAATTCTTCTAAAAGATCCCTATAATTTCTCTTACCAAAATCGACATGTGTAAAGAAATCCTGATCGAAATCTCACAGGGATAAATCTTTCATTAGTTTTTATACAATATATTTTTAAAACCACCCTGGATGCCATTGAAGGATACGTTTAGTCAAACAGAGGAAATAAAAGAAATCAAGATATAACTTTCAAACAGTGCGTTAATTGTGGACTTATGAAATAATTATTTGCTCATGAAAATTAATATTCACACATATATATCCATAATACTATTTTGCAAAAATAGTCTTTGAATTAACTTAAGACTCAAAATTTTATTTTCTTAATGATATTAATTTTATTTCCACACAATTTCCCACTTATTTTATTGATATTGAAATTCAATTTAATACATTATCTGTGACAATATTTTGAGAATTCAAATTTATCCATCAGCACCGGGAAATGTGTGTTATTTCCAATTATTAACTCTGTTTTTATTCCATATATATACATTTTTTTCAATTTCCGAAAATTGATTCAAATGAATTCACGTTTTCCAGTCGTATTAAATAATAAGGTGAAATGCTTTTTTAAATATACTTCATCCATATTAATTATATAATATTCTAAAATTAAAAAATATTCTTAAATAATATATAATTAAATAATATTCTCAAAAAAATCTTAATTATATAATATTTTTAGTCAGGAAGGCAACGGAATTGTTCACAAAGGCGGCTAGTTTATATTAATTTTCTGGCATCATCAAAATTGTGTTCCTCAGTTTCAAATGATGAGTATTAATTGAATGATCCAGGAAAATAAAACAACATTATCAAAGTTTACACTTTCAATGCGAAAATTCACAGTACATAATAACTATAGCAAAAATAACAGGAGTTGAAAATGCTCCATTCTATTTTTTTCAAAATTACTAATTAAAAATGTTTAATAATGGCATATGCCTACTCAATTACTTTAGAAATAAATCATTTGAGCTCACTGCATAAATTCTACTCGGAATTCCACTCTCATTTCCAAAGAAACTAAACTCGATAAACAAATATCAGACAGACAGCTGCGTACACGTCATGCATCACAAGTTTGCTTATTTAAAACAGTTGCATTAATGTGGAATTGTAACGGCAGAATTAACATTCAGATTGCATCAGAAAGGCAGCAATAGCAACTACTGGCATTAGATGAACTTCAGAATTCCAAGGTATTTAAGACATTTTACTTTCCTACTTCCTTTTATTTTACCGAAAGATAGATTGGGATTTCTTTTCCAGTTAAATCTCTTATGCTAATGCTTGTTCACCTTCATGTGCGTCATTTTAATGACATTCAAATAACATTGAAAGGTGAACTTTTTGGATGGTCTATCTCTAATCCGCAAATTATCTTAAACAGCAATTTAATTCGAATTTCTAATTCTCAACAAGCGGCAAACACCTTGTTTGTTGGGATTGAGGGTTGCTAACATTTCAAATTAAGAAAAAGTATATTGATGCGAAATAATCTATTAATAGTTTCTTCATTCAAGAAAGAAAGAATTTTTAAACTACAAATTTAATTTTTCATATTGTATTAATTTAGAAGTCTTACACTTTTCTGCCCATTGTGCTTTGCATCGTTCTAAGTGTATTGTCATTAAAAACGGAAAAACCTTAAAAAATTGACTCATTACCAACTTTTGAAATTAAACCTTAATTAAAAGTATAACAAAAATTTTAAATAGAAGCATAAGTTAAACAGAAACCTATACATCACTGAAAAATAATCTATACCATCTTAATTTTACCATTAACAATAGAAGAAAAAGTCCAAAATAAAATGTTTGCTGTTGTAACAATAAAACATACTTGTGATTCTTTACATAAGTGAAATATACAAAGTGATGTTTAATAAGCTCAAAATGTTTATAAAATGTCTAATTAAGTCCATGATTGCGATGAAAAATTATCAAATAATTTTAACAAATAAATGTTAAGTATCCATCTCCGATAAATTTTAATTGCACAGTTTTAGAACCATCGAATTTTTAAATGAGATGATTATAAAACGCAAATATAACTGTCCTAGAAAGTCTTAGATGGAATTACATAAATGGCGTAAAAATAAAAATGTTTTTAGAATCGAAATGTTAATAAACATTTTTTATTGTTACAATTGTTTTGCTATTACTTCAAATTCATTTAGAGGTAATTATTTATTTTTATTTTTTTAGATAATACTGATATATAACAACACAAAAGTGAGAATAATAATTCTATTTTTATTCTCACTTTCTCATGAAACTGAGAAAAATCATTCATTTACCACATATATTGATTACTAACTATAGATTTCTAATTTTTATAATTTATCAGCATGCATATATAAGTTTTTAAAAGAATCGTCAATTGTTGTCAAAGTTAGTATCAAGTATTATATTATTTATCAAATTAAATTTAATAAGAGTGACAACAATTAAACACAAGATTTTGTGGAATTCAGACCTCTCAGAAAAACACATTTTTTGAATTACATCTATCTACCTGGTCGGCTATCGATTTATGAGAGCTATAACCCAAAATGCTATGAGCTAGATGGGTAAAATTCTACAAATGAATTTTTCGCCGAATTGTTAGATTTCTTTCAGATTTTGAATGAAACCCCTTTAGAGGAAGTCTGTCTCTCCGGTTGTTCGTATGCAAATTGCATGATAACTATAAAACGAAAAGAGCTAGATAAAATTTGGCAGGCATATTTCATTTTCTACAAATTTTGAACTAAATCTTCCAAAGAATAAACTGTCAATCTGTTTGTACAGTTTTGTGACAAAAATATCCAGTCACTGTTCTTTATTTCGAAAATAATTAATGCACAATAAAACTGTAAATGCTTATTGCTGTAGAAATAATTTCCCTGTATGTATATGACATATTTTTTCGTGTAAAGAATCGTCTCCCTTTATAGATTTACTAAAGTTTATTTTTTTTTCAAATAGCAACACATAGTTTTTGTGCTTATCTAATTTTTCGGGATTGAAATAGTCATACGCAAAGAAAGTTTTATAATTTTGTGATGAATTATAATTAAGAATGTGAATTCTGATGGTAAATAAGATATCCCGTTTTCTTTTCACTATATTTTAAGATATAGTGGATCTTGGACAATAACTATTATTATAGATAAAAATACTTAATTTATCATTCTTAAAAACATGAAAGCATATTTTATATTTACAATTATCTTTTAAATGTGCAAATTGAAAATGTTTTAAAAGAAACTTATTAAAATTTTATATCAATCGAAGAAACAAGGCTTAAGGCAGCATTCTTCTAAATTTTAGCCACTGCCATCAATTAGATAATAAAATATATAGCAATAACCAAAAGCTTTCAGAAAAATTGTTTTTCGCATTTCTTTTTGAGAAGCATCTCAACTTCACAAATGAAAAAATGGCTTGTAGTAATGGAAACATCTTCGCAAATGGATTGCGGAAATGGAAATAAACCTTTAAAAATGAAAAAAAAGCAAAGCATTTCTTTTAACATTGCTTTAGATTAAGATTTGTTTTTAAATTTTAAAATAAATACTTAAATTGAATTGAAAAATATCGAAATTTATAACAGATTTTACTCCAATCACATTTCAAGCAAAGTTTCGTTTCGGACTGATAGGAGCATATTTCAACTGCAAGAATGGTTTGCGAATTCTTTAATTAATTAAAAAAAAACAGGAACCTGATCGAAAATTCTATAAAAAGTGCCAAATATACAAAGCATGACAAATATGAATAAATAAATTTTTGAAATCAAATACAACGGCCACTCTTTGGGTATTGATAATGCAGTATCACTAGACTTTCGCAGTGCCACATTTTTTTAATGGGAATATTACTTATTTTTGAATGATTTTTTTCTAATTATTTAGTTGATTATATTACTTTCTATAAATTTAGAATGCGATAAAGTAAAAAAAGAAACACTGTATACTAATTCAGTCAATTTTCACAGGCACAGTACCCGAAATAATTGCAATTAAAATGCATGCTGTATAGAAGTGAGAGACACAAAGCTGATTTATTCTAATAAATTTTCTGTTTGAAGGGTTAATTCCGGAGCGAGGTCTTTGCTATACTATCAAAACTATCTTGTTTTTACTATGAGTGAACTTATTATTAATTTTTGTAAATGTTGTTCTCTGCATAGGCCTCAACTATATATATATATATATATATATATATATATATATATTTTACTAATGCAAAATTTTAAGTTTTTCGTGGGATAAAGAATCGTTATCTTGTATAAGTCAAGAACGTGTATGTACAAAGATGTTAGAGTATAAGACTATGTTCGAAAAGATTTTTTTTTTAAATGTTCAAAAATCATTACATTTTTGAGCATTTACATAAAAACATATTGAATAAACATCTATGAAAACAAAATATACACATTAAATGGCAAAAGTTTTTTTCAAAAATGAGAAAAATAGTCTTTTTTTTAATCTAATATGAGATATAAAATAAAAATCTCCTAGTTTAGGGGTTTAACGAATTTTCTTAAATTTGCAGATAGTTATTTGCTTAACATTTTGCAGAAAGCTTAAGAAATAGATTATATGATTCTTGAATGAAAAAAATTAGCTGAATTTCTACCCATTCTTAAAATATTGGGATTTGATTGATAAGCGGCATAAATTTTCAATCTTTTACGCATTATGAAGCACTAAAACAACTTTAAAATATTTCTAAATGAATAGGTTATTAATTCTCTAGTTCAGGATTATTTATTGTTTCATGATTATTTATTCTGTACTTTGCGCTCAGTAGTGGTGGCAAAGTCTCGGCTTCGGAACAGGATGGTGTCAGATTCGAGACTCGATTTCACTAAAGAACCGTCATGTAAGCGGGTATGGTGCACGTTAAATCCGTCGGGGCCAAACGTCCTCCCAGTGTCGTGGTGTTGGAGAGGGGGGTGCCAATTCAGGTGTCATCCTTGTCATCTGACCGCGGTTCAAAATTATGAGATTTGTTCCAAAATATCCCTAGTGTTGATTACAAACGGGACGTTAAAATAACTAAACTAAACAAAACCTGAGCGAGGTTTTTGCTATCAGAGCTATCGTTTTTTACTACGAGTGTGGCTATTATTAATTGAAGAGTTTGCTTCAAAAAGGATGTAGCTCCAACATAGGGGAATTTGGAGTTACATGTACAATCATGTGGTAAAATAAAAACTTGTTCATTTGGTGCCAGAAAGATGTAGCTCCAATCGTTAGTTCTCGCTTTACTCGAAGCTGTTTGTCTCATTAGTTTGTTGCGATATAATAATGTCTTTCTACTTTCCTGATACTACTATTTCCCCTATCGGCCATGCCTTCGGAAACATTGATAAACGTACAAGGGAAGTAGAAAGAGTTTCTCCCATGCGAGTGTACTGGTATCATAGAGAAGACAAGTAAAAAGTTTGTTGATACTAAAGTTACCCAAGAAATGATTTTTAACTTCGTCGATCTATTAAAAGATTTCTTCCTCAAAACTCCTTACATCATTTCTAATTTTAACAAAAGTGTTTTATAAAGAAATATAGAATTTTTACTTATGAAAAATGCCAAATTAATACAGGAAACACATTATGTAGAGAGAGTGCTGAACTACTCTGTAACAAGACAATAAGAATATTCAGCAACCAAAATGTTAAATAAGATTCAGCCATCTCTGTTAATCTTAACCCTTTAAAGGGCCCTTTTTTCTAATCATATTTTGTTAAAATATTTTTAGGCTTGAAATTAGAATAAGAAAAGGGATACATTTAGCTTATTAGAAAAATTTAACTTTATTAATTAATTAATTTGGTAAATTAATGCACATCAAGGCACATCATTTTGTCTGAGATAAAGAACTGAAGCATCTATGTTTCTGACTTACTAAAAAAATTTGTCAGAACTTATGCCATCCTACATAATTTCATACACAGATTGAAAAATTTGGTGGGAAGCATACTTTCCACTGCCCTAGAAATGGTTAAAGATTCAGCTATCTTACTGCCACTTCCTTCCACTTAAGAACCCAAAATATAAAGATGCAATGGAACTAGCTCTCAAATATGTCCCACAAAATGATATGTAATTCTATGATGATCTTCAACCCGACGACACAGCAGATGACCCCTACGTTATAGAGAGGGAGTGTGATGATTAATGGGAATATAATTTTTTGTTTTTAACGCCAAGTTGTATATATATATTGTAGTTTACTTTAATTAATTTATAATATTTTTGTAAACTGCATTTTTATTGTGAAAATTTTTTCACAGAGGTAAACAGACCATCTCATTGTTTGCAAAAAAGAGATAGCTCCAACATTCCAACATGTACCACTTCATCTGGAAAATATAATTTTGGGTGAAAATGCTGTCATAATACAAAGGAACAATTAAGAAGATTGATAAAAAGGAAAATCTTCACGCAATTTGGAATTTAGAAATTTCAACAGTTTTTTATGGGCTTCAGCAAATTTGAGTAATTGGAACTACATCCTTTTTATAGCAAACTCTTCAATTTTTATAAATGGTCTTCTTTGCTCAACTATCGTCTCAACTATGTTTTTTTTTAACTTAATTCTACATTTTTTCGTGGACTAAAGAGTCGTTATCTCGTCAAGTTAAGAGCATATATGTACAAAGTTGTTACGGTTTGATACTATGTTTGGGTGGAATTGTGTGAAAAAAGTTTGAAAATGATTGCATTTGCATAAAAGAAAAGATCGAGGAAAAATATATAAAAAAGAATATACCAATTAAGTTTCAAAAACTTTTCAAAAATCAGGAAAAAAAATTTTTTTTAGCTAAAAGGATATATAAAACAAATATCTTCTACTTTTATCAAATTTACAGTTAGTTATTTGCTTAAAATTTTTCAAATAGCTTAAGAAATATATTATATGATTCCTGAACTAAAAAAAAACCAACCTATCTTTAAATATTAGGATTGGACTGGTTAACATATTTTCAATTCTTTTTCATATTATGAAGCACTAAAATAACTATAAAATATTTCTAAATGAATATATTACTTATTCTCTAGTTCAGTAACTGCAGGACAGATTGAGATACTACTATACCAAATTTGAACAGAAAAAAAACGCTTTAGATTTTAATTTATGCGGTTTCTCTTAGAAAATTCTATCATATTCTATATTTGAGAAAATTGCATCTAATGATGTAAAATAGAATTAACACATATGTGAATGCAAATATGAAAAGGTGTAACTTTCATACAATAAGCTTTGATACAAAATCAAATGTTTTTATAAAAGAATCTGTGCAAATATTAAAAATATGAAGTTAAAAAAATTCATAATTCCCTCAAAAAATCGACTTTTCAGCACAGTCACCGTAATCAATTATTATATAAAGCAGAGAATCTCGCGTAATAATTTGAAATTCGAAGAGATCATTATCTTTATAAGCGAGATTTGATGAGCCATAGATTTATATAGAAATGATTTAAACAAATGTAGTATTCAAATATTTTCTTTTTTTTATTATTTATTTTTTGGCAAAACATGTCTATTCAATTATTATTCGATTGGTAAAATGTTGTCCGTATGTATTTGTTTTGTAAAATGAAGATAGAAGATGTCCAGAGGGAGATTGGAGAAGTGAGGGGCGAGGTTCGAACAAATATCGAAACAGTTCAGGTGTGGATCGGCAATCTCGAGAAGAGACTTAGTGAACTCAAGGACAGACCAAACAACTTCCTACCAAATCCAGAATTCTCGTATACCAGATTGACAGTCGAACCTTTGACATATGATTGACAGATATCATGGACTGTTTTTTAAACCCAATTTGATGTTGTCAGCTCTACAAACGGAAGGCAGATGTTGTAAAAGCCAGACAATTAGTAGCGTCTCTCCAAGGATCAGGGGCGGAGATTCTTCAAGGAATTCCACATGAAAAGCTGACAGACATAATGGCGATTGAAAAATCCTTGGAATCCAGAATTAGGAACAGCCATCTAACCCAATTTTACAGAACAGAGCTGAAGACAAGACGGCAGAAGGTTGGAGAAAGCCTTCAAGTTTTGACAGCAGATGTGGAGCGATTAATGAGCCTGGATTACGCCGAATGCCCTCTAGATGTTCGGGAAAACCTAGCAGCGAGACACAGACAAAGACAGCAGCATGCAACGAGGCTAATGGATTAAAAAGATCTAAAACCAGCTCCAGCTTATAGCATGAAGTATGAGACTGCAAAAACCGTTTCCAGGAATCCCAGGCATGTCAGACCGATTAAGATTCAGAATGATGCCGGCAGGAAAAGTGATGACAAATTTGAATCACTCTGCAATATGCTGTAAAAATTATTGAACAGCCGTGATGGTGAAAAGAAGAGCATCCCTCGCCGAAACCCGAATGTGACTTGCTGGAGGTGCAACAAGAAGGGGTACTTACAGAAAGAATGCTCGGTGGTTGTTTCCAACCAGGGAAACTAACTCATGGCCGTCTTGCGGGGCGAAGGCTGCCTTTTCTGAATGAAGCCCCTGAAGAAATACTGAGAGTTTCCGCTCTTAGTGGAAATAAAAATGGGCTCTACTTAGAAGGACTTATTTGCGGCATTCAGTATATGATGTTGGTAGATACGGGAGCAAATGTCAGACTTTTAAGAACAGACTTGGCCCAGAACTAAAAGAACAATTTTATTACATGGCTCCTAATATTTCTTTAAAGACTACTACAGGTGAAAATGCGAAAATACAGGGCAAATTAGATGCATCCATTGAATGGGATCAAGGGAATTTCATCATAAGGTCTACATTGTTGACATCACCCATCCCTGTATTCTGTGTCTGGATTTCCTTCAAAAATTTAACTTTACTATAGAACTTAAAAGAAACGAGATACGGACAACAGGGAAAGAAAGTCATCTGTTTTCAGCCGATGTATAGAATTCAAAGTCATGTTATGAATTGGCCAAGGAGACAGCTTTAATACCGCCAAGATCTGAATGTCTTATCCAAGGGGATTCCTGCAGTTTCTGTACGATTTAGATAAGCCGTGACAGACTTTCCTAATCAAGTCTCCCAAAAAGGTGTGCTTGTGGTGGCAAGCAAGCTGCAGAGCTAGTGATTAAATGCACTGTGTTATTGCGATTTATTAGCGATATTTGTTGTTATTGATATTTCTGTTGCTCTGGTGCTACTTTAGAGTTTTCCTGTTAGACTTCGTGAAAATGAAGAATGACTTTATTTTTGTAAGATCCTGCGTATTGGTTTGCCTGCAAATACACACACAAGGAAAATTTTGTAATATATATATATAGCCTTGACAAAAATAATATCTTTCGTTTTCTCTTATTTGAATAAAGACATATATACACATATATACTTGTGTTTTGAAGAAAACAACAAAAAGTATAAAAATAAATTATTTATCTAAGATCTCAAAAATCAGCAAGTATATATCTATAACCACAACATATACATCGCCATGCAAAATAGTGTAAATTTGGAATTGTAAATAAAAAAGATTTCCTTGCAATTAAATGTAAATAAATGTATTGTGCATAGAAATACTGTATTTTTTTATTATATAACAGAATAAATAAGTATTTATTTCCTTTAAATATTTGTTTTAAATTTAATTTTTGATCATAGTCTACATTAATTGTAATTTGATGTCATAATCTACAAGTTAATAACAACAAATAATTTAGGCACAGAAAAATGAATTTTCAAGAAATACATTCCAAAATTGACTTAATATGTAAGGAAAAGTTTAATTATTGCGCTTATTTTTATGCCATGTATTTTAGCACATTTCAAATAAATATTTTTTTTTAAGTCTTGTACGTCATGCAGTCTTAAAATATTAGAAATACATGACATTTTTCATTATAAATAGCCTACTTAAAATATATCATAGACAGAAATAAATAAACTTAGCAGATAAAAAATATTTTTAAATATTATAAAGTTTTATAAGATTGAAATAAAAATAATTTTAAATAAGCACATTTAAATAATACTCATATATTGAGATAAAGGCTAAGAATTTTTTCTAACATAGGAGCTCCTATTAATTATATTATTAAAGATTAATTCATGAGGTTTATATTATCCTAAATATTCACATTATAAATTTGGGAAATCATTGGATTGTTCCTTAATTTCTGAGATTAAAAATTGTAAAATCGATTTTTAAGTAATTGACCGTTTTGTATTAAATTTGCTGTTGTATAAATTTAAATTTTGAAATATTAAAACCGAAAACTGTATTTAAAGAGAGATAAACTGTCAGTTTTAAGAACTAATAAAATGTGACATTAATTTGGGTTTTTATTATGAATTCAAGAGAATTTGTTGATCCTTAAATGACAGCACGATTAAGGTATTAAGTAATAATCAATAAATTAATAATTAATTCCTTAAGGAATTTAATATTTGTTTTAATTGAATGAATATATATTTATACTTCAATTATAAAGGATTTCAAATATTATCATGTGATAACGTAATGTTGCTTTGGAGTGTTTTTGAAGCGGTATATCGCTTTTGAGGACTTTTCACTTTCAGGGTTATTAGAAGATAAAAAATGAGGTTGTATATATATATATATATATATATATATATACCATATATATACCATCGCATATCTAAATTTTAATGATAGCGAAATATGTCATGTGAGAACATGATGTTTTTCTGTCGGATTGATGCCACGTGACTAAAAAGAAAGAATGTTCCCACATAATGACTTAGAATTTGCGATAGTAGATTTCAAGTTTTTTTTCTTACATCTTGCTTTAAACACGTGATGTTTAATATGTTAATGGCGACTCTGAATGGTTTTTAGTTTTCATTTTTGGAACGGAATAACATATTTTTTATTTTATTTATTAATTTTTCACTAATAAATAATAATGTGGTGTAGCAAGGTTTGATTAAAATTCTCACATTATTTACATCGATTTTCTTTATAAATTCTTTTTCTAGGTCAAAGGTAGGATAAATTGATTTTAAAATTTCTAAACAGGCGACGATATAAAAATTAATTCAATCAATCGTACGCATCTTCAATTAAATAAATACAAACCATCAATGATTTTTTTAAAAAATAAACAAAGCAAACATCATTTGCTGTCTTGACAATACATCATTTATATACAAACAGCCTCGCCGAAAGTAATAAAATTTCCTTAAAAATTAAGTCACTTTAAGCTCATTTTTCCCTTTAAACAATTTCCTTTCAATTGTACTTTAAAAATAAAGCTATTAGGGAAATAAAAGGAGAATCTCAATGCAAGCGAAAAATTTTTTTGTTTCTGTTTAATTGAAAAGGAAGACAGATGAACACAATCACAATGTATTACGTAATGGCTTTTAAAATGATCGCAGAAATAATTACGTGTTACAGGAAGAACGTGTTTCTATTCGAATAACAGGTTTTATTTTTGACTGAACTTTCGAAAGGGAAGAATTGTCTCTTCCCTGTTTTATTTCATACATGTTTAGGTTACTACGTTTGCAGCTGATCGATTCCAACTGCTGCTTCTTAGAAAGGGTAATCAATTATTTATTATATGTAATTTTGTGTAGGTTATTATTAAAGCAGTTTGTTAAGTATATTGCACGTCTGCAGCGATCACTGATATTATACATTAGTTTGTTTTTTAATTCAACCAGTTGCATCAAAGTTATCCCCGTTCTATGTATACGTGCGCTAAGCGGTGATGTTACGATAGTTGTTAGTGAAATAAAGAGTTTATTTTTCTAATAGCGATGAAGTGCTTTAAACAACACTCTACATAATACCACCACAGCACAAACTGGCGATATTTGAATGGTATATGAATAAAACATTCTATTTATATTTATGTTTGCTGCATTCTATTTATATTTAATTAGTATCTATTATATTTATGTTTGCTGTTGTATTGTTTGAAATGATGTTTGATGTATGCTGATGTTATATTCTACAATAAGATTTCTCATGATATAAATAGTTTATATTGCTTAATCTTGGAAATAAATTGAAACGTTATCTGGTGTTTCTAATAGTAATCAATCAAGCTAGTTAAACTAAAATGTCAGTATACAACCCATTCTTTTTTAACATTTAAACATATTTTATAAATGATTTTCAAATAATTGTTAGAGTCCCTATAAATTTTTATGTTCGTAGCTGAAGTTTGAGGAAATATCTCAGAATATAAATAGTCTTTTACTGCTTAGTCTTGGGAAATTAATTGAAACATTATCTGATATTTCTAATAGCAATCAATCAAACTAGTTAAAAACAACTACCATTATAAAGCCCATTTTTACCCTTTCACCATATTTCTTAAGTGATTTTCAAATGATTGCCATACTCTTTGTAAAGTCTAAAGATCGCAAGTAGATATCAATCCTTCATTTATAAAAATATTAGCTTACAATGTGTGAATAAGAAAAGTTAATTAGTATCTATTATTTTAACCATCTATAAATAATTAAGTAATCTCACGAATTATAATAAATAAAATTGCTTTCATAAATTTTACTGAACCGTATAATTAGACAATATTTTTCATTTAGTTCTGATAATTACAAATTCGTAATCAGTAAAATCCTAACTTCTTATTTAAAGTCAAATGAAATAAAAATTGAATTGCAATATTGTGATGATGTTGGAGTTCTTTTTTTTTTTAGTTTCTTATAAAACTGAAAAATTCACATCTCTTGTAAATCCATTGAAATTTAAAAAAAAAATTATTTTCTGCCATAATTAAGTCTTGAATTATTATTTATTATTTTAATACTGATATTAATAAAAACATTAAGTTTTTAGCAAATTTGTAAGTAACTTATGAGATATAAATATTAATTCAAACAAGTAAAGTTTATAAATAAAACTATAATAAAAATTTAATATTATAAAAATAAAATAAATTGTAAGTAAATTAAATAATTAATTTTGAAGTAAATTTATAAGCATAAATTTAAAATGTATTCTTGGTGTTACCGTAAATATTTGTTTTGGAAATGCATTATGTAGCTATGCAATGTAATATGCACATATGCATCTACATCTACATTCTTGCATCTACATCGATATATGTGCTTTAATTTTTAAAATGTTAATTTACTTGTTTCAAATAAATAATGATCTCCAAATAGTATACAATGGTAAATCATTTTAACTTTTCCACAAAAATTTATTGTATAGTTTTAATAAGTTTAATTACTTAATATTAAGAGTTTATTTCCTTATGCATTTCATTATGCAGACAAATTGCAATTTTAAATATTTTATAAAATATTCAACGAATTTTCTAAAGAACATGATATTTTTAATTTTTTTATTTAATGCTTTTAAAACCGAACTTTTAAATTCTTAATATATATAATTTTTAAACTTTTGGAATTCAATGCATTCAACATTTAAAATGTAATGGGCAATTTATTGTTTTTAACAGACATTCGAAATTTTGCTGTTTTTAAAATTAGCTATATTTGATTTTCAACATCATAATGTATTTTTAATTTTTTCAGACTGAATGTATTTAGCTTTTAGATCTTTAGTAAATACTTATTGTTTTTAGCATTTAGACTTCGTAATTTTTAATTCTTAAGATTTTCTTAATGTTTTTAGGTTGATTTTATTCATATGTTAAATATCTAATAAGTTGTATAATTATCTTATTATTCACTAATTAAAAATTTTAATTTTTGTATGCGTGTTTATTGTTTATTTTGTAATGCAATCTCTAACTAAAGTTTACAAATTTGTAAAATGAATTTTCTTTTTATAAATAAATATAAAAAAATCGGTTTCTATTTCCCTCCCATTTTTTTAAGCTTTAATTTTCTGCTTTCTATCTAATAAATTAAATTATAAGTATAATTAATATTTTGTAAAGCATAAACTATCTTTATTATTTTGCACTTATTTTTAAATTTATAATTTCAGGAAAGAATTTACATTATTGACACAGTTTAATCTATGGAAGGCAATAATACATTCTCTAAACATCTGAAAGAAGATGACGTGTTACCTTTAGAAATTACATATATTCCGGAATGTGTCTTAGTGAAAAGTGATCAAGAAATAAATCTGTCACAAGAAGAAAGAAATAGTCGGCTTTTGGAGTTGATTAAACTGTTGGAAGGTACAATTTATATACTTTTGTTACTGAAAATGTTAGTATTAAAAATATCGATATATGAGTACGAATCGATTCTTTTGGAAAAAATATCTTTATCTGAATAAAGTTCCACTATCGTATTAATTTTTTTTCTAATATCAGAAATATTCGTTAATAGTTAATAGCTAAAATTCGTTAATAGTTTGATCATATTTAATCAATCACATTTTAAATAGTTCAGTGAAATTTTAATTTTAATGTTTGTTAGAAATGGAAAATTGATTTAATTTTATTCAATCATGTACATTTATTATTGGCTATTTTTTCTTCAAATTTAAAAAAAATTGTGGTATGATTTCTCTAAAACTTATTTTATATTTTTGAAGAGAAATATTATGTTGTTTCGGAATTATACAATAATTAATCTATTCATTTCCGATGATTTTATAATTGTTTTAATGAATTTAGCTTAACTATTTTTGTTTTCTAATTATTTTTTTCAATCTTATTTAAGCAAAAATTCAAAAATGTGTTATTTCATAAGTTTTTTTGAAAAAAAATATCCTGAACAAAGTCATATACCTTAAGAATATTTGTTATGATACTGTAATTCCCAAAAAAGAATGATCATAAATTCATAAAATATAATTATAGGTATCTTTTTCAAATTCTGATTGTCAGAGCACTTTCGATAACACGCAATGGTTCATCTCACATATTTGAGTCTTTAAATGCATGACAATCCTTTCAAAACTACCTCTGTAGTTTTTGCTACCACTACTATAATGGAAATCACCTTATTGGTGTTTCTTCAAATTTGTGAAACTAAAAAATGAAGCATGGTGCTAAATAAGGGGTATAAATAGAACAGAGAACAGATGTGATGTTGAATTTTGAAAGATAACAATAAACATTTTCCGAACTCATTGCGAAAAAAATGGGTAATGAGACGTTCATTCTTTATAATGAGTCTCATAGTTTGATTCGATATCGTTACAAACCTGCAATTCGGCTTCCCAGCATAGTTTGTTCCATCAACAGAAAGGAAGTTTTACAGTCATCTGAATGGGACAGAGTCCAGGTGGCGCGTCGGAGGTCCCAGAGCTTGGCAACCATTTGGTGACCAATTTGGCAACTTTGGCGCTAAAATAGATTATACCCGAAACTTCGAGAATTTTCTTGATCCGTCCAGTAGGAACCGAGATGCGCCTCGAACGTTCCTGATTGGTTGAGAGGCTTCTAGCCCCGCCTCCCGAGACCTATAAAAGGAAGCAGCCGCAGCTGCCAGAGGAAGGTAGAAGACAGTAGGAGTCGAGAGTCGGAGAAGTCGAAGACAGAGTGGACGGAGTCGTTGAAGTAGTAGTCGAGAGTCGTAGTCGGAAGCGACGGAGTCAAGCTCGGGCTGAACGGAGCTGTGCACTACTGTCTGCAGTAGATTCTGGTTGTATGCTGTTGTACGCTACACGTCACGGCTAAAGATAGTCGTCTCTGTGCTGTATATAGCTGTCGCTTTTATGCTGTCCTGTGTGTCTTCGTGTAAATAAACGTTGTTGTTTTATTTTCTACTGTCGTTTGCTGATTGAGCGTTCTCCACACCATATAACTTCCACTATCCAAACGAACCCCGGTAAAAAATTCGTAACAATATCTTAGACCACCGCTATATATTGATGCTGACTTTTACTTCCTTTAGAGCAGTTACTAGAGCACCGGTATCACCTTCAGTTGAAATTGATTGTCTTCCATTTTAAACATTTCAAGCATGTTTTAACTGTGCTATAGGAAAATACAGACTCCCCGCAAGCCTCCTGAGGCATGTATAAGCTCCATGTGACAACGTTCTAAAACAAAAACAAAATCATATAGTATTTGTGGCGCATCACATCGATTTCTTTCATAGGCAAAAGTGAAATAACAGCTGCCAAGTCTGTAAGAATGACGTCATAGTCATGACATTTCTGCAATCTATTCTTCTCTTATCGCGCTGTACATGCAATATTAAGTTAAATTTCCTTGATTTTAAGAAATCTCTTTTTTTCATTTTTTACTGAACAAGCTTCGGAAAAGAAAATTTTAAGCTTTCATTCTTTTGAAAATATGACATTTCTGTTTTGTTATATATCTTATAATTTTTTTTCTTTGCTTTCTGTGCAGGAAATGAAGGATCGAAAGGCATTGTTTTCCAGCAGGATTTTCTTCACCGTTATCTAATACAAAGCAGATACGACGTTAACAGGGCATTTTCAAGAGTTCGGAACTATCTGTCTTTAAATAAACATCACAATTATTTTTTTCAAAGTATCAAGTATGACTTTACTGCACACCACTCCTGTAAATTTATTACCATGTTACCTCATCGCTGTTCAGATGGCTCCATTACACTTTTGTATGAAATGGGTAAGTCCAAACTATTTATTTCATGGCAAACACATGCTAATGTTAATGGCCAACAAATGTCAACATTCTCATGCGAATGTTGATGTGTGTCGAATGTCGTGATAGGAAAATAGACGTATTTGATAAATACCGTTATCATCACTTAGACCAACAGACCAACAAATGTCTACATTTAACAAGCTCTAAAAATTGAATATTAAGTAAAAAAATTATTAGTTTTTTTTTTAATGCAGCTTTTCAATTACGCTTAGCTGTTAAAACATAATATATTTCAAAACTGGGAAGAATTAATGGCTAATAAATTGTATAACGTTTATTTAACTATCTGCGTGTAAATAAATAGGTTGGCAAAATTGAAAAAGGCAGTCTAAATTTCTATTAATAATAAAGTAGATTGTGTGTGTATGTGTCTTTGTGAGTTGGCGTTTTACATGCCAAACCGATTGATCAAGAGATACTAAACTTGGCACAAATATACTTTGGAATACGTTTGTGAACCTAGAAGCCTATTTTTTGAAATTTTAATTAATTAAAAAAATAAGTGAATTTTTGGAATTTTTTCTGCGAAAATTTCGAAATTTCCGAAATTAATTTATTATTGCACAAAAATGAATTCTCCAGAATTTCAAAAATTAAATAATTATCTTTTTTAATGATGTCTTTTTTAATGAAGTCGTATAAACTGTTTTTAAAATTTAGTAATTTTTTTAATAATTTTTTTGCCTAATTTTTATCGAAAGTTTATATTGTTGCCTGCAGTTCAAACAGTTTTTTTTTCTTTCATCAACTACCTAATTGTATGATTTTCTTCTATTTTTGAAAGTTAAAGAAGAGCGTTTCTTTTTAATAGTTTGCTAATAGTTCAATAGTTAGCCTCTTTCTAATTTTGTCTCTAGTGACCATTCTGTATAGTTTGGAACTACACAGACTTCGAATAGGAACTACACAGACTTCGAATAGGAACTACACAGAATTCGAAGGCTAGAAGATAGATGAATGGACATTTATATTTTTAATAGTTTAAAAAGATATACTATTATAAAGCTGGTCCCCATTAGAAAGATCCATATACATAATAAATAAAATGGAAATAAGACAATTAAAATAATATAGTGTTAATTTAACGTTATTTTACAATTTGACATAATTATTGACATTATGTTACATCTAAACAATTTATCTGAGATTATATAATAACCCATATTTCCGACGAATCTGCTGGTCGCTTGAGATGACTAATAAGGAAATAAACTAATATCGATACTAAACTAGAACAGGAATCATGTGTTTACCATTATTCAATTTTATTTGCTGTTTGATTTCATAGTTAATGTCAGTTAACTTATAAAAACCCCAAATATTTCAATTCCAAAAATGAACATCAGCACATTTCGAGCATTTGCGAATCACGGTTAAAGCCAAGAATTTATTTTTCAAACTGTATCGCCAATTTTAACATGTAGAAATGGTGTTCGTAGCTGTGTTTTTTTTTCCTTGCAGTAAAAGATGCCCTTTCGTGACCTTTTTTTTTATAAAAATAAACTCCCATTGTTTGTTTGTTTTTTTTAATCAAGGCTTCATATGAATATGTAGTAGTTTATAGTTCTTACTAAATAGCTTCCAATGGAAAAAGGTTTCTGCATGGCTATAATTTTCTTTATGTACATTTTTATAATGTATGTCGTTTTTCATTATATATATATATATATATATATATATATATATATATATATATATATTGATAATTAAGAAACAGAGAATATCAAAAACAGAAATTGGTAATTAAGAAACAGAGTATATCAAAAAGTGTTACATTATGAATCAGAGATAAAACATTTATCTCAGGGAAAGCCTGCCTACTATGGAGTGTGACCACCATGCACTGCTATACAGGCTTCACAACGAACTTTTATAGTGTTTATGAGGGTGTCAATAGATGCTTGGGGCAACAAAGCCCATTCTTCCAAAAGCGCGGCTTTTAACTCTTGGAGGGTATTAGGAGGAGGATTACGCTGTGAAATGGCTCTTCCGAGACCATCTCAAACATGTTCAAAAGGATTGATATCCGGAGACCTCGAGGGCCAGTCGAATATCCTCTTCCTCAAGAAAATTATCAACGATCTGGGCTCTGTGTGAACGCGCGTTTTCGTCCATAAACATGAAGTCTGGGCCAAAAGCCCCCGGAACAACCTCACATTGGCTTCAAGGATCTCATCTCTATAGAGATGTGCATTGACAATATCCGCATCGAAGACGTGCAGTGGTGTACGACTGCCCAACATTATGCCACCCCAGATAAGGATTCCTCTGCCAGCAAATCTGTCTATTTCTATTACGTTGGAGGGATGATAACAAACTCCTCGCTCTCTCCAGAGGAAGATTCGACGAGTGTCCCTCTGTGTGGTATATCTCGACTCATCACTAAAAAGAACATGACCCTATTCTTGCTGCGCTCAATACTGATGTGTTCGGCACCACAACAACCGGGCTTTTCTGTTGGATGCAGTCAAAGGGAAGCACTCAACTGGTCGCCGGGCATAAAGGGCCCTCTCTGCTAGACGTCTGTATACTGTTTGTCTGGAAATTTTTATTCCAGACGCAGCAGCAAGGCACGAGTAAAATGAGGAACCGTTGTTAGCCTATGCCGTCATGCGCTTAATGCCAAATAGCGATCCTATGCAGGCGTCGTTGCTCAGTGACGACCTTGGCCGGCCTTCCTGGTTACAGTACCACTTGTTTGGAATGATTCCACAATCTGCATACCACTTTCGGGGCCACTTGTAACCATCGAGCCACCTCCGCTTGAGACTGCCCAGCTTCAAGCCTGCAAACGGCTCCCCATCTCAAGGAATCGTCTAAATGATTATGAGAACTCATTCTCTCGGGAAACAAGTTAATTTTTTTGTTTTAATGTAATATTCACAAAATTGCAGGCAAAA
>JAPMOR010120368.1:148794-191783 GCA_026543865.1 Argiope aurantia | reverse complement strand
ATATATATATATATATATATATATATATCATAATAACTTATTTATTTATTATAGTATTTCATAAATTTCTGTTTTCGTCTCTTCTGTTCTTCTAATCATTTCATTTCGATTGTAAGTGCTAATTGATATATACCGGCGATAGTATGAACATACAAAATATTCAATTTTTCACCAAAATATTTATTATATATGAGGTGTAATTAGATTCTTACGTATATAATTACCACTGATTTTAAATAGTATATAAACTGTGCATGCATTGCCGATGGTCTGAAAGTATGAAAAATATGACAAAATATTCTATCTTCCATCAATATATTTGACGAATATGGACATTCATTGGAAAATTTTATGTTCCTTTATTTTGGACCTCCATCATAACAAACATAACTACACCTCAGATTACATTTGATACGGAAATAGTACATCGGGAACAGTATGCATCCAATCAGAAATAGTTTAAATAGTTATATATCTAAATTTTTTTTCATTTTCTTTGGAATTCTATCATAACTTATATAATTACATCATATCAGTTTAAATACATTTAATACATACACCAACGACAGTCCGAATGTATTAAAATATAAAAAAAGTAATAGCTTTTTTACTGATGTATTTGGTAAAGGTCAACATTCACTAGAAAATTTTGACATTCCCTAATTTTGGTAGCATGATAACATATATAATTGTCTCGATGTCCATATATTATATATTTGGTGCATGCATCAGCGATTTTCTGAATGTATTAAAATGTTCGGTCTTTTCGTAAATGTTGACTTTCAACAGTAAATATTGAAATTACCAGAATTTGTTCCTACATGATAAGATTTATATTTGCTCCTCAGTAAACATAGTATATATCTCGTACATGGAGTTAGCAGTTCAAACTTTTTTCACAGTAAATATAAAATATTACACCTAATGTATGAAAAAGATTCAGACTTAAAGAGAAACAAAGAATATATTTACAAAAAAGAAATAAAAAATATAGATAATGTAAAAACAAATTTTATTTCAAAATGCATGTGTGGAAATTGTATATAAAGCTGATGAATAAGGTTTGTAATATGTGTACAGTATCCTTTTATACTCAACCCACATGTTGTCCCCATTAAAATGGCGCATTTTGGCTTGCGTATGAACGCTTTTCCAGTGATAATACGCTTGTTCGTAGAATTTTTACTTTCAGCACCATTTTGCAGCTACTATATTCCAGCTCCCGATCCTATAAAAAACTACATGATAGATTTTTTAATGGTAAAAATCTGATGAATATCCTTTTTATTTCTTTGACATAAGATGTCAAATAAACGCATTCCCTGTGGGGAAATATCACGATAGATTACCCCAGCTACAATTAATGTACCGATTTCATCACTTTTTTATTTTATTTGTTAGCTTATGACATTTAGATACGATATCCAGTGGTAATTTTCTGCATCCATCTTTTATTTTCGAGAAATATCGCAAAATAAAAACATGGTCCAACTTGTAGTCTCAATACCTAGACCGATTTCGCCAATCAATTTTAATACTTTGAATGTATAGCAAAATCATTAAAATGGTATATGGTAATTGAGAAGATTCAATTTAAAACAGTATTTTAATTTAGTTTGTTAACATATAGGTCACCAAAATTGATTGATATTAGTAATTTAATTAATAGCTAGCTGATCGGCAAAAATGTTTAAATGTATCAAATTTTTATATACATCTTTGTTTATGTGTATTTTTACTTTTATTTTCATGAAACATTTCTTGTCAGCTAAGTAATAAATGTTTATTTCAATGGAAATAAGATTTTATGAAAACAAATTCCTGATTTTATAATCATTCAAATTTAATTTTTTTAACCATTTATAATTTAAGGAATTTGCATTTGGTTTATGATTTAAAGAAGTTGTTGATCTAAATTATTGAACAAGAATATTTATCAGATTTCAAAACATTTCCCTGAAATTCAATATTTTATTTCCTCATTGAGACGCACATTTGATTTTATGCAAACGACGCAGGAAACTTTTCAGTAAATAGACTTCTGCCTAACGAATTCATTTGAATATAAATGTTTAAACTAATTTAAATCTATAGACGGACTAAGTTTATCCAGTTGTTATTGCAAAGGTTATTAATTACAGAGAGAAGTGTTTAATAACGCAATTAGTCTGATAAATTTTATAGCATAACAGCTTTATATGATTTATTCTTAAATGTACAATAAGACGATAAAGATCATATTGACTTCACAAATTCTATAAGAGATTTCGAATAGTCTGAGAGAAACCAGACATTTCTAAATGACATTGAAATGCACTGAAATCGGAATATTTAAATTAAATCCATTAAGCTAAAATTCCAGACAGTATTGTATGTGGTCAAATTCCGTGATTAATTCCAAGTTAAATGTTTACGTTAATCGTATTTTACGACAACTCTACAAAATTCAAACTATTAAAGAACTATTTGAGGATAAAACTGATTGTATGAAATTTCCACTTCCTATTAAACTTCTCTTAATTTTTTTGCATATAACATACAGATGAATGTTATATCATGTAATAAGATAGAGATAATTAAATATAAATAAGGTATAGATAATGTAAAATTCAAATTAAACGCAGAACTCGATTATTTAAGCAACATCTAAAACACGAATAATGCAAGTGATGCAAAAAGAAATTCGCAAGATCCATATAAAATTATACAAAAAATATATCGAAAAATATTGAAAAAAAAAAATATACAAAATTATACAAAAAATATTGAAAACAACTTGTGCGTATGAATGAATGGGTGACCAGCTTTGGAATACAGGTAGTCCTAATAATGATAGAATGTATTGTGAAGTCTGAAATTTAAATTTAAATTTTTGAAATTTTTATTCAATATTTTTGTATTGTTTTGGACGATTGCATGCTCGTATTTTTCTGTAGTACCGTTTCTAAAAAATGTAGGAAAAATTAATGCACCAACGAAGAGCAGAAATGATTTACAGTTAAAAAATATTTTATCTTAATTAACTGAATACTATGTAATTTTAAAAAGGAAAAGAAATCATTAATTTTTTCGAAAAATTCATGATTTGAATTAAGATTTTATTTTATTTAAGTTATCCTTTTCACATTTTATGAAATCCTCAACTGAACAATTTTCTCTTATTTAAAATTAAAAAAGATCAAAATATGTATTTTCATTTATTTTTTATTAATCGCTTTCCTAATGATTTCATATTTTTTTTTTTTTGAAATTGCTCTCTTTTTTGAAAATTTGTGAGAGAAAGGAAGTTATAGTTCTTTGATTACTTGGCAAAGTGCCAAATTAAACAGTATGCAAATAAAATTATTTTTATTTCATTTAACATTATAGCATCGTTTGTTTAATTATTCTAGCTTCAGTCTCTTTGTCAATGTTTTACGAATCCTTATATTAAGCTGTTTATTCCATTTATTTATTATTATTATTTTATTTATTTTGATATCTGACACTTCATTAGACGGTATTATCTTCACAAAATAAAGCTTGCAATATCAATATCCTTTTATTTTACTTTATTTTCACAAAATTATTTCATAATATTGAGGTTTTATATTTTAACATTCATCAAGTTAAGGGGTAAAAGTATGAGCACTGAAGGAAATAAAATTCTTTAATTTTTGAATAATGTTTGACATCATCTCTATGTTTGAAGTGAACTGTTTTCTTTCTAAAACTCGTAACTTGAATTTAAAATAAATTCGTAAAATGCATTTTCTTTTCAAACAGGGAAGTAAAATATGTATTATTATAGATTGCATCATAATACAGATATTAATGCAATCTATAATAATGTAACATTATCACATTTTCGCGATAATATATACATATGATGATTAAAGCCCTCATACACTTTAAAAGCCATTAAAAGTTATTGCAACCATTATTACAGATTCATAACCGTATATTCAAACGATGATTAAAGTTTTCATACAAATTAAACTTTATTAATTAAAAATATAAAAAACGTCATTAAAAGTAAAATTATTAACATAAAATAAATTAATTAAAAAGTCACTTCAAAAAATAATATGCCCATCAAAAAACATTTAAACAATTAAAGACATTAAAAATCACTTCAAAAAATTATATGTTCATTTATAAGTTAAAGGAGTGTTCTTGCAATCATTGAAATATACTTCGAAAATTCTTTTATATATATTTTAAAGATGACTGAATTTTTTTTATTCATTTTCAATCATTTGACAAAACTTACTTTATATCTTCATGAAATAATAGAATCTTCTTTTATCCATTAAAAAAGTATCTCTAATAAGATTCATCATAACTTATATTATCATAATAGAATTGCCAATAAATTCCTCTTTAGAACATAGAAATTATTTACCTAATGTATATTTAACTATCTAAATGAGACTTTATTGTTTCAGGCAATTGGAACCCGGCAGAAACATCTTTCGAAGTTGTTAAGCAATTGACATTTATGACATACATGCAGGAGCTTCGAAATCCTGTCACCCAACTAGCTGGAGTCAACGCCATTTTTGATTTCAAACATACAGGCTTGCAACATCTCAAGTATTGCACGCCGTACAATATATATCTTTTGAATCATGCGTCGTTTGTAAGTATATCTTAAGTCAATTTTTCTTTCTTATTATTACAAAAGTTTTCCCCCGAAACTAATATGCTAATTTACATTGCTATTGCCGGCGTCCTGTCATAGGGGTAGCGCCTCTTCCCCGTGATTTGGGTGTCCCGGTTTTGGCATGGTTGTTCTTCCGTTGTTCTATCTGTGAGATGTGTGAATGTGCTCTCCTGTAAAAAGGGGTTGTACAAGCGAATGAACGATGCGTGAGTAGCTAAGTCGTGTTCCTGGCCCTAGATGGCGGTACTAAAAAAACAAGAGACGCTCCCCCACCGCCTTAAAATTGCTGTCTTTAAGCAGCGGGCTTGTCCATGGCAAGTACCATAAGAAACAACAACATTGCTACTTGTCTTTCTGGTTTAAGAGGACATATTGTCTAAATGAGTGGCTGCATTTCCGGTTCCCATCTGTTTTTTATTGATTCGTTTTTACTTTTGCATTAAAAAAAACATAGAAACGGGAAGTACTTTAATAGTCAAAAGATTCGAACTCTTGGCTTTGACATGCCTCTAAGTGTCAGACCTTTAATATCTAAAATGGTATTAAATGGTAAGATATTAATGGCTTTAATATCCAATGAGGTATCAAATTTTAAATCAACTCCGTTGCGCTGTAGACTATTTATCAGTCAGTTCATTTAAACACGATAACTCAATAACGCAATGCCTTAAATATCGGGTGATTCAAAAGTCCATTAACATTTGAAACTCAATCATTCAGGTTGTAATACAAGTAGAGATGTAAAAATTGACACGCATGCTTGAAATGAAATGGGGTTTTATTAAAACAAACAAACGAGTGCAAAAAAATGGAGGGAGGCTGTTTGTCTAACGTGTTGTGGACCCATGAAGCCCATTTCACTCTCCGAGGGTTTGTCACCTCCCACAATTGCAGAATTTGGGCTATCTAAAATCCTAGAATTGTCGTGGAAGCCCCATTGTATGTCATTAGATGTGAGGCTACTTGAAGTCGCAAGTTTACCACGATTGTTCGACCTCATTAGGGATGCTAAAAGAGAGCAATTTCTCACTCACATATATGCTGCACAAGGTTGTTCACAATATTATTCCTCGAATGCAGGCATTGTTGACGAATGAGGTTGGCATGCTGAGCATTTATTATAAAGAACAAAGCCTTTGCTAAAAATCAAGTGTAGTGCTAATTATTTCTTTTATTATTGAATGAAAATCCATCTATTATTATTTTTTTTGCACTTTTAGATTTCAAAAAAAAAAACCATGTCATTTCAAGCATGTGTGTCAGTTCTTTCCCTTTACCTGCATCATTTCTTAAATTATTGAATTTTTAAATGTTAACTGACTTTTGAGCCATCCTGTATATGAAACTTTGTATGCGATTTTGTGATTACTATTATATTTCTAGCTGGATTTTTATTTTCATATGGCGAGAAAAAAATGTCAAAAATTTCGTAACTACTTGTTGTTTTTTTTTTTTGTAACAGTTGTTCTTCAACGAGATATGAGTAATAGTGGCGGATTTCTTACTAGGCGGACTAGGCAGCTGTCTAGAGTCGCTAGGCTAAGAGGAGGAGCGCAAGCTTGTTGATCAAACATTTTATTTTCATATTTTCAAAATATATAAATTTAAAAATAAAAAAAGATTGTTTGAATGACTAAATATCAGGATGCTATTCACTCTTTATCAAACATTATTCTACAATTTGACGTCCGGTTAATTGAACTAATTTAGTTTAGTTTACATTAAAATATTCATAAAACCGAATATTTACAAACATATTCAATGCAAACGCAGATCCCGAACAATAGGAAGTCAGAAAGGGTAAATAAAAAATAATATTCAGAAAATATAATAAAAATGCAGACGTAAAAATAAATTATTAACATTTTAAAACATGCGGATATGTGAAATAAAACTGACAATCTCATGATCCCTTTTCCTTGTATTGATTGGGCACAAAAATAAAACTTACATGATTATTTAATATTATGCAGATTCTAGCCGCCTTTGATGACCTGCTTATATACTGCGAAACGCTTCTGTGGTTTTTATTTGAATGTTTTATATATAATTGAATGTTTTTTATTCCCTCGTCATCATTCTATTTTTTTAATATTAACAATGAGTATAAACAGGCAACAATAAAAATATTTATTTATTTTTATTGCTGTTAAGTATACTGATTTTTTTAAAAATTGTATTGAAATAAAACTATATCACTAGGAAATCTCCTTTTTATCTTCAAAATTGAACAAATATAGTTTTTATGCATTAATTTTATAAAATTATTGAAAAAAAATTATTTGATTTTTTTAAAGGCCTGATATTTTAATGGGTGGTTTTTAATCTTCCATGACACATGCTTGACAGCACCGAAAAGTTAATTTAATTTTGACATTGAATTAAAAATTATATATCAGAATTACAATCAATATTTTAACTTTACTTCAATAGAAAATTCAGAAACAGAAAAAAAATCGGAATTAATGGACAGTTTCTAAGTAGATTCAGATCTAACGACTAGACCAGTTAAGTGCACTGCGTGATATTTATCATGCATAATACATGATTTGCGTTGCCTAAAATTTATTTAAATTTTGCCATCGAATTCAATAAAATATTTGAATTATTGTAATCTGTCTTAACATTTTTTCAATAGGAAATTCTAATGGCAAGAAAGAAATGAATTATTCACGAATTTTTATGTAGTTCTAGATCTAACGTACTTGTAGAGAAAGTGTTCTTAAACACACGTTATGACAGATTGGCATGACTGAAAACATTTAACCAATTATTACATAAAATTATTTTCAATTTTTGCATCAAATTTTCGAATTAATATTAATACCTTACCATTAGTAGAGTAGGAAATTCAACGATAAGAAGCAGAAAAAAATGGAATTATTCAGAAATCTCTAAGTAGATTAAGATCTAACGATTGGTCCATTAAAATCCTATCGATTGGCATCCCCTAAAACCTATTTTAATTTTGCCATAAATTCATCAAAATCTATTCGAATTATTGTAAGTTATCTTAGCATTATTTCAATAGGAAATTCTAATGCCAAAGAAGAAATCGAATTATTGGCAAATTTTTAGTAGCTCTTGAATCAACGGAGCTGTAGAGAAAGCGTTCTTCTGGCATCACTAAACAACTATAACCAATTTTACATAAAATTATTTTCAATTTTTACATCCAATTTTTCGAACTGTAGTAGATATCTTAACAATAGAAGAATAGGAAATTTAATAATGAGAAAGAAAATTTAATTTTGGAACGTTTCTCTGCAGATAAGAAAAAAATTTATTGCATGACATGTGAAGTATATTTATTGCATGACCTTCAACATGCCTGATGCATAATTACCTTCATCTTCATCTGTTTAATTTTGCCATCGAATTAATTAAAATACATTCAAATTACCTTAAATTATCTTAATATTATTTCAGTAGGAAATTCTAATAATAAGGCATATGAAACAACAACAGCAAACTATTTGCAAATATTTCAAAGCAGACTCAGTAGCATGACGCAGTTTACTATTGTAGGCAAATCTATAATATTTATTCCATTAAGAATACGAAATTCTGCCATGGCAGGAGTTACCATGGATATATCGTTGTTTCTAGTATTGCTTCTTGTCGTCATTATTTTCTTAATTATGTTTTTAAAATACATGCAAAATTCTGGCTAATTATTATTTCTATTAAGGTCCGTTTTCATTAGCTAAAAATAAAAATAATACAATAAGTGATTTATTCCAAGTAATAATTCATAACTATTTCGAATGTTTAATTAAAAACAGTAATTGAACATTTATATTTGTAATGAATGTTTAATTAATGAAGGAATTTATATTTTTAATGAATGATTTTGTTTTTAATTGAATGTATCCATCTGAAAAATCTTTAGTTCAAAATTAGGAAATATAAGGACAAAATGATGCGGTATTGTTTTGCCTGTCCAGTGAAACATTCTCTTTTGCTTGCTAAGTAAATATAATATCTAAAAAAATAAGAATTCAGTCTTTTGGCTAAGGATAATTACTCTATGGTTACTAATAATAATGTTTTTTGAATGCGTGTTTTTGTGTTTGAGCTTTAAAGTCTAGATAGTTTGAACTAGAGCTATCAAATTTTGCATAATTATAATTTTAGAAGAAAAAAGATCGATTTATTTAAAAAATTTAATTAATGAATTTTAGACGAGAATCTGTGTTTTACAGGTTGAACTTTCATGAATTTTATAAGATTTTTTTTCTAAACTCCTCAAATTTCCAAGAAGCATAATAATACGATTCCATTACAGCCAAAGACAACCTTTAAATATAAATTAAATTATCCGAGCAGTTATGGTATAACAACACTTACGAGGTCATGGGACTCAACTACATTGGGAAGTTTCATTTATGAAATAACTACAACAGGCCTATGACTATTAATGTAACATACTGATCATAATTAGATACTTAAAATTATTTCGTAAAGTGACTTGTAAACGTAAATTTAAGCATAAGAGATTTAATTTAAATTAATCATAATCAATATTGGTG
The DNA here is from genome assembly GCA_026543865.1 of Argiope aurantia. Classification (NCBI taxonomy): domain Eukaryota; kingdom Metazoa; phylum Arthropoda; class Arachnida; order Araneae; family Araneidae; genus Argiope; species Argiope aurantia. The sequence continues at coordinate 182,606 of JAPMOR010120368.1, read as the reverse complement.
TTGATCTATCTGTTGGTCGAAAGTGGGATATATATAATAAATTATCGTCTTGTTTCAAAATAAAGTAAATATTCAATTTCTTATGTTGTTAATTTCTTATGTTGTTATGTTGTTTCTTATGTTCAATTTCTTATGTTATGTTTCTTATGTCTTATGCAGTTAATTATGTTGTTAAATTTATAAATAAATGAATTCACTGTAATTGATTTTCTATGGCTCTAGTGCCAGGAATTCTGATTATTTTCATTCACATTAATCATATCTTTCTCTACTGTAGATGTCGATTGTTTTAAAAATCTGTGAAAATCAAAATCAAAAATTATAAAATCTCATACAACATTTCTACATTGTCCCCTCAAACCCGGATCACTTAATCTCCAACAATGCTTATCGGCCGGAATGAAGTCAAAATTTTAAGTTAATTATAATGCACTCAACTATTTTTTTATTTTGGAATATTACATGCTAACTACAAAGGAATTATTTCCTATTTCCCTGGAAATTATGGCTGGACTCAGTCAATGCAAGTAGTAATTTCAGGTCCTAGATAACAACTACTTTATGATAAACACGTGGGCAGACTTTTTAGGCAGATGTATGACCTATTAAAACTTATGGCATCGTTAATCAGGTGTCACCACTGTTATTGAATATCTTAGAGAAGTACGACTGTATTTATTTAAACAGAAAACTTCTAGTGCTGGAAAGGGGTTCAGAAAACTTTTGGTACCCCTCTTCAGGCCATCTCTACGGAACTACCATCTCCCTGCTTTAGAATACGGTGTAAAATGATTGATTCTCGACTTTTTATATAGGAGACGGGGATTGTTAAGCTAAATTACAATAACTAACACCGGCTACGGAGCTTCTCCAGCCTTAGAATTCACTGAGTGGGATTAAGTCTATCCCACATACTTAATCTACCCCTCAGAAGTACTAAAAACCCATATCTGAAGCGTTCCAGTGAGATAACACTTGAACGACCAGGATTTCGATTACTTTCAAACGTTCGCCGGTGTCGTTCCGATACCGTGATTTAAAATATTTCAAATAATTGTAATAACTAAATAATTGCAAGACTACTGTTCAGTAGGGATTAGTTTGAAAACTTTTTAATATTATTTCATGCAATTATCATATATTATGATCCTTTATATCATAAAAAATATAACAAAACCAATTACTTTCAAATTACTTCTTCATTTTTCGCAGTCACTTTCACACAATCTTATGTCTTCATGGGAATCTAAATTAGAACAAGACACCATCATTCTATTCATTCTCAGAAAACTCTCGCAACAAATTAGTAATTTCATCAGGGCTTAGACCTTTTCTACGAATCATCGTTTCAGGGTGTCTGCTCTGCAAATGGTTCGAAAATCGAATGATTTTTTTTTGAGCAGATAAGCAAATGCTGTGTAACGAAACTCTTAGACATAAAAATTTTAGAATAATTATTCGTCTCCGCTGCGAATCCAATACTACTTTATTCAAGGTCAAACAATCGTGCCATAGTACTTTGGTAAGTTTGTTTTACTTAGTGAACTTTCGTTTGTTTATAATGGTAAATTGCCTTGGTGCCGAAACGACACCAGCGGACGTTCTAGGTATATTCAGTTGTAAAATATCTCCTAATTAATCTAGAACCACAATACCTTTTCTATGTAATCACAAGGGAAAAAGATTAAATCACGAAATATTTTTAAATTCCCGGCCGAAATGCGGAAAGGAGAAAGGAGAACAAACTAACCAGGCTTTGGTGTCCAATCGACACCGACGGACATTCTAATGATAAGAATACAGGATAAATATTAAAATATCTTAGGGAAAAATTTTACTCTTTTATTCAATTTTTTTTTCGGATTCATATTCATCTACAATTTTTTCCAACTTTATGAAATTAATATTTTTTATATTTTATGTATTTTATTTATTGACAGGAGGTTGTACCGGTTATCTACAGAAGATATCACCTAATTAATGGAAATGCTGCCATGAACACTCTTCTGACATTGATAAAACCTTTAATGCCATCATTCATTAAAAAAATTGTAAGTGTTGCATTCAATTTGAATTCAAATTTGGTGCTATTGCTGAAGAATAGATGTTTATTGAGTTATCTTAAGATAATTCACTAAAAGCAAATTTTAGTAGCATATAATTAACAGAGCTTTGGTCCAAGGTGAGATGCAGTTCTCAGGGGAAAAAAATCAAAGATCATTTAGTTGCCATTATTTATAATTGTAGAACTGGGATTATTTTATTTCATTTGGATATTTGTAAAATTAAGATATTTTGGTAATAGTCACTTGCACTCCCTGATGCTATAATTCAAGAGATATTGCAAAATTGTATGAATTCTTGGATTCAGAAACCTCGTTTGCGCATGCGTCAGAAAGCATTTACTTCGCCAAAAAAGGTTGAGAGAAAAGATGAAAGGATGATTAGTTTACATTTATAAATAGGATGAACTCGGATTATTTACAGAATCAAGAGCCTTAATAACCGCTAATCCATCTTTGTACCAATCATGTATAGAATCACAATTGCCTGAAAATGCTAATTCAGGACTAGTAAAATATTGACACAGACCTCAGGTTCAAAAATTCATCCGATTTCACCAATTTTATTCGTAAATTAACTCCAGCACTTCATAAATATAATTAGCTAATCAAAATGATCTATGCAAATTATGCAAATATTATAGAAAGGTGAACTGATACGATACAGTTTATCAAAGGTTATCGGTTATAATTGATAAATTCGTGATTTTAATATCGTTTTCAAGCATTTGAAGGTAGCTGGTGACTTATTCTTTTTTTTTTTATAAAAGTTTATTTATTATTATTTTAGAATTTTATATATGGTTTATTGTATATTTCACTCTAGAATATAAAGTAACGAAAATTATTTGTGACGGTTAAAAATTAATGCTGAATTTTTTACAGAAATGAATTTTATAAATAATCAATAGTCTAGGCATATTAAAAAAAAGTCATAATGAGGTACGATAGAGAGAAAAAAAATTAAGATTGGTTGATTTCATTTGAAGGATGGTGAAATAAAATATTCTGTTCTACCGAAAATGAATTGAATGTTGCAAAAATGCATATAAATGCAAATTGAAAGTTTCAAAACTTATAGCTATGGTAATGATCTTGCCAAACATTTTTGCATACTTCCTAAACACCCTTCCTTCCAGCAAATAATTTAAAGTAGTTGGGCAAGAAAAAAAACATCTAAGTGCTCATTTTTTTTTCAGAGTTCCGCTCATGAGTATTTGGAATTGGTAACTAAAAATTTACTGCCAAGATCACACACCAAATTTTCAGACTTCGCATAACTTTCTCGCATATTTCCTTATCACCCTTCCTTCCAGCAAATAATTTAGGGATCTCATTCACGATCACGAATATCATAAGGGCTCAAATTTTTATTTTGCTAGTCCCGCACATGAGTTTTTGAAAGACATTTAAGACCTATTAAAACCAAATTATTTTTACGAATGTACGAACTTACTGATTACATTACACATCAAATTTCTTTATTTCAATAACTGCGTTTTAGAGTGGTCAATGTTGTAAGCATCCAAAAAAACGCTAAGATTTTTGGTGCATTTTCTTCAAACTTTATTTATCTATATTTTAAAGAAACAAGAAAGCTAACATGCATTATGCTCATTATAAAATACTTGGACTTGAAAAAAAACCATAATTTATCTTTAACATACCACATACAAAAACCTAGTTGACCCGTTTGGTAGTCCAAAGCGGCTAGTTTCTAATAAATTGGTTCTGAAGTAAATTAGAAAGAAAGACGAAAGCAACAAGGAGACGTCAAAAATTTAAAATGCTGTTTCTTAAAGCAAAAAACGCTAAGATTATATAGATTGTATATGTGAAGAAAAAAAATGGAAATTGAATCGATACAATGTATAAATTGTCATCATTTAGCTCATATACCATCTACAAATGGAAATATGAGAATGAGCGAATAATTACTTGCTTAAACATGAAGTATATAGAAAACATTGTAATTGTCAAAAGATTCGAAGTCGAGATTTTAAATCTCAAATATCCACGTTTCTTACTCAGACTCCCTGATTTCGAAAATAAAAACATTCTGCCACAACGTCTATCTGTCTAAGACGATATTTCAGAAACACTTTTAGGTAGAGTGATAAAATTTAATATATGGATTTTCTATCAAATTTTTTGATTTCTGATAAATTCTATTAAAAGGAAGTCTTTCTGTCTGTCAGTTCTAGCATAAGAGAATTCGATAACTACAAAGCGTAAAGAGTTACTTTAATAAAATTAAGTGCACAATTTATGATCGATTGTCTCTTTGTGTTTTCGCATGTATGTAAACGCAATGATTTAAACCAAAGACATACAGTGTATGATTTTATGACAACAACTGTAGATTCAAATGGTCAGAAACCAGCCGGAGTTGTATCCTAAAAACGTTCTCGTGCACTCTTTCATAAACTTAGCAATAGCATAGCAATGGCGTGCAATAGTTACGAAATATTAACCTTTGGCGTAAATTTAACATTCTTACTGAATCCATCTTGTCATCCTTGGAGACTTATTTCGCAATTCAATCTTTGGCATTGAAACAGAAATCCAGCAAAAAAGTACACTTGCAGTCTCAAAATCTCATACCTAACATAATATATTTAAGTCATTTTGTTGTTTCTTATAGCACTTGTCACGGACAAGCCCGCTGTTACAAAGACAGCGATTTAAGTTGCAGGGGGAGCGTCTCTTGTTTTTATAGTAGCGCCAACTAGGGCCAAGAGTACGACTTTGCCACTCACGCATCACTCATTCGCTTGCACAACCCTTTTTACAGGAGGGCACATTCACACATCTCATAGATAGAACAAGGGAAGAACAACCATGCCCAAACCGGGACTCGAGCCCTGGACGCCCAGATCACGGGGAAGACGCGCTTCTCCTATGCCAGGAGGCCGGCAGCCATTTTGTTTTGGGATTATAGCGTTTCATGTTTCTGAAACTATAATAAAACACATTCAACCCTTTGAGGGATTTGTCTCAAAATGTGGCAGGTGTCTACACTATACATGGTAAACCTGTTTGCCGCGATTTAACAATTTAGCTTTCTCCATTTTGTATTTATCGTGTTAACTTATATTTGAACACCTCAGAGACGGACTTCCCCTGAGAAGATATCATTAAAAAAATTTCATAAATGTATGCAAATTTAGTGTAATGACCGTATACGAAATTTAAATCATCTAATTCAAAACGTTTTTGAGTTATCTTTGTTACAGTCAGGCAGGCACTAGGACATTTTCCAAAAATTGGTTTTTCGAACTCAGTGAGGTCTAAGTCGTAGAGATTCTTCAAAATCTCGAGTTTGAATTTTTTCAACTATATATTGAAGCAGCCGGAGAGATAGACTTCCTCTTCTTGTTCTTCTTGCGTACAGCCGACCACCCCGCCACCACTGAACGTAGCAGTATCGACAGGATTTATTGTGGCAGTCTGCTATCTTTAGCATTGTCAAGATAGACTTTCTATGAGCGGATTTTGCTTAAAATTTAATCGAAATCCACAAATTTGATTGGAAATCTGTGTTCCAAATTTTATCCGCCTAGCCAAAAGCGTTTTCAGTTATCTTTGTTTCAGACAGACAGACGAACATTTTCTAAAAATGTGTTTTTAAACTGAGGGAGGTCTAAAATGTGGAGACTCGTGAAAATCTAGAGTTCAACTTTTTTGACGATTACTATGCCTACTGACACGAAAATAAGAAAAACAAACATTATAAATAATAAATTACATTATTATAAATTTTTTGAGTACATTTTTCTGAATGAAACTTATTATCCTATTTTAGATGGTTTCTTAAAGAAAAAAAATTACTTCGCATAACGAAAGATTCAGAACGAATAACACTGCAGATTGCAAGGAAAAGGAAAAATTTTTAAGAGAACTATCATTATACTTATCAAATATCCTTTCTGCTTTTTTTGTCCATTGCCCTTAATTTTTCACTCATTTCAGCTCACTATTCATTCATCACCTGAAGAGTTGCTGAAATATTATCCGCGTTCGATGTTGCCAACAAAATATGGAGGAAGCTTATCAGAATATTACATGGCTGACAGACTGAAAAAAATAAATGAAGAACACAATAATTATATTGTTGAAGGTCAAAGAAATACTTTCTGACTTACAATTTGTGTTTATCAGTTTATATAAATTTATTTTGCAAACCTCTTGCATATAAAAAAAATGGCTGTGATACTATTTGTGTAAATGAATGCTATGATATGATTTAAAATAAAGGTCTGATGTCAGATGATATTTTTATTGGAAAATAATTCTAATTTATATTTTAGAGAAATTATAGCTGCATTCGCTAATTTTGTATTTTATCTCTTTGGATAAATTGTAACTGTAATTGCCAGTGTTATAATTTCACGAAATCAGTAAAAAAGCAGAAAAATCATTGCAAATTAATAGAAAGATATCTAAATTTTGACATTTTTGATTGTTTTCTCAAAATATAATACACGTTTTCAATTTGTAATTGTGAATGATTAAAATACATACTTTTGGTGCTCGTATTGTTTTCTAATATATCTGTTGTATTTTGGGATAAATGATATGTTGAACTTTGAGATAAATAATTTGTTATGTTTTGAGATAAATAATCTGTTATGTTTTGAGATAAATAAACTGTTATGCTTTGAGATAACAACCTGTTGAATTTCAGAACATTCAAAGGTTCAATAAGGCATGTATGAAATGTAGTATTTCTTTTAAATATACATTAACTGAATCCCTTTTATATCCAATATATATAGGATGTTTCCTCATAAGTTTCTAGATAGTTTTCCTTAAAAAAGAGAAAAGGCCTAATGTAATCTTTAAGTTGTCAAAACTGCAAATAAAAATAATATATTTCTTTATTCATTAATAAAAAAAATGAAAATGAATACGTTTGTGTTCTTCTTAAGTTTTACGTAACTTCTGTTTTCATTTCCGGGACTTTGCGTGAAACGTTGGACACTTAACCAATGTGTTTATTCACTGGGCACCAACTGGACGAATATTTTTTTATATAGTGTCTCGAATTGTTTTAGAGGGTTAACACAAATTCCGTACTGCGTTCTGTCAAAAAGTTTTGAAGTTTCAAATAAATTACTATGGAAGGAAATAATGAAGTGATTATGAAGTATCTGTATCAGTTTCTTTTACTATTTCAACCAGATTGAGTGGTCTTTTCAAAACTTTCTCGCATACTCTCTATAAACTTATCATGTCAGAAAGCGCTTTTCATGCATTGACGAGCAATAGATACGAAATATTAACCTTTGGCATGAAATTAGCATTTTTACTGAGCCTATCGTGTGATGCTTGGCGAGACTTTTGGAAATTTATACCTGGCAACCACCTTGATAGTACCCAAGAATCGAATTTGTGCTGTAGGCACGTTTTTCTCACCCGATTGAAACAAAAATTTGACAGAAAACTGTTCTTGTTGTTGCAAAATCCCATACCTGATTTGATATATTTAAGGCATTTCATACTTCTATTAAAGTGTTTATATGCTTCTGAAATTACAAACCGACAGGCGGTCAACCCCTTATCGAAACTGGCTCAAAGTTTGACAAATGTCTTTACTATAAATGTTAAATCTGTGCGAGATTTGTAGCTCTATTTTCAAATCTATTTTCATTTTCCATAGACATTTATTTCATGATTATCCACCCATTTATTTATACAGATGGCTCTAAATGGAATGCAAATACTGGTTAAGCTTTTGTTTGTCAGCATGACATTATAAGTTATAGACCTCATGAATTTACCTCTGTTTTTTCCTTCTGAATTGACAGCATTGTATATGGCACTGAAATATCTTTCAAAAAACATCCAGTGAAGGCTATTATTTACTCTGACTTTTTGAGTGCTTTGGAATCCTTGAATGGTGGAATAATTTCCCATGATCTTATCCAGGAAATTAAGTGTTTGCAATTCCACTTGTATTGGAGGAATTTTTAAATGTCTGTTCTCATGGATACCAGCTCATGTCGGCATGAAAGGTAATGAACAAGGCATACATGGCAGCTAAATTACGTATCGTTCTCAACCTCTTCATTATACTGATATCAAGTGCGTACTACATAAGTGGATGATGAAGAATTAATAAAGCGACTGGAATTAAGAATTAAATAATAAACTTCTCTATATTTCTCCATGAACTTCATTTTCAACCGAAAGTATGATGTGGACTGCATATCGGCCATTCACGCATTACACGCAGGCACTTACTATTTGGAGAACCTCCGCCTGTTTGCGATTCACGCAATGTTCCACTGACTAAAGGCCACATTTTAATTGAGTGCTCTGATTTTCACAGAGATATTGTCAATTTTTTTAACTCGTCTGATTTTAATTTGTCTTTCCTACTAGGATAAATATATCAGTCAAATTTATTTCTGTTCTTGGAAAAAAAATCGGAATTTTTAATGAAATTTGAATTTACCATTATACTTTTTCTTACTGTTTTACCATCTTTTAAGATGAAATATGTGTAATAATACATAGACACAATAAATGAACCGTTCGTTTCGGTGCAGAATATGATAGAAAAGTATCTTGTGCCAGGAAATAAACACATCTAATCAAATCAAATTTCATCTAGTGCTATGTACCATGGGACAGGTATCCGTTAGAAAAGATCGTATACATATTAAACAGAATGTTTTTAGAATTATTGAAATAAAACGTCTTTAATGTCGGACAGTTTCACGGAATCAAGGACATGAAAATATATCTAAACGATTTAACCAGAATCAAATACAGCTAATATGCCAATGGCGACTAGTAAGAAATAAGAAAGTCAAATTTCAGTAATACAGAATTTAAAAGTTTGATCACAGTCATTTATATTTTGGAAACTGTGTAATGTCTTGATCCTGGCCAATAAACAAAATGGCACCGAAAATAAACATTTCTTTTCTTTACAGCTTTATATATGTACATAAAACAACTTACTTTCACCTAGGTTAATATTATTTACAAAATTTACTGTTGAAAGTTAATCATAAAATAGTTCATCGGTCAATTCGGAGAATAAACACCACAAAAAACGCTAACAGGTTGTTAGCTGAAACAGCAGTTCCAGAGATCTACCGATTTGGACACAGAAACTCGAGTCACATAGAGCGTCTCACAAAATAAGGAACATTTCGAACATCCACGTTTCTCCGACTCCTCCTTAAAACGGCTCTCACTGCTCTCTCTTGAAAAAATACCGCATTTTATTTCTGTCAAATCTCCGCCTCTCATTTTCTCATTGGTGCACTTGAGCTCCTTATCACCTAATAGTTGTTCAGCAATGCTTTCTAAGTGGTCTCCAGTCGATCGTGGGAATGTCCGTTAATGATTCATCTTTGTAGCTGACACTTCCCGAACACATGTTAATTATAGTTCCTTAATAACGGAAAGACAAGTTTATTCGATCTGGGTGACTTTCTTTTTCCTTGAAGATATGATGGATCTCTTTGAAAAGACGAAAAGCACATCTGCGGTTCTTTATCTGGATACAATTTATCAACAGAAACAATGATTCTACTGGCGAAGAGGATCCCAGATCTGGCAGTCCGGATGCGCTTAATAATGTGTATGGTAACACGTGGCGTTACATCTGGCCGCAATGCTCATTATTATGTGAGGAAAACGGGGAACGTTACAAATGTTATGGGATTAGGTAATGTTAAAATGGTTCATACATAAATAAAGAAAACAAGTATAAACTATTGAAATAATACTGTTTTAATATTTATTTTAAGTTGTTGTTAAAAATATCTTCTTGAAGGAATCGTGAATGTTAAGTTATTCGAAATAAATAAATAACCTAATTGGTGAAAATAAATGCTAGTAGTATTCCGGCGATAAACTAGTTGCCAGATGCGGATAGAAATGAAAATATTTTAAAGCTAATGAATCTTTTAAAACTACAAACTATTTCAAAGGTTTTTATACTTAAATATATAAAAGTTAATCAAAATGCATCATTTCATGACATAAAATTCATTTTTTATCATAACTGAAAATTAAAGGTACAACACTGAGTGCCGTGTAAGGAATTTTCCAAAAAATATTATAATTAAAAATTTTGATATATTAAAATGCGTAATATATATAAGGTAAAGCAGAATTTCGGACAGCATCTTCAACAGAATTGTGAACTTATATATGAAGACAATAAAATAATTATTTAAAATTGATCAAATATAGAATACTTTTCCCACATGTATTTTTTAAACGAAATAAATTTCTAAGTTCAATGAGATATTTTTCATGAATTTAGCTTTAATAGATTTCGAGTAATGCGAATTCTCTCGATAATTTTTTTGATAGAGTGCAAGTCATCAAAATCATATTCAGAATACTAGAAAAGTATAAATCATATCTTATATTCATAAATTTAGTTAATTATAAATCAAACTTTATCATTATAAAATTTAGAAATATATATGAAATCTCATTATTAGAAGATTTGGTATACCTTTCCAAATCTTATCATCATAAGATATAAAGATATAAATGAAATCCCATAATTAGAAGATTTGATATACATTTCCAAATCTTATCATCATAAGATTTAAAGATATAAATGAAATCTCATAATTAGAAGATTTGATACATCTTTCCAAATCTTATCATCATAAGATTTAAATATATAAATGAAATCTCATAATTAGAAGATTTGATATACCTTTCCAAACTGAGTGAGTATTTCCGATGATTAAATATCACGTTGCAATATATTAGCCAATCCTCAATTTTACCAAATTTTAAAACCATGAATGAAATCGTATATATCGAGGATTTCATAGAATTTTCGACATCAAGAACTTCGGATGATTAAATGGATTGTTATTGGAGTTATGTCAGTAGATATGATCTACAAATAAAAGTATGATATTTTGAATATTTTCCTTTGGACCTGCAAATCACCAGTATGATTTTTCCCAAAATTTCATAAGATTCTAGACCATAGAAGAACAGGCAATATTTGTTATGTGTATCAGTCTCCAAAATCACCGATTTAAAAAATGATGCGATTGTTTTAAAGTATGTTATGGAAAGCAGGTTATTATCTGAATTATATAATAGCAGATTATTATTTGATTAGCAGATTATTGTAGGTCATCACAGCAGGAAAAAATCGCGGTTATCTGTGAGGAAAGAATGAATATTATGATTAGGCTAAACAATGCAATATGAATTCAAGGGCATTCACTTCGAATTGTTTTCAAATTTATGATAAAATATAAGTTTTCCATACAGGCAAAAAAAACTATCAAATAACATATGTCAGTTTGAAAAATTTTAAAAATATGCAAATGGTTAAAATTAGAAAAATTATTGCTGTCTGTCTAATACTAAAAAACATTCTTACATATCGAAAATGTATTAATTAAAGATTTTTTAATATAAGACTCCTGTTATACAAATACTGTTTTTGACACCTGTTGTAAAATCTGACTGCAAACGAAAGTAAACGCATCTAAGTTGAAATTACAAGAAACATCATAATCAGCTAATTTCCGTCTAGTGATAATTAAAACTAATTAATTCTATATATATATATATATATATATATATATATATATATATATAATGGATGGATGAATGGATGATGGAAGATAAATGAATAGATGGAGAAAAAATACAAAAAACAATAATTTTCAAATAACTTGAATAAAATTCTTGATAAATGTTTATGAATAATGATGCTTACAGTTTCAATCTGATTTTAAATTTCATTTCTAATTATCGTAGAAATAAAATAAAAATGATTTGAAAAATGTAAAATTTAGATTTTAAAATGAAACACTTAAAAAATTGTAATTTTCAATCAAAAAATTGATTTTATAGTAAGGCTGTACATTGAAATCATTCCTTTCATTAAAGTCACTATTTTAATCATTTCCGATTATACTTAAATTTTGAGATTTTTTAAAAATATTAGTAAGCAATTAATTCTGAATATTTTATACTTGAAGAGCTTTTATGATAATTTTAAATAAGCACATGAATATAAGTAAAATTTGAACACACAAAGACGATCTTCTCAGGGAATTTATTCTGTGATATATTATTTTCAGATACTGAATATTTGTAGAACTGAATTGTGAAAAGAATTGAAGTTTAATATGAAATCTATAAAAAAACGTGGAAAATAATAAAAGTTAAAAATATATGAAATACTTTTTTTTATAATGAAGGTGTCAAATGAATTTTTTAAATCCAAAATCACTTATTGCAAAGAAATTAATAAAATAAACTAAACATACGAAAGTAATTTTCTGATATTCATTGAAAGTAAAACTAAAATTAATGTTATTAAAATTCCGATTTGCTTATATTATTTTTACGATATTTTCATACTTTTATTGTTTAGATTTGATATTCATATTTTTGACAAAAAATGACTTAAGAAATTTATAAAAAGATGACTCAAAGAATTTATACTTAGAAGAGAAATATTGCCATGGAGAACTTTTGCGTGTATGAATATAATTAGGCCCCCTTTTAATATATGACATTAACAGTACTGTTTACCAGCAAATAAATCGAGAAAGCTATATTTGAAAGATTTTTCCACAATCTTTAAAACTTATTGTGTGGTTAGTATATTTTTAAAATATATAACTTAGAATTTCATGCGACACAGCAACTTGAAAAGAGTGGTTCGCAACTTAAAAATGATTTTTTCAATATATATGGCAAATAGCGATAAATTATTATGAAAAGTGCAATCCACTCACGTCTTTGATGGTTAATGATACAAATAACAGTTGATTCAGTTGATTGATTTGAACGAAGTAGTGAAGGAGAAAAAAATATTGCTCAAATCATGACAAGGATATTCTCAATCACGATAAGGCTTATTTACAAGTTGCCAGTGTAATGAAAGAAACTTTTGAAACATTTCTCTGAAATATGTTGCCGCATTCACCAGACTTTGCTTCTTCAGACTACTTTTTTTTTACTCCCAGCAGAGAGATTCAATTCTCACACAGATATTAAAAATTGGTTTGATAGCCAGATTGCATTTAAACAACTAGATTTTTTTTCTTCTTTCGGAATTCGCTTATTGCTCGAAAGATCAAAAAAATGGTTGTAGTTTCTGTGGGGACATTTTTCGAATTAATCTGTCTTTTATTTTTATAAATAAGCATCTTTTTTCAATTTAAGGACAAAGCCATATGTATACACCCACCTGAATATATACTATTTTTTTAATATCAAACATATAAATTATGTTAAAGTTAATATATTTATTAATGAAATATATAATAAAAAATTATCTTTATAATATAATTTTATATTATTGTTTAAAATCTGAATATAAACTTATAAAGAATATAAAGAGAATGGAGTGTTTGGTGCAGGTGCTTGCTATGACGTTACATCATGACAGAGTTTGATTACTGTTAAACTTTATTCTAAGACACAATGTTTGTCATAATAAAGACACACACACACACACTTATTTATATATATGTATGTAGGACTCAGGAATCACTACTATTTAGAATCACGCACATTTAATTATATTTAGGACGAACAATTACATTAACATAAAAGAAATGAACACTAAATAGATTTCGTCGAATACATCGCAGGATTAATTCACATGTGCCCGTTCAGAGACCCGTCTTGTCTCACACGTCTTGACTTTCGTTCGGACCCATCTCGTCTTTCGTTCAGAGACGCGTTTCGTCTCACACGTCTTGACTTTCGTTCGGACCCATTTCGTCTGGACTCCGTCTAACAAGCATCAACACCTGTTGGCCAGCAGATGGCGTTCGTCACTACATGTATACATTGTTTCTGAATCAAATTAAAAAGATACAATTGTATTTAGAGAGCGCTAATGCTGCTGCTACTAAAACACAGATGAACTTAACCAAATTAGTAAAAATATTAAATTAATATAAGCAAAATATTTTTTTAAAAAATTAAGAACCCGGTCAGAAGATTTTCTCAAGGGTCACCTTCAGGCAGGGACTCAACGAACAGGGATTGCTGGACGAAAGTCAGACTCCTCACAGAAAAATATCCCTTGTTTAAATCCCTGCCTGAGGGTTTTAAATTAAATCTTATATTATGAGATTTTCTTACCAATAATTATTACGTCCGTGATAAAATGCTTTTATTAAAAGAAGCAATTCGATCTATAATTTATATTCTTCTGTTCTCAATTTTAAAATTTTAGAATGGTGTAAAAATTAGATGCATTATTTTCTGCATTATTTTCAGAACTTATCGTGAAGGAATTTAAAGATACTGCAAAGTTTTTAATTAATTGAAATTAGACAGACACTTCGAAGCGCCCATTTGTTTAGTTTTTTATGCCAAAAAATAATTTTACCGGATACCGAGATCTTTAAAGCTATTCTTTTTTATATTCTGTAAAAATTCTGTTTTTCTGTATTCTGTTTTTCTGTATTCTGTTTTTTTATTCTGTCTTTTTTTATTCTGTATTTTTATTCTGTATTCTGACATACAAGCTCTTCCTTTTACATTTATAGTGTCTAGGATGCTATATGCATTTATATTTATAAAATAGAATATTTCAAAGACGTAAAAGTATCGTTGAGACTAAGTAGGGCTAAACGAGAACTTCGTAAGTGAATGGAATCCTTTTGAAACATCTTTAATGTAGTATTTGAATTTATTATACATGAATTATTTTCGATAGAATGCGAATAAAACATTTTAGAGAAAACACTGTATGAGCATATGTATAAGCATACAGTAGGAAGGTCCGCGAAACATTCGTATATATGTTGACATTTCATATCGTTTTCATATATTAATATGAATATACAGTACTGGCACAATTATTATGAATTTTTGAAAAAAAAAACCCAATTTTTTTTACGAAAACGACATTTAAGTAAACAAAAGTGATGCAAATCAATTTTATTCACAAATAGTGAGTACGTCAATAGTAAACAACTATTTTAATGTTTAGTTTGTTCACTCTATGCATTAACAAGTGCTTTAACACGTCTGGGCATTCCAGTCATCAGCTTTCAGCACAATTTCTTGATTCTACTTGAATGAAACCATACTTTGATAAGGCGTTGTATGAGTTCTATTTTGGTCCTTATGGGAACTTCATGTATTTCATCTTTCAATACAAACCATAAACTCTCAATCGGATTTATATCCGGAGAATTTCCAGGTCAAAAGAGCAAAAGAGCAAGAGAGGTGTTAAAAGCTGAAGAAAGTGACAGAAGCTATAGAATAATGAGTAGACTTAATGATGTGAAAGTCTGTAAGCCTTTAAATTGGAAGTAAAGTTTAAAATTTTGCGTAATTTTAATCATTTGGTTTATAAAGTTTTTACATCAATATTTTAAACTCTTACCTTCTCCCATTGCTCAGATGTCCATCCTCAGACGTGAGCCTCTGACCAGGCCTTACGTGCCTGTTTCATCTTGTCAATCAGGTGAGACTTTTTTCTGGGGCGATATGCTTTTAGTCCACATTCCAACAGTCTCTTATTTACTGTTATGCGAGCAATGGTAATGCCTTCTGCTGCAAGTTGGTTTGAAATCATTCTGCAAGATGCTCTTCTGTTCTTAATTGCTTTTTTAATTATTTTTCTGTCCATTCTCGGCGTTGTTTTCTTGGGTCTACCACATTTTCCAACTCTATTTGATGCCAGACTTTGGCCATTTTCCAATTTCTTCTTGATATTACTGATTGTTTGAGTTGAAACATTAAGTTTCTTTGCTATTTCTTTCTGTTTTAATGTGGTTTCTTGCAATAAAACACTAATCTGTCCAACATTGCGAGGACTCAAATCGCGAACTTTACCCATGTCTGTTCAATTGTATAAACAAATTAGAAAATCTTAAAAAAAACAAAGTTGACATTAAAATTAGATGCACAAGTTTACAGAACTAAAGTGATCAAATCCAAATGACAGGTAGAAAACGCAATAAACACACACGTCTCCTCGCAAATGCCAGACTATTACTGAGCTCTGTCCAGACAATGCAGTGATTGTTTCTGTGTTGTCAGACATTTTTTTCTCTGTATTGCCAGACATTCCTAATATTAGACTAAAACCCACATAAAATAACTAATAAATATTTGTTTGGTACTGGTGTGGTAAAGTAAATAAAGGGTTACTTAGTAAAATTATTTGCTAGACATTTTTGCACAAAAATTATGTTTTTATCAAAATCCATAATAATTGTGCCAGTACTGTATATTCTATTTGTATGCACACATTTATAAAGAATATTTTAGTCCCCTAGAATGAATCAAAAGCGCTAAGTCACAAAGATTGCCATATAGATCAAAATACTTAGTATAAAATTGTTGATTCCTTTACGTTAGATTGTATATGCATAGAATAGTCAAAGCAGACCTGTTATTTCTATATGCTATATATATTAAT
Organism: Argiope aurantia; assembly: GCA_026543865.1. Lineage (NCBI taxonomy): Eukaryota > Metazoa > Arthropoda > Arachnida > Araneae > Araneidae > Argiope > Argiope aurantia. Next base: position 166,130 of record JAPMOR010120368.1, on the reverse strand, counting down.
AAAATGAATATGAATATGAAGTTGTATACAAATTATAAGTTTTATACTATATATGTTAAGTAGTTCTTCAGATTAAACTATTTTTAAACCATAGAAAAAAATAAAAAGCCATTTTTAACGCTATATAAATACAGACAATTAAACACATTTTTTAAATGCTATATAAATAAAAACAATTGAACATATTTTTAACGCTATATAAACAATTGAATATACTTTTAATGCTGTTCAAACAAGTGAGCACATTTTTTTCAAAGATTATTTTTAAATGTTAAGATGCATACAATAAGTATAGAGCCCATACAAATAAATAAATAGATAATTTTTTATTAATTAAAAATTATGTTTCCTTTGTGAACGTTAGACATTGCGCATTTTAACAACACGACGCCACTTGAGATGTGTTTAGTAAATTAAATTTATAATATCGAAATGATGAGAAAAAGAGACATTTAAATAAAACTTCATTTACTTTATTCATATTTAAAAAACTTTCCTTAACTTATAAACTATTTTCAAATTTCTTTATTAAAATTTTTTTAAATCTTAACTACTTGTTTGCTAGTTTAAGAAAACTTCTTTGAAGTTCCATTCAGTAACAACAGATTAAAATTGTCTCTCATAATGTTCAACTAAATATTGTAGTGTTCACATAACTTTAGTAATTTTTCTTTTGATACAACAGATGGCGTTACCTTATTAGCATCAAATTACATTTCCCATTATTCGATTGCATACTAAGTGTGGTGTATTTTTTTGTGTTCGTGTCTGTTTTGTCTTATGAAATGTGAATAGAAAATTTTTAAATAACTTTTCATGGAACTCATCTATTAATTTCATCCACCTCATAATGATGTTATAAAGAGTCTTCTCCCTCTTCAAGATAAATTTTACATAATTGTGCAAAAATAATTAATAACTTGTGAAAAGATATATTTATGACATTTAAGTCTTTTTTGGAAAAATCCGTGATTTTTCCAAGATGATAAACGATTTTAATCTTTGGCTTAGCAGATTATTTTTATTTTAATTTTAAATAAAGTTGCAAACGATAAGCAAATTTTGTGTTTGATGTTAATTTTAATAAAATATTCTTAAATCCAATAATAAAGCATTTAAGTCGAGTTTCAATGCAGAAATATTGAAATTCCATCTAGTACTAATGTTAAAAATTTTTTTACATTATTGAGTGTCAGTTATTAAGGAACAGAGGGAATGTACCTTAATAGCATAAAATATCCAAAGAAATCGTAAGGGCATTTACAATATATTGTTCAGCATTTAAAACATCGAATAATATTGTGGTTATACAGTACGATATCTTGTCATTAAACATTTTTCACTTGATGACTTTGAAAAATTCTGCTATTTTCAGATGGCGCGAAATTATATTCATATTATAATTTTAATTTCTTCAAAAACATTTGTTCTAACAGCACTAAAACAAATCAATTAATACGAGAAGCTGCTCATTTCTAGTTTTTATTTGAGGAAGCGCATTGGACTTCGCAGAGTTACAGAAATTTTTTCTTTACAACCCACAGATCAATTTACATTTAAGCTGTTGAAAACATTAATTGCATGAAAACACCATATATAAATTACAATAAAATAGTTTTCAGTTAAATATCACATTTATTATTTTATATTTTAAAATATTTGAAGTATGAAGTTTTGTAACGAATTTTAATAATTCTAACAGAAATATGATTGCTTTGAAACTCGGATATCGGTTTTCGATGATAAGAAAATGGGAGAAATTCCAAAATGCTAATCGTCAGCTTCAAATGACCTTGAATGCAGTTATTCTAAAATTGGAGTTTTTTCAATTAATAATCGAATTTTTGTCATACATTTTGAAAGCTCTGTGACCTTGGAGTTGTTTTTTTGGGCTAAAAAAGGAGAACATGATAATTACTTTGTGTATAACTAAAATCTAATTTGAAAAATAAAACTTAATTTCAAATTTACTTTAAATATTATTTACAAAATATTTATGAGTTTTAAGAAAAAAATAAATATTAAATTATTTTTTAATCATTCAATATTTATTAACTGAGTAAATAGTGAAAAATATGTGGAATTAACACTTTTTCATAATTTTCGTTAATTACAGCTATCAATCATGGTGATGTCAGTTGTTGTACGACTTCTCAAATTCGGGTATAAATAATCTATATAATAATATATTATGCGTTATTATTAACTGGCCCTTATTTCATTGAAAACAGCATAAAAACCATACGTTTCTATTAATTATACATATAACGGTCTAACACCAATAAGAAAATTGCAATACTTCCTGCAATAAATCAATTGTCCATTCCTTGGCAAAATACCATTTATCGAAAAATCGCTCAATATTGTTTTCTCTTCCCTCTCTTAATTTCTTGAGAAGAAGTGTCCTGTTGATACTAAGTTACCACCTTTGGAATACCACCTTTGCTGGAAGCTACTGCATATGTCATAAAATCCAATTAATATAATGATACTTAAAATTATATTTTAATATTTAAAGAATTTTTGACATACACTTACAATATGTAAAATATGAGGCTAATATCTTAAAAGAGCGGATATAAAGTATTCAAAAAGTCATTATAAAGTAAAGATATGATGCGTCTTACAAGAATGCGGTAATTAAACTGAAAAGGATTTCGAAATCGCCAAGTGATATTCTCGTGATTCTTGATTGTATGGGATAATTTATTTAAAAGCGAGAAACTATAAACAAACTAGTAGCGTCATTCGAAGGTGACGCCATTTTATACAAACGCCGAACAATATTCATATTTATATATTGCATTTTTTTAGAAACATACCCTCTGGTAGATAGATAGGGAATTAATTTTTTACACATATAAAGTTTCGACATTCCTTTAACAAAATATTCAAATTTTCACATTTTACTGATGAATTATTTTTGCTGTAGGCAAATCTGAATAGGTGAAATTTAATTATGAATAACATACTTAATTTTCGCTGCTTAAAAATGGCCAACTATTTAAAATAAACTGTGAGATTTCCATCATATAAAGCCCATGGCAAAAGAGTTTAAAACAATTTGTATTGTATGAAATAAATAAGCCTATATTATTGCGAAAATCATCTGGCGTGTGCAGTGTGAATAATCCGAATTCGAATTAAATATTCGAATATAAAATATTTAACAAATTCGATAAAGACAATATACACGTTTTTCTATAATTTTGACATATTATTTACCAAATATGTCAGAAAATACAAAGTACAGTTAACCCCAAACTTGGCTACTCCGACAGCCATCAAGGCATCCCGACTAAATTTGACAGATTGGGCAGGCGCAACAGCATTGGCTGGAAATAAGATTAAGTCCATAGAACATTATCGGCCATAGTACAACCCTTGCCATAAGAAGCATGTCCCTTTAGTGGTAGAAGGTAGCTGGTCCCCATCATTTCTGTATCCACATGGGTGGTGAGAACCAACCATCATGCTGGAAGCTTCTCATCCTCATATTTGAGGTGCCTCCCGTTGGATGAAAAATACTGGTAAGAAATCACAATCAATTAGACAGTAACTCGCTAATTAAACAAAAGCAATATTGTTCAACATCCATACGTCAAATTATTTTGGATACATTCTAAATAATAACACAGATCGAAAGAGAGTGATTGATTTGTTTAAGCGCCCCACATTTATATAGTTCTTCGGTAGGTTAGAACATTCCATGTAATACAATCGAAAATCTCGAAATCACTATTCTTAAAAGAGATAATGTTGTGATCTTGAATCTTCCAGAACCTTTATTTTTGAGTTTTAATTGAAGGTCTATGCCTGCTCACCTCTTAAAAATGTCTGTAATTTTCTCTTTCGAACCATGTGATTAATATGGCTCAGAAAAATAAAGCAAATTAGACACTTAATTGTACTGATTAGTTCAGGTAATATCAACAACTTTTTAAATCAAATCTAGGTCTATTATGAAAATAATTTTATAGTTCTCAGCTATGGTTGTAGATTGGGGACCTATCGAACTTCCATCCTTTCTGAAACGTATCAAGGTGCTTCTTATGCATTTATTAGCAGATTTGTTCATGAGTTGCTCGAGCAACCATTTTTGAGAAATTAATTTTTGAGAGAATTTTCAGTAAGCAACTTCTCTTTGAATTTTTTTAGTTTCTTTCTTTCAGATTTTTTAATACATGGAAAAGGAAAGAATCTGACGAATCTGCTACGTATATATTGCCCTTCTTAAAAACGTAAGTGATATGCGTACGAAAATATTGAATAGCAACCTGAAGTTACTGATATAAAAAATATTATATAAACTATATTAAGGAAAATTATACACAATATGCGTTATTTTTATTTATTTCAATCAACAACACAGGAGAATGAATGTGTGTATTTTTGTGAGGATTGGCTATCAACAGGCTAGTCCTAGATTTAACAAATTTGTCATAGCCACACTTTGGACACCAGGAATGTGCGCTTATCTTTATTTTTTATTTATCACAATTAAGGAGGATTTTGGCAATTTTTGACACTTAATTTCGAAAAAAAAATTATTACAGTAAAATTATTTATTCAAGGTTCTATAATTTAAATTATTGCCTTTGATAATGATACCATTTCAAGGTATCGAAAAATATTTTTTCTTGAAGTTTGCAAATTTTTTAATAATGTTCTTCGTAATAGATTTCATTCTAAAAGTTAAACTTCTTGCAATGTTCTATCAAATGTTTAACCTTTCAACCGGCTGGAACGTTGAAATTCTCCCCAATGAATCTCTCTCTATAACGGTACTAACGTAGAAATTCTTTCTTCATTCTTTCTTATTTCCAAAAACGATTAAAACGTTGAAAATTGTTTTCTGAAAATTATCCTAAGACTGGCTCCGATGTTAAAAATCCTCACTATTTTTCCCTTTTACGGCATTAAAAAAATTGTTTAGGATTTTTTAACATTTAGCATTTTATGAAAATACAGATGCTAGATTATCGATGTTCAAAAGGTTAATCATATGATTTTTGATTTAAGAATTAAGGAAGTAAAATTCTGCATATTATTCAAGCAATTCGTAGAATGGGTTCAGCAGATGAAACTATAGCACTGCAAAAGGCAAAATAGATGTAGTAGACAATTCTGTTTGTATTGGCACAATTATTTCATGGAATTTGACTTTTTACAATATGCACAACAAATAAAAGGCTTTTAAAATAATCAGATTTTAAAATATATTTGTGGCAAATCTGGAGCTCTAGAAGAAATAGTGTAGCCTTATTTATTGCTAAGAATTAATTCGTTACACTTAAATTTATAAACGAGTGATTGATAAATTACGGAATACACATATAGTTATTATGGAGTCTTTCCTTAATATAAATTAATTTTGCATACATTTACATCAAACTATCAGGATTTGGCTTTCAGTGGGTCACTTAAAATATTGTATGTGTGTCATTTTATTTGTGACTGTACGCAAAAGCAGGTGTTTAAAAGGAAGCACGTGATTATTTAAAAAGCACAAAAAATAAATAACAAGATTACAGCTGCAATGAATGAAAACGATAAACATAAACGATTTTAAAATAAGGAAATTTATAGCAGCTACTTTACGAACCTAGAACATATATAGAGATAAGGAAGTAATTTGTTAACACACTTATGTAAATAATAGAATTTATTTGAAATGCATAATTTGATAATGCAATAAGAAAATTCTTAAACAACCGTTCTATTGTATGATAATCAAATTACTAATTACCCATGATTAAATTTAAAAAAAAAGAAAGAAAAAGAAAACTCGTGTGTTTTTTATTATTATTATTATTAGTAGTAGTAACAGAAAATAATTTGATAGAAGAACGAGTAAAGAAAAAGAATTTTATTGAGGATCGATCTATGTTAATTTCCTTCGCAGCTGTTATTAAAAGAAATAAAGTTTGTTTTGACTTTCTCTGATATGTAGTATCGAGAAAGTATAGTAATTGTTAAAAAATTCGAACTCGAGATTTTGACAAATCCTCCCGTTTTAGACCTGTATAAGGTCGAAAAACACATTGTTTGGAAAATATATATCTATCTGTGACAAAGAAAACTCAAAAACGCTTTCAGCTAGACATTCTGTAGACAGCAGATTTCTGTCAAATGTTGAGTAAAAGTTGATCAGTGGAAATCCGTCTGTCCGACTGTACTAACACAATAATTACAAAACGAGGATATCTAGATATATAAAATTCGATTAACATATTTAACACCTACAGTTTAGATGTCTGTCAAATTTGGAGCCAAATCTAATAAAGAATTGACCGTCTGTTGGTTTGTACTTTCAGAATCATTTAAAGGCGGTAACTTCAAAACTCAATTACCAATATGTATCAAATATTATCAAAAACTCCCGTCAATTTGGTGCGGAATTATTCGACTGCTCAGCCTGCTTTCCGTTGCTAAGCCTGTGTAAAATTTTGGTTTTATTCGATTGAGAAAAGCTTGTCTAAAACCCATATTCGTTTATCGGGTACTATTAACCGCATTTTAAGGATTAACCGCTAAAACACTCACCAAAGATGACACGAAAGATTCAGTCAAAATGCTAAATTCAGGTCAAAAGCTTATATTTCATAACAAATGTGCGCTAATGCATGTAACGGATTCTCAGGGATGATATCTTTATAAGAGATTATGCAGGAAAGTTTTTGGTGGACCATTCCCGCTGGTTTCAGTAACTTAAACTTTTATTTACTTATCAAATTTTTAAATTTGATTAGCTTACGAATCTTGCGCTCCATAATAACATTAATAATCATATTAATCACTCAAATTCAGCTTGTTCTTTACAACGGTTTATTTCGAATAATGTTGATTAAACATTACTTTGTTGAACATAGTGATTGATAGTTCAGCGTTAAGGAACATAATTTTACCAATTTATTTTCTAAAATTTAAATTTAATGCTAGGCCTTTAGTTCTTTCGGGACGGGAGGCCTCTATCCTAGATGCACGCAAGGGAGGGGGCGTACGCGAAAGAAATCGTCATACAGGAAAGTAGTTTTGCGTCGCTAAGCCTAACTTTGAAAAAAAAATAAGATATCACAAAAAAATAGAGTTTAAGTCCTAACGTCTTCTTAGTTCTACCTTTTTCGAAAATAACTTCATTCATAATTTGAGTACATTCTTCCTGCACAAATCGTGTTTTATTGCCATAATAAACCGAAACAAAGGAATAAAAAGAGAAGTATGCAAAATGTATCCAAAATCTACGCTAAAAATACATAACTGACGGTAAAATCCCAAAAAAGACTAGTTACAGTTAAATAGCAATAATAAAGAAAGAAGATTCGGAGCAAGATCAGAAACGCAAATAATTCTATCAAGTGGAACGTTACACAACCCAGCTTTGTTTATTTACATTACGGTTACCCCCTCCCCGCAACAGATAATGAATAAAATTTCAAAGTGAGGCAGAACTTTGAACTAACTCAAAGTCAGGATACTAAAACTATGTTCATTTCAAAAGTTATAAAGAAGAGAAGTTATAATTGAAAATATTACTGCACAAGAAAAGCTTTTATGCCATTTATAAATTTGAAAAAATATATTTAATATAATATCAATTCAACTGCAGTATTGCTTTTCTCTTAGCTATTGTCATTGCCTTATAAAATATTATTTTTATATTTTTTGCAATTGCAATGACATTGAAACTGATTTCATTATTGCTTTTAAAGTTGAATCGAATGATTATTTTTTATTTCTTTTATTTTTAAAAGTTTAGGTAAAAAATTCTTGTTATTATAATTGTTATTGCCGAGAAAAAATTTGAATTCATAAATATTATTGAACAATAAGCATCCATTTATTACCGTATCATGATCATCAAATAATGCATAAGTTTTAATTCACATTAAATGTAGCTAATATCGACGGTGAAAATAACTGGTCATCAAAGACGCTAGAAGAATAATAAAGATCTGAATTTGTGTACTGTAAAATGTTTAAAATATGTTAGTAAATTTTGTTATATATTTATATTTCTCCACTAATAAACAAGTGATATATAAAAAAAATAAGTCAATTTCTACTTAGGTCAACAATTTTTATTTTTATTTTAGTTACTTATTAAATAATTACAATTAATATAAATATGTATATACATATCACAGAATTACAATGTTAAATTGCAAAATTGAGTTTGCCAACAAACTTGGCAACCATTTCGCGACATGGCGACGGATTTGGCGACTAAATAAAAATTACTGGACAAATTTAATTAATTAATTAACATTTGAAAAAAAACTGCATTAACATCAAGTGTTATCCACTACAAGTTTTATAAAATGCATTTTAACTTGAGTGGACGTATAAAAATTATTTTATTAACAATTGAAAATGTGAACAAGATATATATATATAGAGAGAGAGAATGTGTAAGAAGAGCGTGTATTTGTATGTGCATGTGTTTCTCTATTTGCTTTAGCTCTATGCAGATCAGATGATTTAAACGAAGTGCTATCAAATTTTGCACAATTATAATTTGAGAGTTTAGAATGTGCATCAAGGAGTAATATTTAAAAAAATTCTACTGAGAAATTTATTTGATTAAAAATTCAGTGAAATGTTGAAATTTTTCCTTGATAACTTCTGAAAATACTACAGCACTAAAAGAAATTTTACACCATCTTACACTTTAAAAAAAATTATCCTTTCAATGACTTAAATTTTTTACCGTGTAATTATTAATCAATTTTTAGTCAATTTTTACAAACATTTATAGAGTATTTTACAAGAATATATTATATTCTTGAAATGAGAGTCAAGTGGTCTCCATTGTTGCTACTAATATTTTAACACGGATTTTTCCAATTGATGATGAATATTTGACGATTCGGTTTATTTCATCACTTTGAGTAGTTTTCAGTAAAGGAAATGGTTAAACCAATAGAAGTGGTCCCCCCAAAACATTCTCGTATACTATCTAATAATAATATCGTGCTAGAGAACGCCTTACTAACCATTGGCAGACAATAGTTATGAAATATTAAATTTGGTGTGAAAGTAGCATTTTTGCTAAATCTATCGTGCCATTCTTGGCGAATCATTTGGAGATTAATCCCTGGCAAGCGGTTAGTAGTAACCAAAAATCAAATTTTAGTTTCAGATTTTTCTCAACCGATTGAAACAAAAAAATTGACACAAAACTGCACTTGTAGTCACAAAATCCCATTCCAAATTTGATATATTTAAGTCATTGCATTTTTGAACTATCGAGTTTATTTTTTCTGAAAATAGAGATCAACAGACACTCAACCCGCTTTGGGCTTCGGCTCAAAATTTGACAGGTGTCTATAAATGTTAAATCTATATACTTAATTTTTATCTATCCAGCTCTTTTCATTTTGTAGTAATCATGTTAATTTATATTGAAACAGCAGGGTCGACAGACTTCCTATGAACGGATTTTGTTCAAAATTTGAATGAAATCTGCACATTTGATGTAACGACCATATACAAAATTTCAACCATCTAGCTCAAATCAGTTTTGAGTTGTCTTAGTCACAGATAGACAGACGGACAATTCCCAAAAATGTGTTTTTCGAATTCAGGGTGGTTTCAAGCTTGGAGATTCATCAAAATCTTGAGTTCGAATTTTTTGATCATTACTATATTTTTTCTATACTACGTAAACGTGAAAGGAAAAAAAACCTTTTGTACATGCAATTGTGGTTTGTATTCAGACGCAAGTATGGGTAAAAAAGGTCATTTTTAAATACTATTCCTTTTTCCATTAATATAATTGGATTTATACAGATATAAACAGTAAATTAGGAAAGCATACCAAAATGAACAAAATGGCATAAGGCTTCTAAAATATTATGCGTAATATGTTTATGAAAATTTGAAATTTATAATTATTGCGCCAAGAAAGCCATTAAGGCATTATTTATTCAATTTATTTTTTTCCAAATTATTGACAACCATTTATTATGGTAAATCAACTGCGTCGTTAAAGGTAGGTGATTTTCCGTAAAGCTAAAGACAATTTATCATTCAGATTTCAAAGTTCCATTAACATAATGTAAATTTATATTATTAAATACATTTCTGAAATGCTTTTGATAAATCGGAGCTTTAAATAAATAACTGGAGAATGAATTGATAAACAATTTTTTGTCGTTTTGGAATTTTAAAAGGCATTTAAAATATTTATAATGTATCTAAAGTAGAACAAAAGTGAGGTACAAAGATAATCGTAGCCCATCTCAAAGGTGAAATGGAGAACTGTGTTCCTTGTAAAACAAGTAATATAATATTTTATTTTTAATTTAATTCCTACTTAGATCAACAAAGAAAAGTTTTATTTTAGTTACTTTTTATTAAATAATTATCAAAAAAATTATTAAATATCAAAAAATTATTGATTTTCGCAAGAACTGAACTCGCATTCTTCACCTTTACGCGAAAAATACTGAAATCCTTGCATTTTACCGATTGAGCCACTGCCTGTGGATTTCAACTTTCATTACAAACTGCTAAAACTCTATTTAAAGTGTTAAAAATTAATTAAATTTAATTAATGAATTAATATTTGAAAAACTGTATTAACTTCAAGTGTCATTCATTAAAAGTTTAAAAATGTATTTGAACTTGAGTGGATGAATAAAAAGTGTTTTATTAACGATTGAAAAACTAAACAAGATATACAAATATATACAGGGAGAGTGAGAACTAATAGTAGGAATTGAAAAAGACTGAAAGGATGACACAACAAAATAATAGTTTAATGGACAAAAAATTATATCAGGAGAACGAAATAAACATATTTCAGTACTCCAATTCGAAACAACGCAGTATCATCATGCTATCCAGTTAAAAAGCATTACTTATTTTATCGTCTGCATTTTTAAAATGTTTTTATAATCTGCAAATTCATCACATTTTATTTAAAGTATCTGAAAACCGAGCTTCTCTTGGCTGTTTCTTTTTCCTTTTTTTTTTCTTTTGTAAAATCGTGTTTTTCGGAGAAACTATTTATATACGAATCACATACTGATTACATATGACTATTCTACAATCTTGCATACATATGAACTGGTTATTTAAATAAAAATATAATCATGAGTGCACTTTGATTAATATGTTATTCGAAACAATCCGCTGTATTACCGCTATATTAATTCTACAGTTTATCATTACTTATGTGTTTTAACTTACACTCAGTTTCACCAAGGTGAAATCTGGTCCAAGATGGCGCTATATTCGTTTTAAAAGCACGTGACTATAAACAAATTCATTCCATTTGTGACTACACAGACGTTCAGCAGATTAAAATTTCAGTAAGTGATTCACAGTAAACAGAATTTAAAAAGTGAAATGGCAAATCAGCATTTTCATCTCGTCATAATAAACAGAGTAAGACAGATTCAAAAATCAATTACATATTTTTTTTTTGCAGAGCAATCGATGATTCACCATTAAAACAAACAAAAATCACATGTACTATTCTTTTAAAAAACACGTGCATTCTTCTTTTGGTGATCATTTTTCGCCATGAAAGGAGTGATACTTAAAAAGTAAGAAAAGCGTTTTTCTCAGGACAACTTTGTAGAGAAAGTTTGCAGTCATTTATTCGTTTCTTAATGGATATTCATTTTCTTTTTGAGTTGTGCTCTGTTTAAATTTGAATATATATATATTTATATATATATGTAAGCATTATTTTATGTAAAGCAGAATGCAGTTTGAAGACAGTGAAGAGACTTGCTATTTCGTGACGTCGTTTTATTTCATTTTTAAATAGCAGGCATATGTACAAGCGATGAGCACACAGAACGACACAGAAAAAGAATGTGGAAAAAGCTCTTGGACATTTTATCCCTGGTCTTATATAACCTATGATTTTGATAGGGAAAACATTTCTTCATAGCGCTAATATATTACGAGATTTCGATAGGGATTTTCGTTACACGCGTGGAGAAGGCAGGGGAAACACAGGGAGATTTTAAAAAAGAATTTGCTTCATCAGCGGTATTTTGCCTCTTCACGTGGAGTGTGGGAAAGTTATTTTAGCTGATTCTGCAATTTAAAAAAGCTTCTCTTGAATTAATTAAGTAGAGAAAGTGGAATTGGATCACGAAATAAGAGAATAAAGTTACTATGGGCTAAATTAAGATAAAATCTTGAAAATTAATTAAATTGAAATTAGAGTTAAAATATCATTATATATATATATATATATATATATATATAATGTTGCAGAATGGTGTTTAATAAACTGAAAATATCATTTTCAACATTTTTTTTCCGTCTTACATGAATTTTAATAAAAACAAATCCAAAATCAAGCGCATAAAACAGACAATAAAGCGCAGCTGTTTATTTTGTAGCGATATACGCACACATAATTTGTATTCAATTATAATTATTCTGTGTACACTTGTATTTAAGTACTTTCCTTTAAAGTACTAAAAGTTCTTAAATATTCTTATTTATTTAATGCAATTACTTTTTAAACTTTCAAGTGCACCAAGGGCAAAAAAAGCTATTTTAATAGTCAAAAAAACTTAAACTCGAGATTTCGACAAAGCTATTCTACTCAGAGTTCGAAAAATTACATTTTTAGGGTCATGTCTGTCTGTCTGTTTGTGAGCATGATAACTCTAAAACGCTTTGAGCTAGACGTTTGGAATTTAGAATGTAATCTTTGCTCCAAATTTATATTTTTCTATCACGTTATAATGAAATTCAGTCAGAGAAAATTCCCTGTCCACCTATCCAAATATAAATTAATACGACAACTAAAAATCAAAGAAAGTTAGACGAATATATACATACAGGGTGTCTCAAAAACCTTGACCTAGGCTTTTACTCCTTAAATATTGATCACAGACATATACTGTAAATTACAAAGTTGCGTTAAAAAAAGTGCAAAATGATATATAATTGATTCAAATTTTCAAAATACAAAATTTAAATTTTTTTACGGATTACGTACAAAAAATTCCCAGTGAGTAAAATGTGCACCATCCTCTAATAAGGTCATGTACAACATTTCATAATTTTATCATGAAAACTCTTAAAGATATGTTAAAACAAAGTTGGTGAAGGGTCAATCACAAATTAAAACGCAAATGTTTACAGCTTCAGTGCAGATGACGCGACGCAAGAATGCATTATAAGGAAATAAAATATGCTTCATACCTTCAGTTTTAAACACAAATTTTAAAATCTATGCTTCCTGAAATATACTTTAAAATTTTATATCATGACTTAAAAATAGCACAGTCTGTGAACTTGTAAAAATGCTTATGTAATCTTTCCTTTAAGCTATTATTTCTACAAACTTGTAATACTTTTGAACCAATAAATAGCAAAATTATTATTTATTTATTCAATCATTACTTTCTTTGTTAATTTGTGTACGGCCCCTAATAAACGAATATCCGACATGATTTTTATTTTTTGGAAACTCATTTTCAGGCATCGAAAAGTATTTTAAGTCAGCCTATATGTAGTTTCATATCTTTGAGACTTTTTGTGATAAATTGCAGAAATTTTGTACATGGCCGTATTAGAGGATTGGGCACATTTTACTTATTGGGAATTTTTTTAGTACGGGGTCCTTATAAAAATTTAAAATTTGCATTTTTTGAAGTTTAATCTCCTGAAAATTTTAATCGATATCATAATATTTAAAACTTTTTTTTACTCAACTTTATTATTTACAGTATATTTCTATGATCAATATTTAAGGATTAAATGCTACGGTCAGGGTTTTTGAGACACCCTGTATATTTCCATAATTAACATCTGGAATATAAATTTGTATCAAATTTTGATTCAAATTCTCCAAAAATTGACCGATTATTGATATATACTATTTTAAGAATATAAATGCAATAACTCAAATGCGCAACGACTGAAATGTATGATAATTGGTATTTCATTTTATGACCACAATTATAGTTTGTGTAAAGTTTTAATTTTAATTAGTCAGAAAAAAGTGTTTAAAATAATCTTTCGATTTTTTTCGTGCAAGTATATTAAATGTCACGCCAAAAATATCTCCAAAGATCGTAATTGAATAGGCTCTTTCGAAACTGTTTTCGCCAATGGTATACGATTAATAATAAGTGATTACATTTAATAGAAAGTATGCAAGAAAGTTTCTAAAGAACTACTCCTGCTGGTTTAAAAATAAATATAGTTTTAAACAAGCCTCCTTGAAGAGAAATAGATATAAATGTATGGATATATATATTTGTAATTTTAAAATGTGTTTGTTCTTTATGTGTTATTGCTATGTGGGATGAATAATTAGACATAACAACTACCAAATATTACAGAAGCCAATTTGGACTCTAACATGGGTAACAGTCCTTGCAAACAAAAAAAGGATCAATATATTTTCGTAAGCTCGTGCCTCTATTTCAAAATAATCTGAGAGTAAGTGTTTTGTCATATAGTATTCATACGTTTACGCATCGCTTGATAAAAAGCTCATCATTCAACATCGGTAATAATTTCCCCCAAAATTCCATGCATATTCATCTAATAAATGTACTTATGTATATTGTTACGAATCCGTAATGCTGCTTCCCAGCATAGTTGGTTCCATCATTGGAAAGAATGTTTTACAGTCATCTCTATGGGACAGAGTCTGGGTGTCGTGTCGGGGGTCCTAGAGCTTGGCGACCAATTTGGCGACTTTGGCGCCAAAATAGATTATACCCGAAACTTCGAGAATTTTCCCGATCCGTCCAGTAGGAACCGAGATACGCCTCGAACGTTCCTGATTGGTTGAGAGGCTTCTAGCCCCGCCTCCTGAGACCTATAAAAGGGGCTTCAGCTGCCAGAGGAGTCAGTCAGTAATCCGAGCCAGAGTCGGAGAAGTAGAAGACTGAGGAGTCGGAAGCGACTGAGGCAAGCTAGTGCTGAACTGAGCTGTGCGCTACTGTCTGCGGTAGATTCTGGTTGTATGCTGCTGTGTATGCTGTTGTATGCTACACGTCTCGGGTGAAGATAATCGTCTTCTGTGCTGTATATAGTTGTCGCTTTGTGCTGTCCTGTGTGTCTTCGTGTAAATAAACGTCGTTATTTCTTTTTCCATTGCCATCTGATTATTGAGCGTTCACCACACCATATAACTTCCACTATTCAAACGAACCCCGGTGAAAATTTCGTAACAATATTAACATCATGCCATTGACGAAAACTGCATAGCAAAGAGCCCGATAATTTAAGATAAATGTGGTTTTATTTAACGATTAATTAATTTCTGGGATCTAGTTAATATACAAGCAACATGTAAACTTAACGTATTTCGTAAGTCCTTTGTCCAGACGATTATAGCCAAAATGGACAATTACAGCCAAATCATCCCCAAGCATAAGATAACAGCCAAATCATCATCAAGCCAAAAAGAATCACATATCAAATTTTATATATTTGAGTTATTGTTCTCTGGAATTATTGGGTCTAATTCAGTTCAAGAAATGATCCAATTTTTAAGGAATTTGGTTCCGAATTAAATACATATCTGCACTTTAAATGTTACTTGTTACTTTTATGCGCGTGACAGAATTTATCCATTTTTCAATCATATTTTTGTAGTTATACTCGAAAAGCCGGACAGATAGACTTCCCTTAAATGGATTTCGTTGAAAATTTGACAGAATTCTACAAATTCGTAGCAGAAACCAAATGTCATCGTCTTGCTCAAAACATTTTTAAGTACGTTATTACGTACATGAACAGACAGACTCGCATTGATCTGAAAATGTGTTTCTTGTATTCATGGAGGTTTGAAATTATCTTTAAATTTCATTATTATCTTATCTTTAAAGTCGCAAATTCGAATTTTTCGACAATTACAACTTTTTCACTTTATATACTTCAAAATAAAAATGGTTTAAAATGATAAACACAGCAGAATAATAAACCTAGATTTACCACATTTAGTAGTAATTAATTACTTATTATTAGATACATTCTGAAAAGGGTTGTTGTTGATGTTGATAATGATGTCGTGTCCGCGTTATCACGGAAAGAGGGTGCAGTAGCTTCTGAGGGTAAAGACCATTGAGCACAAAGAGCAGAAATCTGAGTTCTAGTTCATACAAAGATGACACTCACACACTCGCTTGCCCAACCCCATTTTACAGGGAGGCTCTTTCACTCACCTCACAGATAGAATACAGGGAAAAGAACAACCATGCTCGAACCAGGCCTCGAAAACGGAACGCCCACTGAAAAGGGTACCACTTTTCAATTTTGCTCAAATTTCTAATAGCAAATTAAGAGAAAAAAAAACTTATCTTTGCCTCTATACATTTTCAATATTTTTCCTTTATATATATTTTGTGTTCGTGTTTTCATCACTATAAAATTAAAAATTAATTTTATATGTGAAGATAGTTGAACGACCCTGAAGCATTTTCTAGCATTGATGTTACGGATTGAAGCTCGGATATTCTTTTAATTTTTTTATTTAATTTTATTTTTCTGCCTTTAAAAATGTACTAATAATTTACATCTTTCTACAGATTTTTGCAAAGTTAACAGACCGCAAAAGTTGTTACCTTACACAAAATGAAGTCATCAGTTGATAACCTTTACTCCTTTAGCACGAGTATTATCAGCAATCTAATACGCACTCATTTCATAAACTTAGTCATCATTTTTAGAGACATGTTTGTTACAATGAAAGTTGAAACATTTCGATGTACTATTACTCATGCCTTTTATTATTAGTTTTGCAAAAATATATTCTAATCTTCTTTACTGATTCATTTCTTATTATTCGGCGATCGCAATTGTGTTTGGATTTCTTTTATATTCTCAAGAGAAATTTAAGGTAAAGTGACCATATTTATTTTTGTGGTGTTTAAAATTTAAAAATTTCTAAAACCTCTTAGCCTTTATTATTAACAATTTAAAATGCAGTTTCTTTATATTATTATGTAAAAATTGCTCTATGGAGCGCTGATGTTTCACCGATTTAGACCATAATGAATTTAATAACTTATCTAAATATGAAAAGTATAGTTTTTTTTTAAATTTAAGAAACGATATTCAGAACTTTGACAATAATAATTAAAGTTTTTATCTCAGATTACCTTTATGGTGATATTTTTTTGGAATTCATAATTTATGTTATACTTTCAGAAAAAAGGATATTGAATACTAATTTTTATCCCGTATTATTAAAGGTATATACTAGTATAAGAGCTATAATTCATTTTTCAGCCAGTAAAATGCATCATTTTTAATTGTATATTTTGTTTAACTTAACTTGTTTCATATTTAAAGTTATATAATTTAGTAATTGTTTAATTATTCAATTATCAAAGAAC
>JAPMOR010120368.1:128093-143794 GCA_026543865.1 Argiope aurantia | reverse complement strand
GATAGAGGTATTGCTTGCATACCTTTTCAACATATTCCTGTAAAGTTCCACGCAATTTCGTTAATGCACTGTTGTGATTTTGATCTGTTGAAAAGAGCCATTTCTCAGTGCAATTCTAAGTGCACTTCTACTTCCACAGATGCACTCGGAAAAGTATGAAAAATGGAATGCAAATTAATACCTCTGGAAATTTTGCAAAAAAAACCCTCTTCTTTTATAGAATCGAAGATGCTGGCTTCCATTCCAGAAAAATAAGCTACCTATTTGTTTCAAATTTCTAACATTTATGAAACTGCACCAGATTGTTCTAAAAATTTGGAAACACCCTCTTTATTTCTTATTATTACAATGAAATCCTAATTATTTTCATTGTATTATCAGATATTTAATAGTGCAATTTTTGTGTTGCTGAAAGCGAAAGAAGATGACGGAACAAAATGAAATAACTTTACCAAAAAAGAAATGCAATTTTGATATATATTATCCAAACATTTCAGTTTACAATATCACTGTTGAGTCATAGCAATGGAGTAAATCAATCATGTATGCAAAAAATAAAACAAATATAAGCTTGTAAATTTTTAGATCCATTATTGAATAAATTTATTTTCTTGAAATTCTGACATAACTACTGTAATAAATCACCATATTTCCATCTATCATAAGTGCTTCATTTAGATATGAATCACAGGGCCTATTAGCACAGTATATTGTACGATATTCCCACGATGTTATCCGATATTCTTAATGCCGGCCAATGTCGGGAAGATAACGTAACAATGTTGCTAGGCATTCTGTGATAATAGAGGTACAATGCATCCTGAAACGAAAATGACAAGGAGCAAATATTTTTGCAACGTTTAAGCCATCAACACACCCAAGGGATCTTTTTTATCCCACCAATTCTCCTTTATTTAGATATAAAAAATTATACATTTTACTTCTTATACATTCATGGAGAAGCTAGAAGATGAAGATTAGAACAACAGGAATCAATGAAACAATCGTTTCATTTTTTACAAGAGGATTGTAGTTAAACTGATCACTGCGTGTGCTAGCGTTTCAGATTCTTTTAATATTATGCGTATGTCAGTTATCAAGATAAATTCAGATGTCTTCTGGCAAATCTTATAGACAGAATGATGAAGCTCAGATTCATCATATATTCATAAAATTTCGGAAAATAATCATGATATAGAAGTGAAACAAAATGCAGATTCTGAATACTGCAGAAAATCTGATCGAATCCTTTCCTGTGTAAAAATTGTAACAAATCATTATAGAAATTTCATTCTTTTATATTATGAATAAATTATCTTGAAAATTATATTAGCAATTCATTTTATTCTGAATGAGAAATAAGAAAAGTAATAAATTATACAAATAGCCAATAGGATAATGAGTAAGTGCCGGACAATTTTGGGTTTAAAAAAACCCGCTCGTGTGCTAATGTTAAAAAAAATGGGTGTACGTATGCTGAAAAATTAAAATAAATGCTTCATATCTCATTTCAATCTCATGTCTGTCAGCTTCTTAACCCTCATTTATTTTGCATGAATATAATATAATTATGAAAGAACTTTGCGATTTCAATAACAAAACTTGTTGAAAACTCATCAATATTTTTGAACTATTGTCAGACATTTGCTATATGTGCTAGTCTTATCAAACGCATTCTTTGATAAGGAAAAGCATGAATTACATTGGCCATGAGGTTTCGTCTTTCTTGAACATATACATTCAAAACAGGTGTTGAAGTAGATTTGCATCGATTAGAATACGATTATAGCAGAAAAGGAAGTTGCGCAGTTCAAAACCCAGATGTTATTATATGACGATGTGGTTTGAATTAAATAATAAGATACAATCATTAATTGAAGTCCTTGCAACTCTGTGAGTATCTGAGATTTTAAAAAAACAAATCTTTTATCTGTCTTGTTGAATAGAATTATATGTATTCTATTTAAAATATTTCATCTAAATATACAATGGAATATAAGCATACACTTGCGTGCTTGATATCAATTTATTTTGCTCACGTGATCATGTTTAATCAGTTTATTTCAGCTTCGCGTTCATGTTCAATAATGTTAAAATGATATCCATTTTACAGCAGTTTATTAAATACTGTTTGTAAAATCTGAAAGTAAATTGATTACATATAACGCAGTCGACATTCAGCTTTGTATTTTTATTAATATTCCTTGGGAGATTAATTGATTAAAAAACAAACAAATACGATATGCTCTTTTAAAAATTATTTTATTTTTTTTATTTTTTTAAATTTCATAAACTGTTAGAAAATTTGAACCTCTTTTCCAAAACGTTGTATCATATTGTAAACCATAAATTAATTTATTTTATTGTTCGCGTTTTGAAAAGAATTATGTTTTTTAAAAATCTAGTTTACTATTAAAAAACTATTACAAAACAATACATTACTACAAACTAATATAACAAAAAACTATTTCAGAACAATACAAAAGGTGATATATTTATATTAAATTAAAAATAAACGTATGTTATGAAAATTAAGGGCTCTTAAAAGTAAATCCACTTATTACTTTTGAATTGCAGGTTTTGCTGCAATAGCCGATTCCGTGATTAAGCAGATTGCTGGGAATTTCAAAAATAAATGACTAGTAAAATATATTGTATCAATATCTCTATAATAACTGTTGAGAATTTTTTTAATCAATTATTAAATTTTGCATTTAACTAAATTATTCGAACGTTCTACAAACATTCAATTATCCTTAACAGAATTTATTATTTATATTGAAGTCACAAAGAAACATTATAACTAGGTACAAAAATTAGGCTTAGTTAATAAATAATCATATGTTCTTTGTAATCTGAATTAAATTAAAATGACATAATGTTCTCAAAAACCGATTTTGACATTTTTTGATTTTAACCGATTTGTTTATGGAAAGTAAATAAAAAAAACCCAGTAAAGGGTTTAAAAAGGATGCAAATAATAAAACTGGTACTAATGAAAAACTATTTTTCCGAATAAGAAACAAAGTTTAAAATTTATTTAAATGTTTAATTGCTTAAAACTCTGATGAAAATTTTTAAAGATCTTTCCTAAGGAGTATTTCGTTTTTTTTTTTTTTTTTTTTTTTTTTTTTTTTTTTTACCACTCAAGAAGGTAACGAAATTCGAAGAAATTTAGTAATTCTTCATAGAACAAGGCAATTTCAAAACAGGCTACATATTTCATTCAACCACTCTTTCATATCATTCAACAAAAGTAGCAAAATGGATACTGATTAATTGATTTTTAAATAAAGGAAATGCAACATCCATTATGCAAAAGGACATCATGCAAGCCTTAATCATTGTAAAAACATATTCACATTGCAGGTTGCAGATATAATTTTTTTCTTATCTTTAATTGATGAATTAAATAAATAAAATTAAGTTGAAAGCGGTTTTAATGAAATCTATAATTATATTTCTAATTAATCTTAAATATAGTGTTTTCTTTTCGTGGTAGACCTTAAGTTTAAATTAAATAAAAAAGAAAAATTAAAATTCGATTTTATAAAGAATTATATAATATTCTTTTATGCCAATTAAATTATATATATTCAATTATTTCTTTGCAAATTAAATTTTTGAGAAATAGAAAAGTAAATTTTTAAAAAATATATATTCAAGAATTTTATATACAATTTATTTTTAAAAAGTTTGTTTTGATTTTGAAATTGTTTTACATATTTACACTTCTTTTAAAATATTCTCTTACTTTTAAGGGTTTTTTTTTATTTTAGTCACTTCTGAAAGAAATTAAAATAATTCTATGAAAAAGAGAAAAAAAGATGACTGATAACACTGGCGATGAAGATTATTTGCCTTTCAAACTCGATTACATTCCAGAGAAAATTCTAAGTAACATGATGCTTGATAAAAATCTTGCAATGGAAGAGAAAGAGAACTGTATGGACCGACTGAAGAAATTGTTGCAAGGTAATTTCTATTTATTCAATATTATATTAAATATATTTTTTTAATAATTTGGCATTGAGAGTATTGACTTTAGAGTGAAATTAGTAAAATTTCTTATAGCACAATCTGTACATAATATAAAATGAAGTCTCTTAAAAGCGAAAAACTCGAGAAATACTTAACTGATATTGGAGATATTTGTACCATTTTGTAGGGGATAGATATATATATATATATATATATATATATATATATATATATATATATACCCAATAAATTACCAATAAAAAATTGACGTAATATATATATATATATTACGTCAATGTATAAGATTTGAATAGAACGTAGCCACTTAAAATAATTTAATAAAAATTAACTCTTCTCATGCGCGTTAATTTATATTTTTATATTTACTACTATAAGTTCCTACTATTTATTAGAATCTAATATTCATATAATTAAAATATTATTGGTAAAAGAAAAAAATTATATTCCACGTTTTGAGAAAAATAAAAATGGACTCCATATTTTTCCTGCTTATAACCCGCATTGGCCCTTAGCAACTCAAATAAAATTACGCAGGCAAAATATAACAGTAGGTACCTATCAGAGAAACCTGTATCTACTACTTACGTTTTGAAAAATGTAATTATATTATAGAATACTTCATTAAGCCAAGATATATTTATTTTATTTGTGATATTTCTTGTATTTTCTCATACTGTAATAACTGTGCACGCCAGACAGGAATACTTTCACATTTTCCTTCTAGAGTTTATTATTTATGGTATATACATATGATTGAATATGAAACATGTTATTTACAATCATGGATTACCTTTGCTGTGACTAATAATTAATAATGACGCAGATTTCCCCTCAGGATTCCTACCAAACATGCACACACTTTCTGCGTCGGGACTCCCTAAAATTACTCACTAGCAGCCTTTGGCGACCAGCCGGTTCGCCAGTATTACCGCTCGCTACAATTTTCAATTAAATATTTTAAGTAACTGGTCTCTTAATAGACTCTCAAACCAAACATTTTTAATCTTCAAATTTTGATAGTCATACCAAACTTATACTGTTGTATAGATCGTTTCGTTCAATTTACTATATATATTTTGCTAATTTGTTGTCATTTCCGGTAAAACTTCAACTTTACTTTAAAGTGGAAATGATAAAATTGCAATTAATATAAAGATATTTTTTAATAAAACCAAGCGTTTTATTTTATTTATCATCTTTATTGTTATTTATTTATTATTATTATTATTGAATATGAGTATTGTAAATACAATCGCTCGGTATTTAAGTCTTATGTGAACTACAAAATATTTTTCATAATTTATTATATATTTTTCATAATTTTTAATCTCAAAGAATATTTCAACAAAAATATCTCAGATTCAGCATAAAATTCAGTTTTTAGTTTTGCTTGGATTGAAATGAAATGAATAATAATATTTTGTTCCGGCCTATAAATCAAAAATAATGAAGTCTAAATTTAATGCAGTAAGGGATCATATTCTGAGAAATATTCTGGACACACCAAATTTTAAATAAATGTTATATTTAATGTTCTATGAATGTTTCTATTTGAATGTTTCTATTTCTATCTACTAAGACTTATTTATGAAGTTTCGAATGTTAAAAATTTAGAAAAACTCAACATTTTCATAATCTTAGGCCAACTAATCTTGAGAAACCTGCGCTCTGATTGGTGTATTTTTTTTTAAACGATCGATGAAAAATCTAAAATTATCCTTTTTTTATTGAATAGTGATATTCAAATTTTCATAAATCAGTCAGTTTAAGTGATTGATTTAGTTGATTGGAAATTAACTCTTTTTATTTAAAATATTAGTGTTTCAAGGACATTTTGTTAACCGTAATTTCCACAGCAGAAACTTTATGCAAAATCAAAAATTCTTTATTTATTAGAGCATTTATTGAATCATGTTACATAAAATATAATCATTTTCCATTTAGACCATTTTAGCAGATCTGTGTCTTACTAAAGGTTTACAAATTAGCTGTGTGGCCCTAATTTGAATGGATATCCTGTTCATATTAAACAAAACTTGCCTTAAAATAAAACTGATTTATTGGATTAATAATATAGAGAGTGTAAAAGTTCATAAAATAATTTTTTTTTGAATTTATTTTTTAGAAAAAATAATATTTCACATTTGTTTCATTTCGTACAGACAGGTGCCGAAAATTATATTTTTGCATATTTCTTTTCCAAAACGATTTAATTTATTTTTAATTGGAGATTTAATCAATGTGATGGCAACACTTTGAAAAAAGCTATATTTTCCCCATGAATGCAAAACGTGCTCGTGCAGCTTAAATTTTATTTTTATTTTGTACGAAAAAAATTGTTGAAAAATATAGTTAAAATATTTATTTAAAAATTCATTATAAATAGAAATTTAATTTTAAGATTAAAACATTGGTATCATTTAAAGGATAAATTTTTGATCTTTAAATTCATGTAAAAATCTTTTTTGTGCGGTAATATTTTCGGAAGTTATAGAAGAAACACGCCAAAATTTCGCTTAATTTTTAAATAAATAAAATTCTAATTAAAAAATCGAAAAAATAACCCCCAGGTGCACATTCCCGGTCTCCAAGGTATACACGTGCCAAATGTGGTAGCTGTAGGTTGAATGGTCTGACCTGTATAGCGCCAACACACACACAGATACAGATTGAGCTTTATTATAAGTATAGATGGTTTCTACCCGCCGCAACTGTTCTTCCACTCTTCACTTCACATCCTTTTGAGGACGGCCGGAACAGTTTCGTGGTGGTGAGTGACATGACAAACACGTTACATCGAATACTCGAAGAGTGACATAAGCATTTTTCTGTAAACTATGGTAAAAATGTTGAAAATATTAAAATTACAAAAAAGGGAAAAAAAAGAAAAGACGAATTATAAAATTTTTCTATAAACTCATACAGAATTACTTCTAAAATTCCCTTTTTTCAAACCAAGTATAATAATATATTTTTCTTAATATCTTAGATGTCAAGTATCTAAAACATCATAATAATATCTTGGATGTCAATTAAGGCATACTCATTGTAGCATTCTATAAAATAACAGAATTTCCTCATTTCTAAGGACATATTAATACCATCTATAAAACTGATAATGTATTATACATTAATGCAGTTATTTCAGCAAGATATGCTAGAGACATATCCTTGTAATTCGTGATACAAATGTTCATTTCTTCTGTTTTACTATTATAATAATAGTTTAAACTCATGATATGGTATAACTATTAAAAATAAATATTTGTATTCCATAAGGATAATATTCAGAATTATTTTGCAGTTAAATAATACCGCATTTTTCTATGTTTTTATGATTTTTTCTTCTTCTAAAAATAGGTGATACGTTATCTAAAGATGTAACCTTCGAAGAAGAGTTTCTTAATGCTTACTTTATTCACTGTAAATACGATGAAAGACGAGCCTTTGCGAAACTTCTAAACTACCTGAATTTCAGAATAAATCACAGTTATTTGTATCAAAACGTCGAATTTGATCTTCCATCGCATCCATCTTGCAGATTTGCCACTTTTCTTCCACGGAGACTTTCAGATGGTTCTGCCGTTGTGCTACTAGAACCAGGTAAATATTGTTTTTTAGTAGTTAAATCCCAACAAACAAGAAAAAAAATGTGAAAAGTGAATTATATATACCAAATACGGATAAGATATATTTATAATATCCATTTTGTTTTAGTTTTCTTATCTGAAAACCTTTTATGTATACAAGGTGTCCATAATTAAAAGATTCAGAATATAATACAGAGAAAAAAAAAGTCATTCAAAATCCAAAATGCAAATGTGGTAATATCTGGAATGCAAGCGGAGAAATGCTGCTTTTGTTTTATTAGATCAATTATGCCATGTTGAAACCCTAATTGCAATAGGACAGTTATAACAAAGACGGTATATGCATGGTAAGCCCTATAATTTTTGGCGGGATTAATACAATGGAACAATTTTACACTCACTTTCGTGTTAAAAATTAGAATAGAAATGCGGACAATCAAAGAGCTCTGCTGAAAATTAACGCACTAAATATTGCCAACATTAAATACATTTATTTTACACAGCAACAGACATATTAAGACACTACACTAAATTAATTAAAAATACGAAAAATATAAGGTTACAGTGGTACCTGAAAGTATCTTAAGATTCAGAACGAATACATTACGTAAAGGCGATCTTTTCTGTGATGCATGCGCAACTTTAAAAGCTTACACAGAAGTAGATTCTATTTTAAGCACAATGGGAAAATGAACATTCATATCCAACAAACCTGAAAGGACGTTTAAATAAAAATCATTTGTTTTTCAAAAACTACAATTTAAATTTACTGAAATCTTTTGATAGATTATATAATTTTCTGAAATTGAAATTGGAACAAAATTAAACTATATTTATTTTAAATTAAATGTTTGGTAGAAAAATATGAAACTTAGATCACAAATATTAACTTGTGAA
Source organism: Argiope aurantia (assembly GCA_026543865.1). Taxonomy (NCBI): domain Eukaryota; kingdom Metazoa; phylum Arthropoda; class Arachnida; order Araneae; family Araneidae; genus Argiope; species Argiope aurantia. The sequence continues at coordinate 135,305 of JAPMOR010120368.1, read as the reverse complement.
TATCTTTTAAATTTCACAAATATTATCATATTGTTACAAACCTGCAATTCGGCTTCCCAGCATAGTTTATTCCATCAATAGAAAGAAAGTTTTACAGTCATCTGAATGGGACTAGCGCGTCGGAGGTCCCAGAGCTTGGCGACCATTTGGCGACTTGGCGACGAATTTGGCGACTTTGGCGCCAAAATAGATAATACCCGAAACTTCGAGAATTTTCCCGATCCGTCCAGTAGGAACCGAGATACGCCTGGGACGTTCCTGATTGGTCGAGAGGCTTCTAGCCCCGCCTCCTGAGACCTATAAAAGGGTCCACAGCTGCCAGAGCAGTCAAGTCAAGTCCGAGTTTGAGAGCAGCGGAGTCGAGTCGACGAAGTGAAGTCAGTAATCCGAGCCAGAGTCGGAGAAGTAGAAGACGGAGGAGTCGGAAGCGACTGAGGCAAGCTAGTGCTGAACTGAGCTGTGCGCTACTGTCTGCAGTAGACTCTGGTTGTATGCTGCTGTGTATGCTGTTGTATGCTACACGTCTCGGGTGGAGATAATCGTCTTCTGTGCTGTATATAGTTGTCGCTTTGTGCTGTCCTGTGTGTCTTCGTGTAAATAAACGTCGTTGTTTTTATTCTACTTCTGCCTACTGATTGAGCGTTCTCCACACCATATAACTTCCACTATCCAAACGAATCCCGGTAAAGAAAATTTTGTAACATTTGGTGTCAGAAGTGGGATAGTGGTCAACAGTGTATGGTGCTGACGAGATCCCAAGCAAAAATGGCTGATAGCGGTAATGGTGAGTTACTGGCTCTGTTGGCTGAGATGAAGAAATCTATGGATGAAATGAAGCAGGAAATGAAGCAAGGACAAGATGAGATGAAGCAAATACAAGAAAGAATGGAGAAAAGACAAGAAAGAATGGAGCAGGAGATGAAATCCGGACAAGAGGAGCTTAAGAAAGGAATTTTGTCGTGGAAAGAAATTTTAAAAGATAAATGTAATAAAACAGATGAAGTCCAAGATATCACAGAAGAAATTGGAAGAAGTAACGAGAGCCAAGTGGAAGGAAAAACTGAAGATCGAATGGAGACCGATGTCATCGAAACGGTGCTTATCCTTCCGGAGGATGAACCGAAATTTAATAAGGAGAGGAACCAACAGGGTGAATGTCAAATAGTTTCGGAGCTGAAACAGTCTTCTCCGAATGAGTCCCCTGAAGTGGAACCGAAAGTGCAGGCGCTTGGGGATGGAGAAGATGGACTTTCTTCATTGGGTCTGTTGGTGGCGACCCGTGCTCGATGCCTATGGATGCAAGAGTTGATTCGACCCTGTTTGGATTGGATTCCTCCCAAAGATTAAAGGAACTACTTCTCTGCAAGCCTCTTGGTATCTCCTGGCATAGTGACACGGAAGAAGACTACGTGGCGGGAATCGCTGATCCCTGTAGTCAAGATCTCAACTTCCTTCAAGAATTCATCTTTACTGTGGACCTGCATAAAAGTGTGATGCAAATGGGAGCCGATGAATCTCCTGTGCATCCGGACATGTTACGTCGTCGCAGAAGTTCACTTCCAGCAAAAACGGATGTGCTCTTCGGAAAATCCAGTGTGAAGGGCGTCGGACAATTCTCGAGTGTCCAGAATAGACCGGGAAGAGGTGGACGTATTCCCGTGAAATCTTTGGCGATGAAGGCGAATACCTGGCTTTCGAGTGGACTTCAGAAGACATCGTTGGATCATCCTGATACACGGCTGGTTCGATGGAAGAAGTTCAAAGTGACCAACCGAAAAGCCTGGCAAGAATTCATTCCGGAGGAATCTACGACGATCCAGCGTTTGGCTCCATGGGACATCCTGCATTTTAAGGAGCGGTACAATCCGAAACGACGAAGAGGTCCGGGTCAAAACCATTGAGAAGGTTCGGATGGATCGTTAGTCGTCGCCCAAATTAGTAAATGTTGTCATCTTCGAAAGTCGCCTAAAGCATCATCATCATAACATCATGCGGAAGCCTACGCCAGCTGTTGGATTGAAGTAGGACTGCCGGGACGTCAGTCTTTGAAGAGGGGAGCAATGTTACAAACCTGCAATTCGGCTTCCCAGCATAGTTTATTCCATCAATAGAAAGAAAGTTTTACAGTCATCTGAATGGGACTAGCGCGTCGGAGGTCCCAGTGCTTGGCGACAAACTTGGCGAGCATTTGGTGACTTGGCGACGACTTTGGCGACTTTGGCGCCAAAATAGATAATACCCGAAACTTCGAGAATTTTCCCGATCCGTCCAGTAGGAACCGAGATACGTCTGGGACGTTCCTGATTGGTCGAGAGGCTTCTAGCCCCGCCTCCTGAGACCTATAAAAGGGTCCACAGCTGCCAGAGCAGTCAAGTCAAGTCCGAGTTTGAGAGCAGCGGAGTCGAGTCGACGAAGTGAAGTCAGTAATCCGAGCCAGAGTCGGAGAAGTAGAAGACGGAGGAGTCGGAAGCGACTGAGGCAAGCTAGTGCTGAACTGAGCTGTGCGCTACTGTCTGCAGTAGATTCTGGTTGTATGCTGCTGTGTATGCTGTTGTATGCTACACGCCTCGGGTGGAGATAATCGTCTTCTGTGCTGTATATAGTTGTCGCTTTGTGCTGTCCTGTGTGTCTTCGTGTAAATAAACGTCGTGGTTTTTATTCTACTTCTGCCTACTGATTGAGCGTTCTCCACACCATATAACTTCCACTATCCAAACGTATCCCGGTAAAGAAAATTTCGTAACAATATAATTATCGTTTAAATTTTACAAATATATCTTATAATTGTCTCTTATATTTCACATATATTACCTTATAATTAAATTAATATTAATATTAATTAATTCCTTATTTTACAAATATTACCTTATAATTAATTACCTCTTAAATTTTACAAATATTATCTTATAATTATCTCTCAAATCTCACCAATAATGCCTTATAATTATCATTTAAATTTTACTATTTTCGCTCCAAATACCTAATTCAGTTCAACAACAAGTATCTTGCAATTTAAAATACCATGGACTTGAAGTTTGGTTTATTTCAATATTAATAAATTTTTAACACTTAAAGACTGCTAAATTTATTATTAAAACTTCAACTTTTTGTTAGTATTACATAGAAATATTGGGTATGAAAATTCGATTCAAATTCATTCATTCCAGGTGTCAAATGCAATAACCTCATTACAAATTAGCCATCAAATAACTCATAAAAAGTTAAAATTAAGATGAACTAAAGTAATCGATTTTTTAAAAGTCAAATTTTATCTCTGAAGAGTTGATGTAGTCTCATTTGTAAATCTTACAAAAAGTAAATCAATTCATTTCTAGGCTACTGGGAGCCTGACGAACTGCCTTTTGAAACAGCGAAGACAATTTTCAACTTGATTTTTCAACAAGCAATACGAAATCCTGTAACTCAAATGAGTGGCTTCCACGTTATTACAGACGTGGCGAATACTGGATTCCGACATTACAAATTCTGTACTCCATATAATGCATACCTGTTGAACCATGCAGCATTCGTAAGTATAACGTGGAAGTAAACAAATTATGAATTATTTTTCCCTAAGAATTTCTAAAATGCCTCAAGTTCCTGTGCTTTAGAATGTTAAAACTCTCCAATTTCTCTTTCATTCTCTCACCACCTCAAAAGGTACAATGAGTGCTCTCTTTATCAAGGAGTTAATATAAAAACGAATGCATAACATAGCAACTAACTATATCTATACTAACATATCCATAAGGACTCTCAGAAAACAACCCTCCCTCTGAACCCTATTTGGGCGAGAACCTTTAATAGACAAAGTACGAGCTTCGAACATTCTTTCAATTGCATTTAAAGAAACGGTACTGATAGCAACTAAATAAATGCGTACTATCACATCTTTATAAATTTTCAAAACAAATTCCTGCATTGAAAAAACATCTGGGCGAAAATCTTTAACGGATAAAGCATGAGCTTCGAACATTCATTCAATTACATTAAACGAAAAGGTACTGATCGCAACTGAAGAAATGTATACTATCACCCCTCAAGAGTTTTCAGAAAATAGCCCAGCATCCCAAACACATCTAGGTGGAAAAACACGAGCTTCGAGCATTCTTGCAATTGCATTTTAAGAAAAGGTACTAATAACAACTAACTAAATGCATACTGTCACATCCTTATAAGTTCTTAATAAACATCCCTGCATGCCAAACCAATTTTGGGCGAGAGTTTTTAATAGACAAAGTACGGGCTTCGGATATTCTTTCAGTTGCCTTTACCGAAAACGGGAGGATGAGATTTCTCAATGATAGCCAGGATTCTAGAGCTCTCCATGTATTTCATCGATCAGGTGTTTGGGACCTATTTATACTCATCGAGTTATACAACCATATTTTGAAACTGAATTTATAGCTTTTAATCTAAAGAAAAAGATTTGATCTAAAAAATAGGACCCCTTGTTGATTCAGAAGGCAAATAAACCTTGCGTCACTTATTTCATTACAGGAAAACAGCCTAAATGCTTTCATTTTCTATTTTAGTTATAAGCATTCTATCTTAAATTGTATCTATTCAATTCCAGTTTTTACACTTTACAAACATAAAGAAAAAAAAGGCTAGTTAAAAAAATGTTATAATTCCATAATGAGTGATTCATTATTATTTTTATTACATATTATCGCATTATTATTTATTTTTCATTTATAATAAGTCTTCACAAAAATGTTGTTTTTGGAAAATAACACTTTGATAAATTGGTTAACCCAGTAAAGGAACATATTTAATTATTTACAATTTCAAATCGTTTCATTACGGGTATTAATTGTTGTCTGAAATGATTTAATTCATCTCAAACTGAAATTTAATGGAGCTCTTATGAAAATTAAAGAACTATAAAATTTTGAAAAATCACAGTTTCAATGAATACTAAATAAGTCTTATGAATTTGTGGAACTGAGTAGGAAAATATTATATATTTCTTAAAAATCTTTACACTAAAAAAAAATGGGAACAAAATTTTTATATGGGAACAAAATTGGCATGTAAAATTTTAGAATTGATGGCTGTCGCCCAGTTTTGGAGGATATATATATACATATATTAGGGTAGCATAGCTTCTTGTACATTATTGAGCGATGTTATATCAAATTTATTCAATATTGATCAATATTATACAATATTATGAATATTTTATGTCATTTAATATTGTACAATTTTAAACAATATTATATAATATTTATTCAATATTGAACAATATTATTCAATATTGCGAGATTTTTATGTCATATAATATTGTACAATATTATATGACCTAACCGAGTAGCACAAAATGTGTGTGCTACAAGGGAATGACGGCTATGTTGTCGCAATTGACTAAATTTTAAATTTCTTTTCAGAGCAGAAAATTGTAATTTAATATGATTTTTTTCTTTCTCGTTAATTTTCCACTCAAAATTGATATGAAATTTGTAGTTTTTAATCTAGTAGATTTCTTCTTAGGGGAAAGAATAATTATATATCTGAATCATCAAGAAATTAGGGCATTTAAAAAGAATCCGAAATGTTATAAGTATAATGGTCTATATTATCATTTTAATTGAGCATTATCAGGTATTTGTATTATCATTTAATGGAATTTTTAATAGCATTTACAAGATACCGAAGATTATTAGCAGAATTTGCAACGAATGTTTGAATTTTAAATAACAATATATTATAAAGATTATAGTTTATATTGTTTTTGCTTTAAAACAATAAAAATCAATAATACAATTCAAATGTTTGACGTTACATTTGAAAGATAAAACAAATTTATTGGATGCAGTATTATCAATAAAAAAAACGTATTAATTTTTTTTTACAAATATGTGAGTATATTTGTAAAATGCTTTGAAAACGAAAACTAAAAAGAATGCTATTCTTTATCTTAAATACTCAAATTATTGTCTTATCTCTTCTTTCAATATCTTGTGGGAAAGAATGAAAGTATCCGATTAGGCTCGGAGACGAATTATCAAAATAATGATTCATAAAAAAATTCTACAGTGCCAAATAACTGAAATAAGTTTAAATATTTACAATCTATATATATATATATATATATATAACGCTAATGTACGTGCCACGTACGAGCTGATTACTAATTGTCGAGTGGCAACAGTCAAATATAAAAATATATCATAAAAGTGACAAATTTCAGACTGCAGTCATTGAACAGATGTACAGAATTAAAGGCTTCACTTAGCTAATCAATGGAGCTTCAAAATATTTTTAAAATTATTCTGAAGGTACTTCTCCCTGACAGCAAAAGTGACATTCAGTCAAATGAAAGAGGATATAAAAGAAATCAAGAAATAGTTTTCAACAAAGAGTTCAATGAAGCGCAAATATAGGCTTAAAAATTGACAGAGAAGTAACGTGGTAAGACTTAAGATCCATGTACGGTTTCTCGCCAAGCACGCCAAAATCATGCCAATCGTCCAAAAACTCTTTAAAAGCCTGCAATCTTGGGTGTATAACAGAAACGTTAACAAACGAGATTTAAAGTTGCAATAAAAAATTGTCACGATTATGTATGGCGAATAATTGTTCAAAAATTTTCAATTTTGGCACCATATATTAATCTTAAGTCTAGCCGTTAATCCTTATGATTTGATTATGGAAATTGATACTAATATCTTCCAAAACAATTGTCTTATAAAAAAGCCTTATGTATTCTCTTAAGACTAAAAAAAATCAGTGATACAAATTACATTTTCATACAGTTTTTCATTTTCTTGCAGTGTTATTTTTTATTCAATTCAATACACTGTCTGAAAAAATGTTTTTAAATGCTGCGATGGAATTCAAACTCCTTCAGAGCATTCAAGCATGTGCTTTTGCCAATCACTAAATCCATATTAGGACTTTCATTTCCGCATTATTTTAATTACTTTAATAAATAAATATTTAATTTATTTCATTACTTTAATAAATAAATACTTCGAGGGTATTTGAAATTGTTCTTATTGAATATCTGCCGAAATTCGGTTCGGTTCAGTTCAGTTCATTTATATTAAAGTCCCGTTTTAAAGCAACAATCGGGTTATTTTGGGGCGGATCTCATAATTTCGAACCACTGTTAGATAATGAGTATGACAGCTGAGGTGGCACCCCTCTCCTAACTTCCACACCACACCAGCTTGCCAAATTTTCTCTATTAATATTTTGCAGAAATTT